>CM076901.1:9025883-9423595 GCA_039519145.1 Kokia cookei | reverse complement strand
ATCTACTTTTACACAAAGAAGTAATTGTAGTCCCAATACCTCACAATACAATCAATAAACTCTCTAAAATATACCTCACAATATAATCAATGAACTCTCCAAAGATTACCTTAAAGAGTGTCACAATAAAACACAACAAAGTTGTTGCCAAAGACACTCCAAAAGCTGCTCTTGATGTGTGGCACAAAACAACCTATTTATAAGCCTATTTAAGTGGTCAATCAACAATGTTTTGATATACTTTACACTCCTATTTAAAAATTAAAATTATCTCATTAATTATCCTGAGATTTATCACATAAAAGTTTCATAAATTAGTCTTTTCAACTTCTTCAAAACTCTCTAGAATAGATATGATATTTATCTCTAAAAACTAACATTTTAATAATAAGATTTTCATGTTTATCCAATCAGCTCGAGCGATTCATCAAGGAGTCTTAATACATTAGTCGCCCCATACTTCTAGTTTTGTCAAATATGTCACATTCAAGTCGATTAAACTCAGCATAAACGAAACTTATTGAAGGCTCAAGTCCATGGCCCAAGTAAATAAACAATTTTGTTATAATAGGACATGAAACAAGCAGTAACAACTTTCTCAACAATCTCCTCCTTGGGATTTTTGACAAAACCTGCAACAAATGATTAGTCCACAATCCAAACAAGCCACGTAGAAAAGTAATTAGAATATGCCTCCCCCTAAGAGGTAGATATTTTTATTCATCACATAATCAATTAAGCATGCACTAAGGTCATAAATATGCAGTAAACAAAACATCATCATCTCTCCCTTTGACAAAGCGAAATGTAGCAACCATAACCAAGAACAAAATTTTTCATTTGTTTCTACCTATCTCGAAATAATTCGATTGATGGGCAAGTATACATGGTCGTTGAAAAGTAATAAAGTAATGTTTACGAATATCATCTCCATAGGGATTGTATAGGAAAATATCATGAAATTTCGATTACCAAATTGGTCATTAAAAATAAAATAAAATGTGAAGTGGGAATTACGAGTTAACTAAATTAATGACTAAACATGCAAATGTAAATACAAGTGTAAAATGGAGCAACAATTCACGAGGTTTAATAACAATGACATGAATGAGCTAGAATAATTACACCCCTCAATTAATTCACAACAATGTTTAATAAATGTTCTGGCAACTCGTCTATTTATTAACCCTAGTTTAATTACGAGTACTTTAGCTTCTCTCGAATTCCCAAGTTTAAGGTTACCTTTTCAAGCATCGTCTAATAATTCATACTTTAGCTTCTCTCAAATTCTTTAAGTTTAACCTCTTATCTGCATATTTCTATGTCTATTCCAACTTCAAGGTTACCTTTTCAGGCACCATCTAAAAATTGATGCTTGTAAATTATTAAGTTTAACATATGTCTATGTTAACACCTTAGTATTTTCAATAAGCAAAAAAAAAAAAAGATTATGTGAGGTAACAATAATATTCTTATACTGAAACAGTTTAATCACATAAATCCTAGGATTATGCAAGGTAGTAGGGTTATTTGAATTATTACAAATTTCAACTTAATTTTCTCAAATATAGATCAAACATACACCATTCAAATATCGTGTCAATTAATTACAATATGATTCTTATTTAATAATTAATTCAATTGCACCCTGACATTTATAATGCACGAATAACATGTCATGATTTTATTTGAATGAATAAGCAAAAGACATGAAACATTAAAAATATGTCATGATAATTTAAATAAAGAATTTGCGCATAAACAAAACTAAGTCATCATTATTAAATCAAAAGCAATAGAATGAATTGTAGTCATGTTTTTCAACATAGAACAAAAAAAATCCAAATAGAATCTAGTGGTAAAAAATCCAATTAGAATCTAGTGGTTCTCCATGATACTACTCGTGGTTATTTCTTCATTTCTTCTTCTTTTGCTCCGATGCAAATTACCCCTCAGGTGGCTTGCCTTGAGAGCTTTAAACTCTAGAATTTCTCACTTAGTTTTCTCTCAAATGAAGAGAGAATGCAAAAATGAAAGAATAAGAGAAATAAAATGCTTGTCTGAAGGATGATCGTGCGATGAATGATGATCACAAGTGATGCTTTAGCCCTGATTTATACTTGTAAGTCTCCATCCTTCTTTACTATTTTTAGTCGTAACTAACCTTCTTTTTCTCTTTTGTAGGTGGCGCCTCCCTTGAATTGTAGAGGAATGGTGGACGACTCCTTGATTTGAGGAGTAAGTTGCTTGATTCAAGGAGGACTAGGTGGAGAATAAATCTTGGTCGGTTGTGCACATAGGAGGGTCGATTTGGGCTTCTTCGTGAGAGCTTGTTAGGCCTCTACATCTACTGGACTTCCTTTTACTAGGTTGACTATATTTTTTAGGCCCTACGGAGTTAGATTGAAAAACTCATGAAATTGTAAATTTCATATTTCAATCCTCAAAAAATATAAAAAGTATCATATTTAGCTTGAATTTAATTAAATTGACACACTTTCATAGTGTAACACCCCTTGCTCAGTTCGATCGCCGGACTCGAGTAGGTAGTGATTACTACTACATGACTTTCACTCCTTGATACTTAAATATCTTTTTCTTGGTTTTAGAGCAGTGTTTATAATCTTTTACAAGATTAATTTCGAGTTGTGGGGTCAATCTCATTCAATTTAAATTGAAAAACAAAATTTTGGAAATTTTAATGGACTTTTATTGGTACTTGACTGTGCAAGTATCGGTAGAAGCCAAGTCAGTAAACGAGTAAGAATAGTTACAATTTCCTACAGGTAGAAGTTTAAGTTCTACCGATACAAGTATGAGAACTACTGATACATCTCATACTTCTACCGATAAAACAAGTTACAGAGAGCAAAGTTGATTTACATTGGAACTTCTACCAATACAAGAAAAACAACTACCGCAACAACTGCAAACTATCGATACTTAAAGAATGTTCTACCGGTACAATTTAAGTCAGTAGTTGAAATTCAACCTGCACTTACTTCTACCAATAGTCACACGAGTTCTACCGGTAGAAGTACACAGGCCTCTAAATAACATTAATTTCATAATCATCCAAGTACAAACAATAACATCATTTCTTCAAAACACCATTCTAAACCAGCAAAACACCAAGACCATGTTTCTTAATGCAATCCTATACAAAATAACACTTAACACCTATACATGTCAATATTAACCAAAAAGAAGTTAGGCAGCATCTACCGAAGATAGATGCGAAGGAATGTGATTGCTTTTGTGATCCAAACCTCGATGAGACCAAAAGTTCAAAATTTACAAAACAAGGAAAATAAGTGAGAATGAGGAATTATTACTCAATCTTCTAAAGGGCTTGAACAGAAATAAAATGCTCTCAAGGATCTCCAATTACCATACACTCGTCAATATTAAGACTATCAAACAAATTCCTTCCATACCATCATGATAAAAAGATCTTAACAGCAATTTCATTTCTTTAATGCATGTCGACTCATATACGTTTACTCTTATCTGTAACACCCAAAACCCAATACCGTCACCGGTTAGGGTCCCGGGGTCTTCTGATCATCTATCGTAATTTATCCTTCAAATTTAATTCTTTTAATCTTATTTAAATAAAATGGTACATGATGCATGACATGAATCATTAAATGAAAATCAACACGATCCAAGAAGGGAAAAAATATCATTTCCACGATTTTGGAGACTTCTACCTGTACCTATTGGACAAATATTGGTAGTTGTCAAGTTAGTAAACAATTCAAGAAATAGTGTAGAATTTTACCGATACTTATGACAGTTCTACCTATACCAGTGAAGATTCTACCGAAACAAATCATCTTTCTACCGGTATTAAAAACTCCAGAGAGCTAAGATGTCCTACCTTATAGCTTCTAACGATACAAGTACATAAACTACCGATACTCTTGTGAGCAGAACTATCGATACTTATTATGCAACTACCGATACAACTCAAGTCAGTGAACAACCTCTCTCCTGCCCTGTACATTTACCGATACTTGCAGGGATTCTACCGAAACAAGTATGTAGAATTCAATTAATCATGCCAAAACTCAATTTTATCAATATTCAATATTTCATATATTCAAGAAAACAAATTAGACTAACACCTTGCTCGTAATTTCTAAGTTATTACATCACATTACTTAAAGTCTATATTTCACATTGAACAAACATACAATATTTCATTTAGATCATATCAAGGAATCCAACAATCCCAAATAAGTAATATAAAGGACAACACCATCCTAGTATATGCCATATAACCAAGTGATTTAAAGTTTACCGAACAAGCTCCCGAGATAGTGTGATTTCTTTGAGACGATCCGATCTTCAAGCAGTAAAATAGAATATACAAAACAACAACAATTTCACAGGTAAGCTTTTCATAGCTTAGTAAGTTCATAGAGTTAAATAGGTTTACCAAACTTCAAAGTGGTACAATCTAAAATTTAACCAAGAGGAGTAAGATGTATTCATCCGAGGTGATTTCAATTTGCATTTGGTAACTCACGATGACATAGAGTCATCGGACTTTTAATCCGTAATAGGATTCATTTCTCATTTAATACTCACGATGACACATTGTCATCGGACCTCATAATCCAAAAAGGATCATATACTCACGATGACACATAGTCATCAGACCTTATAATCCGTAAAGGATTCATATACTCACGATGACACATAGTCATTGGACCTTATAATCCGTAAAGGATTCATATACTCACGATGACACATAGTCATCGGATCTTTTGCATTTACGGCTCAAAGTTCGTTATCTTTTCCTTTCATTTGTTCCCGTCTTCCTCACTTTCGTTCATCATTCTAAATTTATAGCAATTGTATACAAGTACAAAATATGCAATTTAAATTGGAATTTAACAATACGAACTTACATGATTGATTTGTAGTAACAGCTCAAGTACAAGGACTACCCGTCAATAAGACATCCAAGACTAGCTCTCGATTCTGTATAGCACCGAATGACATGTCCTTTATGTCCAAATTATTTATGAGGTTCATATGTGTCATATCCTATGTTCATTGCAATTAACTTTCATCATGTTATACCATTTTGAGCAAACATCCATATAATCCTTATTTACCAAACATAATATCGAATTAACTAACAATGTCATTTAGTTCAATTTACTATTTGTCATATATCAATCAAATTTAATTCATTCGTAACATGAATAATAACTAACACAATACTTAATCATTTAAGCATTTCGTTGTCATCTGATTTCAGCTATATCATTTCGTCACTTTCAATTATGCTTCCCAATACAATTTCATTTTTAATGTAATTCAATTCATCAATTTAATATTTACTAAGCAATAAATTTAAATACAACATACTTAAATTATTCCAATAATTTTAAAACAGAAACAAAATCAATTATCTTACTGTATGAACTTACCGGACTAATTTGCAGCAATCGTCAAAGTATAAGGACTATCGTGCTACTTTATTTTCTCCTCCGTTATCAACACGTTCTTGATCTAACATAATAATTCCATATAATTAACTAATTATAATAGTAAAATAAACTTATTTTATGCAATTACGCCCTTTTGACAATTTTACAAAATTACCCCTAATATTTTACTTTTATTCAATTTAGTCCCTAAGCCTTAAACATGCAAAATACCCATTTTTATTCCAATTTCAACCCAGACGAATATCCATGTGCCTTTCAACAGCTCACTTCTTTCATTATTTCACCTTAAGTCCTTGCAAATTTATCATTTTAACATTTTAGTCCTTAAACATTAAAATCATCAAAAACTACTTTACAAAATAATCAAATCCAACAACCAAAATTAAAAATCCATCATAAAATTCCAAGAATATAAAAAAATAAACAATGGCATAACCCACAACATTTAACAGTTTTACAAATTAGTCACCGGATTAGCTAAATTGAGCTAAAACGAACTCAAAAACATAAAAAATTACTAAAAAGGGACAAGATTTACCTATCTAATTTGAAGCACTAAGCTTGGTTGAACTTCTTCTCTTCTCCTATGGCTGAATCGGATTTCAATTGCTTAATGAGGAAGATGATTCTTTCCTTTTTATTTTGTTTATAATATTTATTTCTTTATTTACCAATTTACCCTCCATTAAAACATTCAAAATTCAACAAATTCAAGGTCATGACCATCCACTTACCTCCTTAATGGTATAATTACCATCTAAGTACTTTAACTTACCTTTCAATTAGCATTTAATACCTTTAATTAAGAGAATTTAACTTTTGCACCTTTTACGATTTAATCATTTTCATTTAATTAACTATCTAAACGATTAAATTTCATAAACAAATTTTAATATAATACTAATGACCTTGTAAATATTAAATAATTAATATTTACGGTATGACATATCGAAGTTGTGACCTCAAAATTACCATTCCCGATCATACTAAAAATAAGCTAATTAGTAAGTCCCCATTTTATTTGGATTTAATTGTAATTTACCAAAATCCAAAGAGTTTCACATCATTTCTATTATTAGGCCATTTAAAGAGGGTCCAATTTCATAATTGGTCCTTCAATTATATTAAATTTTAATTAAACAAACTTGTTTGCAATTTAGTCCTAAACTAATTAGGACTTAATGAATAAATAACCCAAAAATTAGTGGATGGTAATCATATCCACCACCGCTTGGACTTTTTGACCATGGTGTAATTACCACTTTGGTCCCTTTTATTTTTAATCAATAGCAATTAAGTTTTATCTCTTTTACAATTTACTTCTTTTTCCTTAATTAAGCAATTAATCATCAAAATTACCCAACCAAACTTCAATTCACATATAATAAGACTCTGTAAATATTTAATAAAAATATTTATGACCCTTAATTTCAAAAACGAGGTTTCGATACCTCATTTTCTAAAACCACTTGACTTTTGAACCAAACCACTTATACTAACTTTTAATTCAATAATTAAAATTCCTCAATTCAAAATTCATATAAAATTAATATTGACTTATTTAATTTAATCACTCATTATAAAAAATTTTCCATCGGGTTTGTGGTCCCAAAACCACTGTTTTCGACACTACTAAAAAACGGGCTCTTACATCATCAGCTTGCATACGTTTACGCTCGTCAGTTGCACACGTTTATGCTTGTCAGCTTATATACGTTTACACTTGTTAGCTTGACACGTTTACACTCGTCAGCTTATATACGTTTACACTCATTAGCTTGAACACTATTACGCTCATCAGCTTATGTACGTTTACGCTCGTCAGCTTGCACACGTTCACGCTCATTAGCTTATATACGTTTACGTAATTCAACGAACTCACTTTGCATGTATATGATTTATGTATAGGTAAATATGTATATAACATTTCATGTTTGACACAACTAAAATTATTCAATTTAAAATAGAACAAGTTATAAGTATAACTTAAATGTCGAGTCATTATTCCAACCGGCTTAATTAACAGCTTTGCCCTTACCTCGTGCGTGCTTCACATGATGCGAATCTTGATTTGGATGAAATATCCTAGCCGAAATTTTGCTTCCTATTTTCCTAAGCTTACTTTGTCTCTCTTGTGAGTGTAGATGAAGAAGAAAAGGGAAAGTGACAAATTCTCCTTCCTTTCCTATCTTTTTATTCCTTTAATTTCATTATTATTATTATTATTATCACTAAACAATTTTCACCACACAATTTCCATGATAATTTACTAACTCCTCCAAGTATTTGTAACTATGGTTTAATTGTTACTTTGACTCCTCCAATATCCCTTTTTATAATAATTCCACCTATTCCACTCATGAAGACTGATTTTGCAATTTTTACTTTTAAGCCTCTTAATAATATTTAGTCTATATTTCATCCAAGTCAAACCATACTTTAACATATTTCTACCTAACTCTCAACATTAAATTTTAATACCTATTAACCTATTCATCGGAACACGTAACCTCGAGCTACTATTCTCGTCTTCAAAGAATTGGGATGTTACAACTCTCCCCCTTTTAGGAAATTTGATCCTTGAAACTTCTTACTAGGAAATAGGTGTGGATACTGAGTTCTTATTGAATCTTCTGTCTCCCATGTGGCCTCTTCAACTCTATGACGATTCCATAACACTTTAATTAGAGGCACCATTTTATTTCTGAGTTCTTTCACTTCATGAGCTAATATCTTTACTGGTTCTTCAGATAGATCCTTTTGTAGTTCAATTTCACAGAGAGTAATTTAATGTGAGGGATCTGATCGATAACGTCTCAACATCGATATAGAAAAGACGTTATGAATCTTTTCCAATTATAAGGGTAATGTTAATCGATAAGCTACTGGGTCTACCTTCTTCCGTGATCTCGTACGGTCCAATAAATCTTGGGCTCAACTTTCCTTTCCTTTCAAACTGCAATACCTTCCTCCATGGTGACACTCTCAAAAACACTTTATCGCTCACGAAAAATTTTATGTCCTTTCTCTTCAAGTCTACATACGACTTTTGACGATCTGACATTGCTTTTAAAGAATGTCAAATTATGCGAACCTTATCTTTCGTTTCCCAAACTAAATTCGTCCCTATCAATTTGGATTCACTTAGTTCCGTCCAATATAACGATGTTCTACATTTTCTACCATATAGAACTTCGAATAGGGCCATTTTAATACTGGATTGGTAGCTGTTATTATATGCAAATTCTACCAGTGGTAAATACTTCTCCCAACTACCCTCGAACTCCAATATATAACACCGCAACATGTCTTCCAAGATTTGAATCACCCGTTCTGACTGTCCATCTGTTTGTGGGTGATACACAATGCTAAAGTTTAGCCTTGTGCCTAGAGCTTCATGAAGTTTACTCCAAAATCTAGAAGTAAATCTTAGATCCCGATCGAAAATAATTGATTGTGGCACATCATGCAGTCTGACAATTTTTGACACGTATAGTTCTGCTAGCTTTTCTAAGGAATAGTCAGTCCGGACAGGAATGAAATGAGCATATTTCATCAATCTATCCATAATGACCCAAATTGAATCCTTCTTCCTCGGTGTTACTGGTAATCCAAAAATAAAATCCATTATGATTCTCTACCATTTCCATTCAGGAATTGTGATATACTGCAGCAACCCTGAAGGTACTTGGTGTTCAGCTTTTACTTGTTGACAGACCAAACATTTACCTACGAACTCAGAAATTTCACGTTTCATTCTCGACCACTAATACATTTTCCTCAAATCATTGAACATCTTGGGGCTACCTGGGTGTATAAATTACAGGCTACTATATGGCTCAAATAAGATTTCTGTTTTGAGTTCCAAGTTGTCAAGGATACACAGTTTGTCACGAAAATATATCATACCATCATGTCCTACTAAAAATCCCGTAGTTGGGTCATTTGAGATTTGTTCTCGTTTGGCTACTAACTTTGGATCTACTTCTTGTAGTTCTTTAATCCTCTGAAGAAACATATAGTCTCGCGCTTAACTCCGCAATGAGACCATCATCCCTCTCCAATCATAAGCGAGCATTTAAGGCCTTCAACACAACCATCGACTTTCGACTTAAAGCATCTGCGACAACATTAGCCTTTCTTGGATGATAGTCGATGATCAAGTCGTAATATTTTAATAATTCAAGCCAACTCCCCTGATGAAGATTAAGTTCCTTTTGAGTCATCAAATATTTCAGGCTCTTGTGGTCCGAATAGATATGACATTTCTCACCATAAAGATAATGCCGCCAAAATTTTAAAGCATAAACAACCACAGCTAGCTCCAATTCATGTGTAGGATAATTTCTCTCATGTGTCTTTAATTGCCTAGAGGCATAGGTTATTACCTTGCCTTCTTGCATAAGTACACATGCTAGTCCGTTCAACCAAGCATCACTGAAGACTACAGACTCTTTCCTATATTTAGGTTGAACCAAAACCGTGGCTTCACTTAGCATTTTTTTCATTTGCTCAAAACTATGTTAACATTTATCAGTCCAAACAAATTGGACACCCTTCTAAAGTAATTTCGTCATTGGCAATGCCACAATCGAAAAGTTCTTCACAAAGCATCTATAATACCCTGCCAACCCCCAAAAGCTTCATACTTCCGTGATATTCCTTGCAGGATTCCAATTCACGATTGTTGAAAATTTACTTGAATCCACACGGATACCCTCGACAGAAATCACATGTGCTAAAAAGGTAACCTCAGGCAACCAAAACTCTCACTTGCTAAATTTTGCATAAAGCTATTTTTCTCATAAAATCTATAACACTACTCTTAAATGTTAATTGTGATCAACTTCATTCCTCGAGTAAATCAAGATATCGTCAATGAACACCACAACAAATTTATCTATGTAGGGTTGGAATACCCTATTCATAAGGTCTATGAATGTTGCAAGGGCGTTTGTCAATCCAAATGGCATAACCAGAAACTCGTAATGACCATAACGAGTTCTAAAGGCTATATTCTGAATATCCAATTCCTTGACTCTTAATTGATAGTACCCCGAGTGTGGATCAGTCTTAAAAAACACAGTTGCTCCTTTCAACTGATCAAATAAATCATCTATTCGCAATAACGGGTACTTGTTCTTTATTGTAACTTTATTCAATTGTTGATAATATATACACAACCTTAGTGTACCATCCTTCTTCTTAACAAATAATATGGGAGCTCCTCAAGGTGACACGCTTAGTCTAATATATTCTCGATCTAACAATTCCTACAATTACGTCTTCAACTCCTTCAATTCAGTTGAGGCCAATTGATAAGGTGCCACAGATATTGGTGAGGTTCCCGGTGTTACTTCAATGACGAATTTAATCTTACGTTCCGACTGTAAACCAGACAATTCTTCAGGGAAAATATCTTTAAACTCCCGCACAATTGAAACTAGATCTATTTTTGGTTCATTGGTGCTAGTATCCAAAATGTAAGCTAGAAAAGCCTCTACACCCTTGTGAATAAACTTTTGTGTCTTCAAGGCAGATATCAAGTTGGACGTGCAATCGGATCTTTCTGATTCAACACTTATTAAATCTTGGTTCGAACATTTCAAAATAAATTGCTTGTTCTTGCAACTAACCACCGCGTCATGAACGGTTAACCAATCCATTCTCATATGACATCAAATTCGTCGAATGGTAACAACATCAAATCAATCAAAAATTCATAACCCTAAATTTTTAGTGTGCATTTTTTTTTTACAGATTTGGTTAACTATACACTCTGATCTATTGGGTTTAACACCCTAACATCAAATTCGGTAGACTCGATGAGCATTTTCTTTCCAAAGGCTGGTGAGGTGCATATATATGAATGCGTAGACCTAGGGTCAATTAACACAATAACAGTAGTATCAAGAAGAGTAAGAATACCAGTAATGACGTCGAGTGCTGTAGCTTCTTCCTTAGCTCGTATCGCATAAGTTTGGGCTGGTGCTCGACCTTCAGATTTGAAAGTCAAATCACTCGATTCATTATGGTTCCCTTCTAAAGTACCTCCTGGTCTTGATTTCTTACTCCTTGGTACAGTGGTGGTAGATTTCATTACTGGTTCTAAACTGTATTCGCATCTCTAAGGACAATCTCTTATATGGTGTTCAAATGATCTGCAACGAAAACAAGCCCTAGTTTTGACTTTACATTCACCTCCATGAGTTTTGCCACACAACTTACAAATAGGAACATTTGTATTTATTACACTCCCAGAACTTGCCACCAAAGTAGTTGGTGATCTAGGAGGAAATTGATTGAACTTCTTGGATTACCCACTATAGGAACAAAATAGCTATTGAATTCACGTGGCTTCTTAGGTTGAGGGGCAGAAAAATTTCTATGCTATTTTCTTTTTCTTGGAGTTCCTTTCTTGACTTTAGCTTTCTTCTTTTCCTTCCATATTGCCTCCATCTTCTGAGCAAGTTGGGGTAACACAACTTAGCACACATCTATGCTTCAAAAGTGATTTGCTCTCGGTCATATTTTCTTAAGTTCACAAATTTGCGCTCATACTACTACAGTCATGCTCCTTTGTTTCATATCGAAGAATTCATGTTTCTTGTCTTTTAAATATAATAGGCTAACATATTTCTTCCTGAATTCCTTCTGAAAGAACTCCTACGTTACTAGCTCACCAGGAATCATAAAAGTCAAAGTGATCCACCATTCATATGCATCCTCTTTCAGAAGTGAAATGACACATTTCAAACTATCTTCAATGGAGCAACTTAATTCATTAAACACTTTTTGTGTATTTACTAGCCAATGTTCAACTTTGGCCGGATCATCGTGATATAATCCTAGAAATTCTTCAGCTCCACGTTTACGTATTTTATCTATGGGTGGACAATGTATCGTTACATGTTCTGGATTTTGAGGTTGAATTAATTAAGAAGGCACTGTAAGAGGTGGAGGTCACGGAGCCATTGGATTATTTTGCATAAGTTGAGAAAACCACTCATTCATCATTTGGAAAAACATATCACGGTTTCCACTCCCGACCATTTGAGAACCAGATACATCTTGGTTCACTCCTTCACTATTAGCCCAAGCATAACTTTCCACCTCATCATTTACCGGATGATTATTTCTGTCTACCATTGCTATCATTTAAAAGAAAATATTGTTAGATTAGATCACGAGCATCACGTAACTTATAAGTCAATACGACATATAATTTCTAGACGTAATGCATACTATGTTTAGTCCGAGAATTGACTAAATCATAGCTCTGATACCACTAAATGTAACACCTCTTACCTAGTCCGATTGTCAGACTCGAGTACGTAATGAATACTACTACATGACTTTCACTCCTTGATACTTAAATCTCTTTTTCTTGGTTTTAGAACAGTGTTTATAATCTTTTAGGAGAGTAATCTCAAGTTGTAGGGTCAATCTCATTTAATTTAAATTGAAAAATAATATTTTGGAAATTGTGATGGACTTTTACTTGACTGTGCAAGTATCGGTAGAAGGCAAGTTAGTAAACGAGTAAGAATAGTTGTAGTTTCCTATTGGTAGAAGTTTAAGTTCTACCGATACAAGTATGAGAATTACCAATACATCCCATACTTCTACCAATACAACAAGTTATAGAGAGCAAAGTTAATTTTCCTTGGAACTTCTACCGATACAAGAAAAACAACTACCGCAATAACTCTAAACTATCGATACTTAAAGAATGTTCTACCGATACAATTTAAGTTAGTAGCTGAATTTCAACCTGCTCTGTACTTCTATCGATAGTCACTTGAGTTCTATCGGTAGAAGTACACAGGCCTCTAAATAACATTAATTTCATAATCATCCAAGTACAAACAATAACATCATTTCTTCAAAGCACCATTCTAAACTAACGAAACACCAAGACCATGTTTCTTAATGCAATCCTATAGAAAATAGTACTTAACACCTATACATGCCAATATTAACAAAAAAGAAGTTAAGTAGCATATAACGAAGATGGATGTGAAGGAATGTGATTGCTTTGGTGATCCAAACCTTGATGAGACCAAAAGTTTAAAATCTAAAAAACAAGGAAAATAAGTGATAATGAGGAATTATTACTCAATCTTCTAAAGGGCTTGAACACAAATCACATGCTCTCAAGGACCTCCAATTACCATACACTCGTCAATATTAAGACTATCAAACAAATTCCTTCCATACCATCATGATAAAAAGATCTTAACAATAATTTCATTTCTTTAATACATGTCGACTCATATACGTTTACGCTCGTCAACTTGCACACGTTTATGCTCATCAGCTTATATACGTTTACACTCGTCAGCTTGCACACGTTTACGCTCGTCAGCATATATATGTTTACACTCGTCAACTTGCACACGTTTACGTTCATTAGCTTGCACACGCTTATGCTTGTCAGCTTATATACGTTTACGCTCATCAGCTTGCACACGTTTACACTCATAAGCTTATGTATGTTTACGCTCGTCAGCTTGCACACATTTACGCTCATTAGCTTATATACGTTTACGTAATTCAATGAACTCACTTTGCATGTATATGATTTATGCATAGGTGAATATATATATATATATATATATATATATATATATATATATATATATATATATATATATAACATTTCATGTCTGACATAACTAAAAAAATTAAAACTAAAAATATTCAATTTAAAATAGAATAAGTTATAAGTATAACTTACATGTTAAGTGATTATTCCAACCGACTTAATTGATAGCTTTGCCCTTGTCTCGTACGTCCTCCACACGATGTGAATCTTGATTTGAATAAATTATTCTAGCCAAAATTTTGCTTCAAATTTTCCTAAGCTTATTCTCTCTCTTATAAATGTAGATGAAGAAGAAAAGGGAAAGTGACAAATTCTCCTTCCTTTCCTTTCTTTTTATTCATTTAATTTCATTCTTATTATTATTATAATCACTAAAAAATTTTCACCACACATTTTTCATGATGATTTACTAACTCCTCCACTTATTTATAACTATGGTTTAATTGTTACTTTGGCTCCCCCAATTTCCCTTTTTATAATAATTCCACCTATTCCACTCATGAAGACTAATTTTACAATTTTTAATTTTAAGCCTCTTAATAATATTTAGTCTCTATTTCATCCAAGTCAAACCATACTTTAACATATTTCTACCTATCTCTCGACATTAAATGTTAATACCTTTTACCCTATTCATCGAAACATGTAGCCCCGAGCTACTGTTCTTGTCTTCAAAGAATTCGGATGTTACACATAGTAGAAATTAATTTATTAAAAATTAAGTACGAAAAAGTGTTTAAAATAACTATATTTTTTTAAAGTTATCACTACCATATTCTCCCCATTTTTGGTAAAGATGTAAAAAATGCAACCATAAGAAATCAACCAAAAGTAAAACCAAAGTAGACAGAACACCAAATCAACATAATTACTCCCTCTTACTCTATTCATTCCCTATCGACTTTCATCATGTTGCTTAGAGCGAATGAGATCAAATGTTACCTTATTAACAAGAGAAGTTGTAGCTCGTGAAACAACAATAGTCTTTTTCATGAAACCTAAATGGCATTTCTCCAATGTTCAATAAATCTTTAACATTGTCATCATGAGTTGTAGCCACATGTTTCACACGAGAACCGATAAAATATTGATCTTCATTACTCAAATGTGTTCGATCCTTCCTTAACAAAATTAACCTATGTTGTGGACTTCTTACATCATTCATTAATCTAACATGTTTAGCAGTCGAGTTGAGCTTCTTTCAATCTTGCATCACTCTATAACAGTGAGGTCTAATATGTAACACATAATACATTTATTGATCTAACCAAGTCCTCTATGGCCTGGTTCAATTCCGTAACACCCCATACCCGACCCAATTGTCAGTTCTGAGCTAAGGGATTCTACATTTGTTACCAGAGCAACTGCGATCAGTTACAAAATACATACTATGGAGTTGAAAACCTCATTGCAACACATTATACATTCTTATCGGAGTCTTATATGATCTTACGAAACCTATTTTAATAACCTAAGGCTGAATAATGTAAAAAAAATCAAACTATCGGGTTGACGTCGTGACTTTGAGGGTTCCAAGTTGCAATGCCACTCATTAACCATTCCTCATTGCGATGTGAAGGGCCTAGCATTGTGATGTGATTAGTTGTTTTCATAAGGTTCATATGGTACCAACTCTCAGCACCTAAACAAAACTACCAATAGCATCATTTCATCTATTTAAGCTTCATACCTATTTCAAACAGTTAATATAACATCATTGCTATCCCAATTATTAAGTGACCATTCACAATTCAAAACCAAACTCTATACATATGACTATTTGCACCATTTGACCATTTCAAACCTTATACCATATACATGATAACAACAACCTTTCATATGCTTAATTCAAAATTTACATCAACTAATCAAAATACCAATTTGACCAATTCACCGTCCTACAACTAATTTAATCCTAAGTACATGACACATATTAAAACGAAAAGAACTATACAATCATTTTTAAGTCTAGAGTTACTGTTTGGATGCCAAATCAATACTTGAGACTTCGAGATCTTCTAATACCTGCGCACAGAATAAACAAAACTGTATGTTGAGCGATAAAGCTTAGTGGTACTTCCATTATTCAAGTCTATATCATTAGCACTAATATGAACTGATACAATTCAATATATAATCTATTCATAACTATTTCATCACACTTTCTCATGTCTTATATACCAAATGCATATACTATCTCATTTGACATTTAATATAAACATGCCTTATTCAAATGCATTTCATAACATACCATTCAATCAATTTGTAATATGCCACTTGCAAATTTTGTTATCTCAAATCTATTGATTCGTTTCGTCTCCATATTGACCCTCAAGCTTATATAAACTGGTTCGAATAATCTTTCACATGTTGTCGTTCTCCACATTCCATATCTATACGAAGTATAGCAACTTCATTCAAATTTAATTTCAATTATCATATAACAAATTCATGTTTTATAAACCCTATTAACTTAACACAAACTTAAGATGAATAAACGGGTCTATTACTTTGTCATCTCGAGTTGTCTAAGAGCGATGACTACAAGAACATGTACATACTACCAACCTAGGTTGCCTAATAATGATGGCTTTCACAATTTATTTATTCTGTCATATTGGGCTACCCGACAATGATGGTTTCTATCATTATACCTAACCCTATGGCATGCCAACTATATCTAACTCAACTTGAACAACTAATAGGATAACCAATGTTTCAATTACATATTATAAACCAATTCAATATCATAATTCCATACCATTTCCATCAACAATTCATCTCACATATCATTTACCAATTCATATCATATTCATTTCTAACTATGTTCAAATCAATTCACAATCTCGACATTCAATACCGTCATATAGTTCAATTCAAGGACAAGTAGTAATTTTACCTTAATAGCTAATAAGCAATAATAATGCGTGTATATATATATATATATATTGAACTCGAATAATAAAAGTACAAATCAAAACGTTCGTCAGTCGTCTACGACTCTCGTCTTTCCCTTCTCTTGCGATGGCTCAACGTTGTCTTTAACTACTTTCGATAATTCAATAATAGAAATAACATCAATTTACATCCAATAAACATTCAAATACATAGCCAAACATACTTTGCATTTTATTTAATTTAGTCTCTATACTCAAAATATGCATATTTTTCGATATCTAACATTGGATCGAAATTCGCTTTCACATTCTTTCATTAGGGACCCTATATAGGTTTTTAATTTATTCAATTTAGTCCCTAATGTTACAAAGTTATCTAATAAGTAAGGAATATTATTTTCTTGTTTTGCCAAGATTTGTTTGGAGTAAGGGCAGCCATGACCCCAAACATGGATCATAAAACAAACATGCAAAGTACCAAAAAGAAATTTGTTTGGAGCAATAGTCAAAATTCTTATTTGGTACTTAAATGGCATGAGTTCAAACTCTATCATCTCTCATCCCCTTCTCCAATATTGTATTCATAAAAAAATTCATAAAATACTCATTTTAAAATTTTAGTACATTTAAACATTGTTTTCATAAAGTTAATTCGAGTACATGTAAAAAATTAAAATGATAATAATTAAACATAAAATTATTTTTTAATATGCTTTTGATGTTTAAACTTTATGATTAATGTATGAGCATTATCAACAAAGGATGGACTAAAATTTTTTCAGAAAAGAGCCTTTTATCTTTAAAAGACATAAATTAGGTGAAAAAAGCACTTTACTTATGACTTTAAAAAATCATTTTTAAAGTTTAAATTCTACTACTAGTCCTTGTACTTTGTGAAAGTTATGGAGTTAATCCTTATACTTTAATTTGATCATTTTAGTCTCTGTATTTTTCAAATTTTAAAATTGCTTATCTTTATAAAATGATAATCGTTAATTCATTAAGTTTTATTTTATTTTCTATAATTTAATGCAGCAAACATATTATCATATGTGCAATACCACGTCAATTGATTATTTTCACATATTACTTAATAAAAATATAGTTACTGGATTAATTACTATCATTTGCATTAAGACTGAAGTTTTAAAATTTGAGAAGGATAGAAACTTAGAATGATACAATTGAAAAATATGGACTAAATCTACAACTATATACACAGTACAAGACTAGTAATTGAATTTAACCAAACGTATTTAACTACTTGTTTGGGTTAAGACTGAAATTTCAAAAATAAAAAAGTATAGAGACTAAAATTGACCAATTTGAAAAGTACATGAAATAAAATTTATTAAATTATAGTACAAAGATTATATCTATAACTTTCGCAAAGTATATGAACTAATAGCAAAATTTAACTTTTTTGAAACTATTTGTCAACGTATTTATCGCCTTTTCTTCCTTTGCTTTAAGCCAATCAACTAGTAAATAAAGTTTTTTTTTAACAATCTCATTATATTTATGATGATATTGTTTTTTTTGACACAATGCCTAGAACTAGCCATAACCCCTCCCCAACCCATAAATAAGAGGATAATGCGCTTCAGCGCACTTGTAACGCCTCAAAATTTTAAGTTTTTTCATCTAGGTTGTGTCACTGAAACTGTCATTGCTATGGTTAAGCGCTTTAACTGTTTATCTGAGATCTGGGGCTCAAGTGGCAACTCGAGTATTTTGCATTCTTTTTCCTGGATATTAGAGATTGAAGTTGTGGCATATATTGATTTCTACGCAAATAGTTTCAACGATGAGCCTAGTGGTTCAAGGGTCAAGCATATGTTTATCTGATTTCTAGTTATGTGTTCGAATCCCGACACGCTTGTGTGCGCTTTTGATAAAATGCACTTTAAAGAAACATGTTAAGAACTTTTTTCCTGGTTAGTTTTCTCCTTTTTGGTTATCGTTCCTTCTTGAGTTTTTGCTTGCCTTGAGTGGGAAAAATCTCCACGGAATCAATTGTTTACGCTATCAAATTTTTCCATTTTCGTGCCAAACAATAATCGTAGTGACTATCACTTTTATTGTTGCAATTTGAAGCATCATTTTCTAAGTTTTGTTAGTGATCTTGAGTTGATATTTAAAACTTGTTAACCGTTGAAAAGGGTGATTGCTTGTGATTTTGGTTAGAATTGTTATCTAAAACGCGTCTTGGTTTACTCTAGGCACGGATCACGACGAAAATCCTTTCGCAACGCTGTAATACGGGATTTTGAGTTCGTGCAAAGGTGAGGTTTGATATTTTGAAATATTGGTAGACTTCAAGTGCCGATTAATTGTATTTAGTGAGTTAAAATGTTAAATTGGGTACTTGGGATTTTATCTAGACTATAGAGCGTCATTTGGGAACTTTTATATCAATGTGCATCAGGTAGGGTATCGAAACCTTACTCATTTTCTAAATTTTTCGTTCTGCAATCTTTCAGTTTTGTCTCTATTCGAGAGCACACGGGCATGTGTCAGACCATGTACCCATACTGTTTTGAAAGTTTAGAAACAGTGAGTTACACGGGCTGGACATACGGGCATGTGGCCAGGTCGTGTGCCACATAAATAGGCTACAGGAGACACACGAGCTACGCCCACGGGTGTGTGTCAGACCGTGTGCCCATACTGTTTTAAAAGTTCAGAAACATTGAGTTACACAGCCTGGAGACACGGGCGTCTGCTAGACCGTGTGGATATTTTGTTTGTAGAATAAAAAACAGTGAGTTACACGGGCTGGACACAAAGGCGTGTTGCTAGACCGTGTGCCCATACCATTTAGTGCAAACAAAAATAGTAAGTTACACGGCCTAGACACACAGGCGTGTGCCAGACCGTGTGACACACACGACCTAATACATGGCCATGTGTCCGACCGTGTGTGGTGTATTTTCACATGTATATTCGCGGCTTACCGAAAGTTATCAAATTACTGAACTGGTAGTGACACTGTAAACACTACAGTACAACACTGAATTGGCAGTGACACTATAAACACTGTAATACAACACTGAACTGATGGTGACACTATAGACACCGTAATACTATATTGAGTTGGCAGTGACACCGTAAACACTGTTGTTGAAGCCCAATTTATCCGGGCCCAACAGAATTTAAATTTATTTTAAAATGAAGTTTATTTTCAATTTAATTTTATTGGAAATTTAAATTTATTATAGATTTAAATTTAAATTTATTTAAATAATATCCAATTACAAGATCCAAGTTTACAACCCAAACCGAACCCAATTATAAAAGGCCCAAATCTAGCCCAATAACCCAAATACACCCCAAACCTAATTGGGCCAATTGACCCAAACACCTAAAACTAAAATAGAGAACCACCCATCTGCTGACTCAGCCACTTGCTACTAGCCACCTCCATCTTCAACCAACCACATGCTGCCACGTCAGCACCGACCAACTTCAACTTGAACTGCCACCGCCACTGCGAAGCTGACCTGCAAAAAGAAAGAACAAGACCGGTATTTAGTTGAAAAACAACAAAATATAATCATTGTAAATATGGCTATAAAGCCAAAATTGAAATCTTGTAATGGGGGTTACAGACACATCTTTGAAATCAATACAAAAAAACTTTCTTTAGGAATCAATACAGAAAAGTTCGAAGTTAATTGCAAACAAATTGCATTCAGAAATATAAGCAAGGAGTATTCGAAGCAACAGATTCCATTTTTCAAAGTATATTCGAAGCAGGAAAGGTATAATCCCAATAGATAAGTATGCATTGTCATTCATTAATCAGATTTTAAACTGTTTAATGCCTATACATGCATCTGTTAATATATATTTATTTGTTATCACCGTTATTATTTATTATTTTAGAGTATACATTTAAGTCATATTTAATATAATAATAAATATATAATATCTATAACAAATAGCTTTAATGAATAAAAAAAGAGGGTAAGTCAAAGGACATATCTGGTTCAGTCGAAACACCAGTGGAGCCACGAATGAAGTCTCATCGCGATGCCGCCGACACCATAGCCACGAAGATCGCCTCCATCGCAGTTTTAGATGTAGAAATTCAAAGAACGTGTTAATCACAAATAAAAAAAGATTAATAAGATTTCATTTTTTTAAATAACAACAGAAAACTAATAATAATAAGAAACAGGAACAAATCTGAAAAGAGAAAGGAGTTTAAAGGAAAATCAAAACGTTTTTTTGAAATGAACAGAGAAAAGTCTTTTTAAGAAAAAATCAAAACAATTTTAAAGGAACGAAAGGAGAAAAGGTTTTAAAAAAATCAAAACGGTTTTAAGAAATGAAAAGAGAAAGGGATTTTTAAAGGAAAAACATCAAAATGGTTTTTAAAGAAGGAAGGAGAAGAAAGGGAGATGACCAGCTTACCTCGAACGGCAGTGGACGGCGGCGCGCGACAGACGGTAGTGATGATCGGCTCGAGGATGGCCGACCAAGGAGGAGGTTTTAGAGCTTTTGAAGATGAGAAAGGATTTTTTTTTTTAAAAGGAGAAGAGAGATGAAATTTTGTTTTAAAATTTGAAATTTATAATGCTTACTAAACGGCAGCGTTTTGAAGGGAAGCATTTGGTGCCAAAACGGCACCGTTTTAAGTCATGCCCAACTGACCTGTCCAACCCGATCCGAACAGCTCCCAGGATCCGCGTGTTTTTAAATTTTGGGTTATTTACCCATTTAGTCCCTCCGCTTTTTCCAGATTTTACAATCTCATCCTTTTTATATCTTTTAATTAATTTTAAATTTGCCCAATAATTTTATTTTTTATTCAATTTAGTCCTTTAACCCTTTTGAAGCCTCAAAAGCTACCATGTGTCAATATTTTGGTTTATTTATGCAAATGGTCCCTCTTATTTTTAATTTGTTTTAATTTAATCCCTAAATCAAGTTTTGTTTAATTACAAAATTAGCCTATAAATTTTACATGGTTTTCAAATCAGTCCTCTAACTTCAGAATGCCTAAGAAGCTGCCATGTGTCATCCTTTTTTGGTTTTATTACCTAAAAGGTCCCTGAACTGTACAAAAATTATATTTTTACCTCCAACCTTTCCAAAATTCTATTTTTGACCATGAGCTATCAAAAATTATATTTTTACCCCCGAACTTTCCAAAATTCCATTTTTGACCCCAAACTTTCCAAAAATTACATTTTATCCTTAAACTTTCCAAAATTCCATTTTTAAAAACTTTCCAAAAATTACATTTTTATCCCCGAACTTTCCAAAATTCCATTTTTTGACCTCGAACTTTCCAAAATTACCATTTTACCCTCGAATGTCTAAAAATTCCTTTTTTGACCTTGAACCTTCCAAAAATTACCATTTTACCATCGAATGTCTAAAAATTCCATTTTTAACCCCGAACCTTTCAAAAATTACCATTTTGTTCCTGAAGCATCCAAAATTACCGTTTTACCCTCGGGCATCCAAAAATCACATTTTTGAGTCCGTTTATTTTGCTTTTCTTTCTCTTCAATGTTTATATTTAGTTTTTGATTATATGCGTTCGTATTTCGTATTTTTTATTTTTGTATATCATTTATCTGCCTAATCATTTTCGTTTCGTGTTATTTAATCTTTGTTATTAACTATTCATTCATATTTAAAATTACACATTAGTTTTTAAAATTATTTTAAAACCAAGGTAATGTCCTTTTCGTGTGAAACTTCGAGAAATCATGCCCTAACATGTTGGGTGTGATTTTTTGTATAACTGATACTAATCGAATATCCTTTTCCAAGTTTATTAATGCCTTTTCACTTCGAGATTCCGAGAACGTCGTGCCCTAACGTGTTGGTCACGACTTTAATTCTTCACGAAAATCGAAGTAAACGGGCATTCTATCTTCAAATCTTTTAAGTCATGTGTCCGAGGATTGTATTTTAAACTCAATGTGAAATTTTCAAGTTCTCAAAAAATATATATACAAATGATTTGAAAACAAAGCGAGGCAATATTTTTTTGTGTAAAGACTTCGAAAAACCATGCCCTAACGTGCTGAGTGTGATTTTCATATAATTTACACGATCAAATATCCTCTTTAAAGTCTTTCAAAACGTCTTTCAATTTCGAAAGTTCAATAATGTAGTGTCCTAATGTGTTGGACACGACTTCCAGTTCTCTTAGAAATTAGAAACACACGAACGATTTTCCTCAAATAGGATTCTGAAAATCACGCAAAGTTTTCTAAAAACAAAGATTGTATTTTAAGTATTACTCGAGATTTCAAAGTTTTAACAAACTAAGACCCGAAAGTAATCAATGTGGTACCAATTTTGGGCGTATGAGGGTGCTAATCCTTCTTCATGCGTAACCGACTCCCAAACATGTTTTCTAGATTTCGAAGACCAAAATATTTTTTCAAAACGAACTTTAAACGTTTTGTGGTGATCCAATCTCACCGTAAAAAAGGATTGGTGGCGCCTCCCATTTTTTTATCATACTCATTTTTTTATTTTAAAATATTGTTCAAGACTTGTTTGTTTTCCTAAAAAACGAACGTTTCGACAGCTTGGCGACTCCACTAAGGACATTTTAAAAAATAAATGAGAGTCAAGCCAAAATTGATTATTTTTGGGTCTTTTTTTTAAAACTTTTAAAGCTTTGGTTTTGTTTAATTTGCGATCCTCGACATCTTTTGTGTTACATTATAGTATATGATACTGCTAGTGTAAGTTTACATCCATATGGACTTTGTTACTACCATTTTAAGTGGAAGCAGGAAATTACTCCTTCGTGAGGTCTTCACCTCCATACAGGATAGTGAATCACTTTCGGGATTACATTCGTACCCATGTTTTCGTGAAGCTTTCACTTTCATGCAAACATGTGGGAAATGTGTCCTCATGAACCGAACTCATCTGTATGAGCTTGTAATGGGTGAGGATCGAGGAATCTGCTGGTTTGGGTACCCTTTACTCTAGAGCCTAAAGCCGCATATAGTGAGCCCTAAGTACTCGCCTTAGACATACCGAACCTTTTAGTATTTATCCAAGATAATTTCTTAGGTTCTTTGTTGTATACTTATATGTTGATATTATTATGTTTTGCTAACGTGTTCTGTTTTGGCCTCTTTTGCTTGCATTGCATCATAATAAAAAGAAAAGGTATTGATTTAAGTTCGATTAGCAAATAGGTAGTTTCATTATAGAAGTCAAGTTCTTGATAAAGTGGAAAATAACATGGTTACGCGCTTATGGTCAGAAAAACAACAACGTGAAAAAGGAGATAGTTTGAAGGAGGGGCATTTATAGGAGTTTTGGGATTATGCTGAAATTAAGGTGACTCAAAACAATTTGCAATAATTAAGAGATATCTGGGGTCAGTGGGATAGCAAAATGAAACAGATGTTCTATCAGGAATGTGGAGACTTGCCTTACTTGCTCGAGGTAAAAATCGACAAACTTCTCTTCCGAGCCCTCGCATAACATTGGAACCCCGCCTATAGATGTTTCACCTTCAGGAACCTAGATATGACACCTACGGTGGAGGAGTATACTGCTTTGATCCGTTGTCCCAGAATTCAAGTCGATAAAGCATACTCAAAGGATGCCTGTGTCCCAATGTTTCTGAAGAGGCTGATGAGTGTAATCGGGATGAGTGAATAGTGGATATCGTCTCGGATAAAGGTAAAAAGAGATAACAAGTGCATCAATTGGAAAAGCTTGCGAGATTTAATTCGACACACCCAGATATAAAGAAACGCATTAACATATTTGCTCTTGGCATCTACGGGTTAGTCTTTTTCCCAAAAGCATTAGGGTATATAGAGGACGCGGTAGTAGTGTTGTTTGATCGGCTTAGTAAAGGTGTCATGCCTGTTCTAGCGATTCTTATCGAAACCTTCAGATCATTAAGTGCTTACCGAAGAGAAGGGGAAGAAAGATTCATTAGTTGTACATAGCTTCTGATAGTTTGGTTTCAAAGCCATATTTGGAAGGTAGAAAGATTTTTATGCAAAGTGTTCTTAGCCGACTTCTCACCTTTGAAGGATTTTGTTGCCATGTCAAAGGAACAAAATGTATCTGAGGAGAAATGGATGGCTATCCTTCAGACCCTTCAGGATGAGGACGTCTAATGGTGCACGCCTTGGTTCATCCCAAAGGGGATCCTCTATCGTTGTGGTAGCTTTGATTGGGTCCCTTTGCTCGGGGTATGAGGTGTCATAGGATATGCCCCTTTGCTTGTGTTAAGGCAGTACAAGACAAGATAATTTATCCCTACGACACATGGCCTAACTTAGTGAAAGTTCTTCTAGAAAGGGTATGATTACAAGAAGAGGGTCCTATAAGTAGCAAATGCATGGAAGAAAGTACATAGAATGAAGAAATTTAGTACAGACCCGATGACAACACCAAATTATGATTGGTGGAGAAGTAAAAGAGTTAACGATAACATTCCATTATCGAATCCTAAAAATGTTCAACCAATTGAGGAATATTTGCAAGAGGTCCCATCAGAAATAGATATCATGAAACAGGACTTCGAGAAAAAGAGCGCATTGTTTGGAAAAAGAATAAAGACCTTGGAAGAAGAAAAGATGAGGTTGGGACTGGATGTGGATATACATAGGTTAGAGGCTGAGAAATTGAGGAAAGGCAAACATAAAGTCGAAGAAGACCTAGCAAACTTGAAGAAAGTTTATAAGAAGCTCCATTTGTGTATGAGAACTGTGGGATTGGGTAAAATGTCGGAACAATGGCGACAGGAAATTCAGATACAGAAAGACTAAGCAGAGTAGTGGCAAAGAAAGTTTCAAGACGGTCAGACTAGTGAAAATGCCCTAAAAGGAGAGTTGTTAGAAAAATAGGTTGAGAAGGCTGAGATGAAAACCTAGATAGCTGGATTAGAAGCAAGAAAAACGGAGCTAGAAGAGTCGCTACGAAGACACCACAACTAAAATTCTATCATGGAACTCAAAGCAAGTATGGTTAAAAGTCAAGAATTAAGGAAATGGTTACAAGAATTAGAGGCTGCACTCCACAACAATGAGATTCGATTTGAGATCATGGAGAGGAATTTGGAAACCAGCGAATGACACTCTCGACAAGCTCAGAGACAAGTCGAAGAAAGAGATTACGTAATGGGAAGAGCATTGACCTAAATGAAGGAAGCTACTGATCACATGCAAGAGCAATCTGCCGAAGCTGATATTCTGAGTCTCAAATATGAATCGAAATTAGAACGAGGATAGAAATTAGCTGGGCTTCTTGGAAAGATCAAAGCTCTAGGCAATAAGGCAAAACATTTGTGTAATTTCGCTTTATGTAAAGAAGTTTTTCTTCTAGAGAAGTTGTCTAATGAAAACGGACTTCAAAATCAATGCCTTTTCTTACGCATACATGCATTTCAATCACATTGCATATTCGCATATTTTTGCATAATTAATTCTAACTCATTAAAAACTTTAACAGTTACATCATTAATCATTGAAAACTTACATCGTTATAATATTCGTAAAAAAACAAAGGTCATGGAGTAAAGACTCGAACAAATCCAGATAGAATTACAAGATCAATTGCAAGGGCACATTCAGGAACAAATGGCAGTGATGTGTAGGGAAATGAAAAATCAGTTTATGGAAGTGAAAAAGAATTTGATGAATTAATTAGCACAAGTGAAACAAAGCATGACCGATAAAGGAAAAGGTCCTACAATTGAGGAAGACAAGGACCCAATTATTCCCCCAGGTTTCATACCCCTCCATAACCCAGCTTCGCATGAGGTGCCAACGCGGGAGGCCACCGTTACTATAAGAACGCAGCAGTAGGTTACTGGCACCTCAGGGCCAGCCAATTATCCAGTAGCGTATGGATCAAACCTTGAGGATAATGCTGCAAATCTGGGCGTCCTAAACTTCGATGAAATGATGAAGACAGAGCTCCCCCGACAGATAGAAGAAAAATATAAGCGATTAGAAGAGAGAATTGAAGCAATACAAGGAATTGAAAATTCTTATGGGATGAACGCTAAAGAATTAAGTCTAGTCCCAAATTTGGTTCTCCCTCCTAAATTCAAGGCCTCAAAATTCGAGAAATATAGTGGAACAAGTTGCCCCGAAACTCACCTTACCATTTTTTGTAGGAAAATGGCAAGGCACGTTCATAATGACCAACTGCTGATTCATTATTTTCAAGACAGCCCGGCAGGATCAGCAATCAGATGGTATAATCAATTGAGCCAAGCGAAATTTATTCATGGAGAGACCTAGCGAAGGCCTTCTTAAAATAATACGGCCACGTAAAAAATAGCTCATGATCGACTCACACTACAAAACATGGAAAAAAGGTCGAATGAGAGTTTCAGACAGTATGCACAGAGGTGGTGAGATATGGCAACTCAGGTCCAACCACTGCTAACAGAAAAAGAAACAACGATGTTGTTTGTTAGCACCCTCAAGGCACCTTATCTCAACCATCTATTAAGGAACGCCATTAAGAGTTTTTCTGATATGGTCATATCAGGGGAGATGATCCAAAATGCAATCAAAACCGGTAAGATTGAGGCTAGAGAAAACACTAAAAGGCCTGTCCCTAGAAGGAGGGATAATGAAGTTAATAATGCAAGTGTGTACAGGCCAAGTTACGCCAAGCCATTCGTAGCAAAACAACCTAAAGCCCCAACAAGCAATTATCAAAGTGCCCCAAGGCAAGAACCGGGCTTAAGGTCGAATAGGGGAAGAATTCAATATACTTCCCTTCCTATATCATATAGAGAACTTTACAAAATATTGTATGACGCGCATGAAGTATCTCCACAATGCGTGAACCCATATAAACCCCCGTTCCCGACTTGGTATGATGCAAATGCCCATTGTGAATACCATGAAAGGGCAGAAGGACATTCGATTGAAAATTGCCCCGCCTTCAAGAGGAAAGTAGATGGACTCATCGAGCATGAAATTGTGAGATTAGAAGAACTAACAAAACCCAACATAGCTCGGAATCCTCTGCCTAACCACCTCGACCAGACAGTGAATGTGATAAGTGAAGATTTGAGCATTAACATTATTGAGGAAGAAAAGGGAGAAGGACACTCGACAGAAATTCGTCCTTTCACCCCCGGGAGTACCTTCGACAATTAGACTGCAGAGGAACTCCCTGTAATTTTTAAGATTTCTTCAAAGTAATGCTCAGAACACCTATTGCTTTAGGCTTGAAAGCAATATGGATCTTTTTGTAAAAGGGCCTATGATCATTATCCAATTATTTTAAATGAAAATGCATTTTCATCTTATATGACCATTTTTTTTCTTTTTTTTCCAATTATTCTTTCATTCTTAAACCATTCATACATAACCAATAAACAAGATTAAGCATTCTTTAATACATACATTCTTGACCAATTGGACAAATATACTCATACACATATCATACAATCATTCTTTCGTACATTTATTTTGTTCTTTGGACCTCTTTTTCATCCCTTGATAGGTCTCCGAATATTAATAATATGAGCAACCCTGATGCTAACTTAGAGCCTCATTTCGAGCAGGATATGTGTTTAGAGGAGCTTCAGGACCTCGAAGATAATCAAGATTGTAATTTGCCTTTTGTTAAGAATGATGGAGCAAGAAGAAAACCAAATCCTGCCTCATTCAGACCCAGTGGAAGTTATTAATTTGGGAAACAAGGATGAAAAGAAAGAGGTGAAAATTGGGACAAGCATCTCCTTAGAAACCAGAAAGAATCTTATCGAGTTGCTTCAAGAATTCCATGACATCTTCGCTTGGTCTTACCAAGATATGCTTGGCTTGACCATGGACATTGTGGTACACAAACTCCCTATAAAAGAAGAATGTAAGCCTGTGCAGCAAAAGCTCCGAAGGATGAGACTAGATGTATTATTAAAAATAAAAGAAGAAGTTAACAAGCAATTTGATGCCGGGTTTCTCCAAGTAGTCAAATACTCGGAATGGGTAGCTAACATAGTCTCAGTTCCTAAAAGAGATGGAAAGGTGTGCATGTGTGTGGACTATCGAGATTTAAATAAAGCTAGCTTAAAAGATAACTTTCCATTGCCTCACATCGACACTTTAGTCGATAACACAGCAGGTCATTCCCTGTTTTCATTTATGGATGGCTTCTCTAGGTATAATCAGATAAGGATGGACCCTAAGGATATGATTAAAACCACGTTTGTCACATTGTAGGGAACATTTTGCTATAAAGAAATACCTTTCGGACTAAAAAACATAGAGGCAACTTATCAAAGGGTCATGGTAACCTTATTCCATGACATGATGCATAAGGAGATTGAAGTTTAAGTCGACGACATCATTGCGAAATCCCAAACGGAGGAAGAACATGCAAGAATCCTGAGAAAGTTGTTTGGAAAGCTAAAAAAGTATCAATTAAAGCTAAATCCAGCAAAATGCACTTTCGGAGCTATGTCGGGAAAGCTGTTAGGCTTTGTAGTCAGCAAAAGAGGAATTGAAATAAATCCAGATAAAGTCAAAGCCATACAGGAGCTACCGCTACCTAGCACACAAAAAGAAGTTTGAGGGTTTCTAGGGAGAATAATTTACATTGCTCGGTTCATTTCACAGTTGACATAGAAATGTGATCCTATCTTTCGCCTGCTTAGAAAACACAACCCCGGTGTATAGGATAACGAATGTCAGGAAACTTTCAACAAGGTCAAAGATTATTTATCCAAAGCTCCTATCTTGGTACCTCAAATTCCTAATAAACAGTTGATCTTGTACTTTACGGTCTTTGAAAATTTTATGGGATGTGTACTAGGCCAACACGATGAATTTGAAAAAAAGGAAAGGGCGATATATTATCTCAGTAAAAAATTCATTGATTATGAGACTCGATACTCGCCAATTGAAAATTTGTGTTGTGCTCTAGTCTGGACCACGCGAAGATTAAAGTAGATCTTGCTTTCAGAGTTCGACATAGTCTACGTCAATCAGAGGACAATAAAAAGGAGTGCAATAGCAGACTTCCTTGCCAGCAGGGCTTTAAAGGACTATGAGCCGATAAACTTCGACTTCCTGAATGAGGATTTAATGTGTGTTGTGACCGCTGAAGAGGTAACCATAGTAAAACATCCTTGGAGATTAAATTTTGGTGGAGCTTTAAATGCCACGGGTAATGGAGTCGAGGCAGTCTTGGTATCACTAGAAGGAGACCACTACCCTTTCACCAGTAAACTTGATTTCGATTGCACAAATAACATGGCAGAATACGAGGCATGTATTATGGGAATCCGTGCAGCTATAGAGCGGGGAATCAAAGTTTTAAAGATATATGGAGACTCTACGCTAGTAATCTATCAACTCAAAGGAGAATGAGAAACAAAAGATTCTAAGCTAGTAGATTACCGCGAATTAGTTCTCGAGTTAATTAAGGAGTTTGATGACGTCACTTTCTATTATCTCCCACGGGAAGAAAACCAGATGGCTGATGCTCTTGCCACTTTAGCCTCGATGATTAAAGTAAATAGACCAGAAGATGTAAAGATCATTCAATGAGCATTTATGAGGCTCCAACTCATTATTATGATATCAAGGCAGAAGAAGGAGAAGAAAGGGATGACCGCCCATGGTACCAAGATATCCTTCAGTTTGTAAGAGATCGGAAGTACCTTGAGCAAGCTTCAGAAAATGAAAAGAGGACATTGAGAAGACTTGCCATTGAATATGTCCTAGACGGGGAAATCTTGTACAAAGGAGAAAAGATCAAGTGTTACTAAGATGTGTTGACACAGTAAAAGCTAAGAAAATCTTAGAAGAAGTTCATGAAGGCATTTGTGGGACACATGCCAATGGTTTCACAATGGCCAGGCAAATAATAAGATTTGAGTATTACTGGTCTAAAAATGGAAGGCGATTGTATCAATTATGCTAAGAAGTGGCATAAGTGTCAAATCTATGGAGACAAGATTCATGTATCTCCCTTACACCTTCATGTCATGACTTCTCCTTGGCTATTTTCTATGTGGGGCATGGATGTCATTAGGCCAATTTCTCTAAAGGCTTCCAATGGTTATAGATTTATCTTCTTGGTAATTGACTACTTCACCAAGTGGGTAGAAGCAGCATCTTACGCTAATATCACTAAGTCTGCGGTTAGCAAGTTCTTGAAAAAGGAGATCATCTGCCGATATGGGATGCCAGAAAAGATCATATCCGAAAATGCCCTGAATTTGAATAATAGCACGATAGCGGAAGTTTGCGAGCAATTCAAAATCAAGCATCACAATTTCACTCCCTATCGCCCAAAGATGAATGGAGCTGTGGAGGTAGCTAATAAAAAGATCAAGAAGATCGTTGCAAAAATGACTGAGACTTATAAGGACTGGCACGAAAAATTATCTTTCGCCCTCTTTGCCTATAGAACTTTAGTCATGACTTCTACTTGGGCAACACCATTCTCATTGGCATACGGTATAGAAGCAGTCTTGCCTATTGAGGATGAAATACCCTCCCTCCGAGTCTTGACTGAGCTTCAATTAGATGAGGTAGAATGAATCCAAGCTCAATACGATCAGTTGAATTTAATCGAGGAAAAGAGATTAAGAGCTATCCGCAATGGTCAGATGTACTAGAAAAGAATGATGCGAGCTTAAGACAAAAAGATTCGCCCTAGAGAATTTCATGAAGGAGATCTAGTTTTGAAAAAGATACTTCCCATACACAAAGATTTTCGCGAAAAATGGATGCCCAACTAGGAAGGGCCTTATGTGGTAAAGAAAGCTTTCTCAGGAAGAGATCTCATTCTAACAGAAATTGAAGGCAAGGATCTGCACAACCCTGTCAATTCAGACTCCGTGAAAAAATACTTGGCCTAAAAAAAAGAGAGAGATTGAGATGAAAACCCACAAAAGGGCGCCTCGATGCAAAAAAAAAAGGTTCAAGATGAAAACACGCAAAGGGCAACTCCAATCCAAGAACAGGTCGAAGTAACGAGATGGAGGAAAATTACAACTTGAAGCATCAACGAAGCACTCCAGGTCTTCTAGACACATATTCGAGCTCAAAAGTGATTCTCAGCAAGGCGGCACAAGGAAGCTTATTTTGCGATATCTGAGGCAACTGATTGTCTTTTGTTGTTTTACTTAGGCAATTTTTGACTAATATTGCCTTTTTCGATCTTCTCTGTTGAAAAATTTCCAATAAATCACGACTTTATTTCTTCACAATTTTGTTTAGGCATTTTGCATCTTAAATAACGGATAATGAACTAATAAATCATATAAGATCCATGAGCATTATTCTGGAATTTTCGAAAAAGTACAGGGGTCTGAAACAAGACTACCAACTAGAAAACAAACTTGAAAAACAGGCAGCTCAGGATAGGCCAAGAAGAAGACAGGGCTACACATCAACAACAAAGTTTGGACTGGCGATAGACCATGCCATCCTGAATAATAATAAATGAATTTGACATTCATCATGCACATTCATGTAGTTAGGAGTATTTGAATCATTCTAATCATGACTTTCTAATTTAAGCCTACATAGAGGTCCATAGAGGCATACTTTACAGGTCGCATCCCCGCAAAATGGCGAGATGAATCAAGGAAACTTCGAGCATTGAAGGAAAAGATTGAGACCACAAAGGCGAAGTTAAAAAGGAGAAGGACTTTCATACCTTACTCCAATCATGGGGTAGATTGCGATTACCCAAAACATTGAGCTGGTCATCTTCTTGATGAGATACTGAGAAGTGGACCAAATTCGTCTTCCTGATGAGATACAAAGAGGCGGATCAAAACAAGCGATGCGCTCACCTTCCTGATGAGATACTGAGAAGAAGACCAAATCAATGAAGCCAAGGCTCAATGCGAGCAAATCTTTGAACCCCAGCTTCTTGATGAGATAGTGAGAAGCAAGTCGAAGCAATAAAAAGGTTAGCTTCCTGATGAGATACTGAGAAGTAGACCAAATTCATCTTCCTGATGAGATACAGAGAAGCAGATTGAAACAAGTGAGGCAGTCATCTTCCTGATGAGATAAAGAGAAGTATACCAACTCAAGGCTCAATGCGAGCAAATCTTCGAACCCCGACTTCCTGATAAGGTACTGAGAAGCAGGTCGAAGCAATAAAACGGTTAGCTTCCTAATGAGATACTGAGAAGTAGACCAAATTCGTCTTTCTGATAAAATACAGAGAAACAGATTGAAACAAGTGATGCGGTCATCTTCCTGATGGGATACTGAGAAGAAGACTAAATCAATGAAACCAGACACAAAGACTATAGTGACAAACTCCAATCTCCTTGAAATTTCAAGAGAATAGAGTGAAACTATAGTAGCAAATTTTGTCTTTTTGAAAAAGGCCTCGAGGCAAGCTGGAATCACAATATCGAAGAGGTAGAGAAGCGGATGCAGTGAAATTGAACGGTCAATAAAGCAGAAGGTGGGCTGGTTGAAGAAAGAGCATCAAAGAGATGTGACCTGACAAATTGGGCATCATTTTGGTCTTTGCTCCGTTCCTGTTACACAGCAACGAGCAAAGAGGGGCAGCTGTTGAAGACCAATTTATCCGGGCCCAACAAAATTTAAATTTATTTTAAATTAAGTTTATTTTAAATTTCAATTTATTGGAAATTTAAATTTATTATAGATTTAAATTTAAATTTATTTAAATAATGTCCAATTACAAGGTCTAAATTTACAACCCAAACCGGACCCAATTATAAAAGGCCTAAATCTAGCCCAATAACCCAAATACACCCCAAACCTAATTGGGCTAATTAACCCAAACACCTAAAACTAAAACAGAGAACCACCCATCTGCTGCCTTAGCCACTTGCTACCAGCCACCTCTATCTTCAACCAACCACATGCTGCCACGTCAGCACCGACCAGCTTCAACTTGAACTGCCACCGCCACTGCGAAGCCGACCTGCAAAAAGAAAGAACAAGACCATTATTTAGTTGAAAAACAACAAAATATAATCATTGTAAATATGACTATAAAACCAGAATTGAAATCTTGTAATGGGGTTTACAGACACATCTTTGAAATCAATACAAAAAAACTTTCTTTAGGAACCAATACAGAAAAGTTCGAAGTTAATTGCAAACAAATTGCATTCAGAAATATAAGCAAGGAGTATTCGAAGCAACAGATTCCATTTTTCAAAGTATATTCGAAGCAGGCAAGGTATAATCCCAATAAATAAGTATGCATTGTCATTCATTAATCAGATTCTAAACTGTTTAATGCCCAAACATGCATATGTTAATATATATTTATTTGTTATCACCGTTATTATTTATTATTTTAGAGTATACATTTAAGTCATATTTAATATAATAATAAATATATAATATCTATAATAAATAGCTTTAATGAATAAAAAAAGAGGGTAAGTCAAAGGACGTATCTGCTTCAACCGAAACGCCACCGGAGCCACGAGTGAAGTCTCTTCATGATGCCGCCGACACCATAGCCCCGAAGATCGCCTCTATCGCAGTTTTAGACGTAGAAAATCAAAGAACGTGTTAATCACAAATGAAAAAGGATTAATAAGATTTCATTTTTTAAAATAACAACAAAAAACTAATAATAATAAGAAACAGGAACAGATCTGAAAAGAGAAAGGAGTTTTAAAGGAAAATCAAAACGTTTTTTGAAATGAAGAGAGAAAAGTCTTTTTAAGAAAAAATCAAAACAGATTTAAAGGAATGAAAGGAGAAAAGGTTTAAAAAAAAATCAAAATGGTTTTAAGAAATGAAAAGAGAAAGGGATTTTTAAAGGAAAAACATCAAAATGGTTTTTAAAGAAGGAAGGAGAAGAAAAGGGAGATGATCAGCTTACCTCAGATGGCGGTGGACGGCGGTGCGTGGCGGCGATGCGCGACGGACGGTGGTGATCATCAGCCTGAGGATGGCCGGCTAAGGAGGCGGTTTGAGAACTTTTGAAGATGAGAAAGGATTTTTTTTAAAAGGAGAAGAGAAATGAAATTTTTTTTTAAAATTTGAAATTTATAATGCTTACTAAACGGCAGCAAGGGAAGCATTTGGTGCCAAAACGGCATCGTTTTAAGTCATGCCCAGCTGACCCGTCCGACTCGACCCAAACAGCTCCCAAGTTCCGCGTGTTTTTGAGTTTTATGTTATTTACCCAATTGGTCCCTCCGCTGTCTTCAGATTTTACAATCTTATCCTTTTTATATCTTTTAATTAATTTTAAATTTGCCTAATAATTTTATTTTTTATTCAATTTAGTCCTTTAACCCTTTTGAAGCCCCAAAAGCTACCACGTGTCAATATTTTGGTTTTTTTATGCAAATGATCTCTCTTATTTTTAATTTGTTTTAATTTCATCCCTAAATTAAGTTCTATTTAATTATAAAATTGGCCCAAAAATTTTACATGGTTTTCAAATCAGTCCTCTAACTTCAGAATGCCTGAGAAGTTGCCACGTGTTATCCTTTTTTGGTTTTATTGCCAAAAAGGTCCCTAAACTGTCCAAAAATTATATTTTTACCCTCGAATTTTCCAAAATTCCATTTTGAGCTCGAATTATCCAAAAATTATATTTCTACCCTCAAACTTTCCAAAATTCCATTTTTGACCCAAAACTTTCCAAAAATTACATTTTTTCCCTTAAACTTTCCAAATTCCATTTTTTACCTTAAACTTTCTAAAAATTATATTTTTACCCCCGAACTTTCCAAAAATCCATTTTTTGACCTCGAACTTTCCAAAATTACCATTTTACCCTCATATGTCTAAAAATTCCATTTTTAACCTCAAACCTTCCAAAAATTACCATTTTACCTCGAATGTCTAAAAATTCCATTTTTAACCCCGAACCTTTTGAAAATTACCATTTTCTTCCTGAAGCATCCAAAATTACCGTTTTACCCTCGGGCATCCAAAAATCATATTTTTTACTCTGTTTATTTTGCTTTTCTTTCTCTTTAATGTTTATATTTAGTTTTTGATTATATGCTTTCGTATTTCGTATTTTTTATTTTTGTGTATCATTTATGTGTCTAATCATTTTCGTTTCGTGTTATTTAATCTTCGTTATTAACTATTAATTCATATTTAAAATTACACATTTGTTTGTAAAATTATTTTAAAACCAAGGCAATGTCCTTTTCGTGTGAAACTTCGAGAAATCATGCCCTAACATGTCGGATGTGATTTTTCGTATAACTCACACGAATCGAATATCTTTTTCCAAGTTTATTAATGCCTTTTTGACTTCGAGATTTCGAGAACGTCGTGCCCTAACGTGTTGGTCACGGCTTTAATTCTTCGAAAAAATCGAAATAAACGGGCATTCTATCTTCAAATGTTTTAAGTCATGTGTCCGAGGATTGTATTTTAAACTCAATGCGAAATTTTCAAGTTCTCAAATATATATATATATATATACAAATGATTTGAAAACAAAGCGAGGCAATATTCTTTTGTGTGAAGACTTCGAAAAACCATACCCTAACGTGCTGGGTGTGATTTTCGTATAATTTACACGATCAAATATCCTCTTTAAGTCTTTCAAAACTTCTTTCAATTTCGAAAGTCCGAGAATGTAGTGTCCTAATGTGTTTGACACGACTTCCAGTTCTCTTAGAAATTCGAAACACACAGACGATTTTCCTCAAGATTTTCCTCAAATAGGATTCCGAAAATCACGCAAAGTTTTCTAAAAACAAAGATCGTATTTTAAGTATTACTCGAGATTTCAAAGTTTTAACAAACTAAGACCCGAAAGTAATCAATGTGGTACCAATTTTGGGCGTATGAGGGTGCTAATCCTTCCTCATGCGTAACCGACTCTCGAACTTGTTTTTTGGATTTCAAAGACCAAAATATTTTTTCAAAACGAACTTTAAACGTTTTGTGGTGATCCAATCACACCGTAAAAAAGGATTGGTGGCGACTCCCATTTTTTTTATCATACCTATTTTTTTATTTTAAAATATTGTTCGAGACTTGTTTGTTTTCCCCAAAAACGAAAGTTTCGACAACTGTGTAACTATATTGAACTGGCATTGACATTGTAAACACTGTCATGCTATTCTGATCTGACGATGACACTGTAAACATTGCACGGCTATAACTGAAAAGTAGTGACAATGTAAACACTACTAGAGCGTTATTGATTGTGGCCTAACTGTATCCATAAAATTGTTGCTTACGTTTGCGCACTGTATTTCTTACAAATATACCATATACTGATCAATTGTATGTTGTTTCAGGATATTCTGAGAATTAATAGCCGGCAGACGGGGAGCTCAGTCATCTAGGACTTGTAAGTCTATATTACGCTACATTAGGAATATAAAACTAGATCTTTGAACTTACTATGATACTATTAAGATGATGTTGGACCTATGTTACTCAACTTTTATAATATAATTGTGTGCTTGCTATCATGGTGTTTGTTCTATAATGTTGTGGCATCCTTTACTTAGTTGTTTCTTCTAGGTTGGGTTTAGGGTGTTACAGCACTAGAACCTACATCCTCTTACATTGACAACAATGCCCATACCAATCGAGCCAAAACTCAATCAACATAAATAATATTATTTTTAATAGATATAACATTTTTTAAATAATGGAGAGTAAGATCAAATTATTAAAGATTTAATTCAAGCTATTATACTATACAGCAATACTCTTACCACTAAGCTAAAAGGTTTTTAGCAGTAGATGTGATAATTTTGAATACAATATAAAATGTATGCACCACACATCATATATATATATTAAAATGTTTAAGACTAAATGTTGAGTTGGACAAACTATTTAAATGCCACGTGGATCATTAAATATTTTAAATTAATTAATGATTTTAGAAATCTGTGATAATTTTTTAAAAAATTATATATGTGATAAAGTCTGAAAATAAAAATATATTTAAGGAAACTAGAGAAAATTTGATATTTTTTTCAGATATATATACATGCCAATTCTGAAATAAATATTTAATATTTAAAAAACTACATATTTATATTGAAACCTTACACAATCTATTACATCTATAGAAATTTTAAACAGTGGGTAAAAACAAATATTTAAAAAATTAACAAAATCACCAAAAAAAATTATTAAATCCGTCAGATTTGATAGAAAACTTATAAATGTTTAAAAAAATAAATTAAAATATCAACAATTAATAACTTTATGTATTTTATCACTTTAATAAGTTAAACTGATTCAGACATAAAATCTATATTCTATTTTTTTTTATTAATTATAATAATAGGATAAAATCGAACAACAAATGCGATTAAGGCAACTCGATCCAAACCATACATGGAGCGATAAATATTCTGGACCGTCAAACCATGTGTGTGAATTGAAAACTTAATCATTTTATTTAATATTAATATATAACGAGAAAATGATAAATACATTTAAAATCTTTGTATGAACCATTTATATATTAATTTATAATGAATAGATATGAAATTAATATTACAGTTTTTGTTTATAATCAATGCAAGCATAACTCGTTTATTAAATATTATTTATCATAAAAATAAAGATTATTCAACTCGTGTTGGTTTGATATCAAGGGTATTTATTACCCAGATATGATCTCGGTTCGAATCACGCCAATCACATTATTATTAAAGCTTTATCCATTCTTTATAATTCACAAAAATAAAATAAAAGATTATTGAGTCATCACAATGATAGCTACTTTGACCATTATTAAATTTACTTCATAATCATAGTTATTAATTAATTACTTCTTTTATATTTAAAATGTAAGTTCAAATATATTATTTACTATATTGCATTAAATTATGTTTAATATAAAATAAATTTAATAAGAAAAATATTTGATACATTGTTAGTGGAGTTTTTAGACTTCACAAATTAGATTAAAGGGTTAAAAAAGTTCTATGAGAGTATAATAAAATATTAAAAAAAATAGACGTGTGAATTTTTAAGGCTACTTGTAAAATAAAAAAAAATACAGTACCAGTATACCAAATAATAACTCATTTAATAATAGTCAAATTATTTTTCCTTCAAAATTATTTTTAAAAATTGTTATGTAATTTAACTCATCTTATGTACTCTTTTTTAAATATTTCACTTCTACCTACAACATTATCCATATTAAGAAAAATTATAAATTTTAAAAATAAAACAATATTTACTTATAAAAAAACTAATTAAATAAATATAATACTAGAAAGGTTGTACGTTGACTAGGTTGGATTTTCTTATTAGTCAAAACAATATTTAAAAAACCAAAATTTTTATATTAATATCTATATACTTATATCCTTAATTTTAAATAAATAAATTTATTTTAAAAGTGTATTTGAATGGATAATTTTAAATTCACAAAACTTCTAGCTAATATAAGTTTTATTTGAATCAAATTAGATTAATTGATCGAATCATTTGAATCAAAAACTAGTTTCTCCAGTAGCTCGAGAGGGGTATTGAACAACCTTTTAAGCGAACAGTTCAAAACCGCTTTTGAATCTTGTTAGAATTGTGTGACTTGAATTTCATCATGTGTTAAAGAAATAAAATATAGTGGCAAAATAAGGGATCTATGCAGTGACAGAGCCAGAATATTAATTATTTTTTTTGGGGAGGGGGGGGGGAAGGGAGAGGAGGCAAGCTAAAATTAAAAGTATTATGTAACAGTCGATTTAAACATATAAATAATCGATTCAAAAGAAATGACATTTCAACATGACAATCGATTTAAACATATAAAAATTCATAAATCGCATAATATCAAATATTTACTTTTAATCAAACATACTCTTCAACCATCCGAAATCATAATATTCAAATTAAACTTTCAATCAAGAATTTACTAATTTTATAATTGAAATCATAATTTTCATTTCAAAACATAATTTTTTAAATATTAATTAAATCATTCAAAATCATAAAAATAAAATTAATATAGCTAGATATAGTAAATCAACTATTAATGACAAGCTTGAATATACATGATCTATCAAGTTGACAACTTAAGTTTCCTAATCTGAAATTCACATAACATTCTACTCGGTTAATCATTTTTTATTCCATTTTTACAAGAATACTCACTATTTCACAAACTATCATTTGATATAATTTTAAACAAAGTGACTAAGGTTTTCTTTCTCCCCTTCACTTTGGTCAAAAATTACTATAACATTATTTAGCTATTTTTGTTTCATTTTTACACTTCTAACTAGTTAAAAACCGTCTCCTAATCATTTTCTATAAAAAAAAACATACATATTTCACTTAATTTTATAAGCTTTCAAGTTTCATCAATATCCTTTAATGGAAACTTTTAATACACTTGATAAAACCAAAAAAAAAAAAAACTAGTGGTACATATATGTAAAACAAGATTCAAAATCTATGAAAAGTTTAATAAAAACATACCTTATACTTCAAATTTGGAGGAAAGTGATAAATATTTTTTTTCATCTTTTCTTGCTAAGCACCAATGTGAAGAAAAAAGATAATAAAAGTCTCTCCATCTTTTCTTTTCTTTATATATATATTTTATTATATTACCTGTCAAATATTATTATTATTATTATTTAAATAAACATTAATTTATTATTATTTAATAAAAATATTATTCAAAAGTCATTATGAGTAATTTAGCTTCTTTTAGAAGACTTTCTCTTTGTTTTATCAAGAATAATTTTTTTAATATTATTTTTAATTCTATGAAAATATTGGAGGGGCTCACTTATATTTTCAAGAGGGCTATAATAGTCTTGAGAAAAAAAAAATCAAATTTAAATGAAAATCTTGAAATTCAAGATGAGATTGTTGATGTGGTTTTAAACTTTGAAAAGGAATATGTTGAAGCCCAATTTTGACCGGGCCCAACATTTAAACCCATTTTTTTTATTTTTAATTCATTTTGGGTTTGAATTTAGTTTAAGTTTAAACTTTTCTTTTAAAATTTAAATTTAAATTAAGTTTAAATTTAATTTGAATTTAAATTTAAAAATAATTAAAAAGTTCAATTACAAATGTCCATCTTTACAAAACCCAAATTGGGTCCAAATTTCAAAATTGACCCTAAACAATGGCCCAAGCCCAAGCACTAAACCTGAACCCAATTACACGGGCCCAAATGACCTAAAACAAAAATCCCTAATCTGCTAAATGTTGTTGTTGTTACCTCCACCTCAGCCAACCGAGGGCCGCCACATCATCATCAAGTTGCACCATCAGCAACTTGCTACTGCCATTGATATCGCCACTGCTACAAGCCTCCACCGTCGAACCTACAAAAGAAAAAGAGCAGACAAGTTTTAATTGCAAACAACAATTTATCATCATTGTAGTTCTGGTTATAAAACCAGATTCAAATCAGTTGTAAAGGGATTGACTGACTTTTTGTAACACTTCCAACATCAATACACAGACAGTCTTTTAAGAACCAGTAGAGGCAATAGACATTTTACAAATAAAAGTAAGGGTAGTTAGCAAGTAGAGATATCTAAATAGCCATACCAAACAGCAGGAACACAAGCCAAGGTCAGAAGCATTCAAGGCATTCAAGTACATTCAATGTATATTTGTTATCATTAATCAATTGAATTTCTAACTCATCAGTTTCTAATATACATTAGTGCATATATGTAATACATTCAGTCAATATTTATTGCCTCTTCATATTAATAAATACCCTTATTAATGACATTGATTTTTAATAACAATAATAATATTAATATTAATTATAATAACAATAATAACAATACTAATTAATAATGTTAATAATAATAATATTAATGTTAATAATAAATAAAAATGGAAAGTAAAAAGTCAGAGAGTAACTCCCCTGACTGCACCACCGTCGGAGCTGGAATGGAGCCTCCTGAGTTGCCGCCACCCTTGTAGACCCGTTCGTTGCCACCATCGCGATTTCAAGCACAATGGATTCAAAAGTGTTAATAACTAATGAAATACAAACAAATTTTAAAGATGAAAATCACAAAGAATAGATTTGAAAAGGTAATAAAAGACCGAATTTCGAACCTTCAATGGACAACCCTGATCTTTTTGTGGATTTCGAAGCAAAAGCATTCAAAAAATATGAAAATTTTTAAGATCTGGGTTTAGATCCAGATCTGCTTTTAAAATAAAGGTTTAAAAAGAAAAAAAAATATATTTATATATAGAAAAAGTTTACCTTGGATAGTGGCGCGTACACGGTGGAGACCAACGCACAGCAGACGACGGCGACTTAGGCGACGTTGGGAGACGGTGCGTGGCGATCGACGGACGGCGAACCAACAAGGGAGCCACGGGCGGCCCTTGAAGAACTTCAGAGAGAAAAAAAGGGGAGGGCAAACTTTTTTTTTTATCAAACGGTGAAAATGTTTTTTTTTTCTAAAAATTGAGTTTTTTATAGCCCATTGAAACGGCACCGTTTTGAGGGCTGAATTTCAATCCCAAAACGGCATCGTTTCAAGCTTTACCCATGACCTAATCCGACCCAAGCCAAGGATCTGCGTGTTTTCGTTGAAAGGGTTATTTATGCAATTGGTCCTTCCGCTTTATTTTCAATTTCTAATTAGGTCCTTTTTTTATTTTTAATTAAGTATAAATTCACCCAATAATTTTATCTTTTATTCAATTTAATCCCTTGACCTTTTGAAAGCCCCAAGAGCTACCACGTGTCAATGTTTTGGTTTATTTATGCAATTGGTCCTTCCACTTTTATTTTTGTTTCAATTTTACCCTTAAATCAAGTTCTATTTAATTACAAAATTGTCCCAGACAGTTAAAATGATTTTCAAATTAGTCCTTTGACTTTCAGATGCCTGGAAGGCTGCCACGTGTCACTTATTTTTGGTTTTATTGCCTTACAGGTCCCTAAACTATCCAAAATTATATTTTGGCCCTCAAACTTTCCAAAAATAATGTTTTGACCCTTGAACTTTCCAAAAATTCCATTTTTAACCCTAATTTTTCCAAAAAATACATTTTACCACTGAACTTTCCAAAATTCCATTTTTAACCTTAATTTTTCCAAAATTACATTTTTTAACCCCAAACTTTCTAAAATTCCATTTTTAACCTTAATTTTTCCAAAATTATCATTTTACCACCGAACTTCCAAAAATTCCATTTTTGTCCCTATTTTCCAAAAATTACCATTTTACCCTCGAACTTCAAAAAAATCCATTTTTGACCCCATTTTCCAAAAATCACCATTTTACCATCGAATGTCTAATAATTCCGTTTTTTGACCTCGAACTTTCCTAAAATTACCATTTTAACCTCGAGTGTCCAAGACTGCCATTGCCCCCGGATATCCAAAAATCTCATTTTCAACTCTGATTGTTCTATTTTTCTTCCTCTTCAATTTTTATATTTAAATTTTAATTATTATGCCTTTGTATTTCGTATTTTTTATTTTGTATATCATTTACCTACTTAATTAATTTGCTTCGTATTATCTGATCTCATTTATTAACTGTTCATCCATATCTAAAATTTTACATTTGTTTTTTCAAAATTATCTTCGTAAAAAAAACTTTAAAATCGAAGCAATATTCTTTTAGTTCGAGTTTTGAAAATTTGTACCTTAACTTACTAGGTGCATTTTTTCCTCAAATTGAAATAATCGAATACCCCCTAAATCGAGGCAATGTTTTTTTTTCTCTGATTCTGAAAATTTGTGCCTTAACTTACTAGGTGCGAATTTTCTTCAAATCGAGATAATCGAATATTCTTTTCCAAAGTTTTAAAAGTTTACAACAAAGGAAAGCTCATTATTTCTGGATCTTGAAATGTTATGTCCTAACTCACTGGACATGACTTTCTGTCTCGATCACCTCGAAATAGTGGGACTTCCAAACAAAATCAATTTTTTTTAAACGTAACTCATGCATTCAAGGACTGTATTTTAAACTTTATTCGAATTTTTAAATTTTACAAATCAAGACCCGAAAGTAATCAATATGGTACCAATTTTGGGTGTATGAGTGTACTAACCCTTCGTCATGTGTAACCGACTCCCGAACTTTGTTTTCTGGATTGCGAAAACCTAAATATTTTTCAAAACAGATTTTAAACGTTTTGTGGTGATCCAATCACACCAAATAAAGGATTGGTGGCGACTCCCATTTTTTAATTTTAAAATAATTTTTGAAACACATTTTTAAAAAAGATGGTTTCAACAGCTTGGCGACTCCATTGGGGACATTTCCAAATAAACGTGAGTCAAGCTAAAGTTGATTATTTCTGGGTCTTTTTGAAAACTTTAAAAGCTTTCGGTTTTGTTTAATATGTGATCCTCGACATCTTTTGTGTAGCATCATATTATGTTATATTGCTAGTATAATTTTGCATCCATATGCATTATGTTATTACCCTTTTTAAGTGAAAGTGGGAAGTTACTCCTTCGTGAGGTCTTCACCTCCGTGCAGGATAGTGGATCGCTTTCGGGATTACATCTGTACCCATGTTTTTGTGAAGTTTTCACTTTCATGCAAACATGTGAGAAATGTGTCCCCCTAAACCGAACTCATCCGTATGAGCTTGTAATGGGTGAGAATCGAGGAATCTACTGGTTTGGGTACCCTTACTCTAGAACCTAAAACCACATATAGTGAGTCGTAAGAACTTGCCTTAGAAGGAGTTATACTGAACCTTTTAGCAACTATCCGAGACAAACTCTTAGGTTCTGTGCTCTATACTTGTATATTGATATTGATGTGTTTTGCTAACTTGTTTATTTTGTTTTTTTTTGCATTGCATTTCATCATCATAAAAAGGAAAGGTATAGACTCAAAAGTTTAGTTACCGATGAGAGAATCGATCATGGAAAACAAGTACCTTGATAAGGTGGAAGACAATATGGTCGTGCGTATATGGTCAGAGCAGACTCAACGCCAAAAAGGGGATAGCTTAGTGGAAAGATATGAGTCAGAGCTTTGGGATTATACCAGGATCAGTACGGCTCAAAACAATGTGCTAGAATTGAAAGAGATATGGGACAGTTGGGATAACGACATGAAGCAGACCTTTTACCAAGAATACGGAGATTTGTTATACTTATTCGAGGTTAAGGTAGATAAATTCCTCTTTCGAGCCTTAATGCAGTATTGGAACCTAGCCTACAGTTGCTTCACCTTCGGGAATGTAGACATGACACCGACGATAAAAGAATACACCACTCTACTCTATTGTCCAAAAATCTCGATTGATAAGGCCTATTATAGAGCTCCAAATCTCCCCACTATTGTTAAAAGGTTAATAAACATCATCGACATGAGTGAACAATGGGTTACAGCTCGGGTTAAGGTCAAAGGCGACAACAAATGCATCACGTAGAAAAGTCTATGAGATTTTATACTGGCTCATCCAGATGCAAAGAAAAAGATTGACATCCTAGCCCTAAGTATCTACAGGTTAGTCATTTTTCCAAAGGCTTTAAGCATATAGAAGACGCAGTGATAGACCTGTTTGACAGATTGAATAAAAGAGTTACACCCGTCCCGGCCATACTGGCTGAAACTTTCAGATCCTTAAATGCGTACAGAAAGGAGGGAGAAGGTCGATTTATTGCCTATGCACCGTTGTTGATGGTATGGTTTCATAGTCACTTTTGGAAAACATAAAAAGTCTCCTATCAGTACTTGTCTAAAGATTACTCCCCTTTGAAAGAGTTCGTAGCTACGCAAAGACAAGAAAATTTCTCAGAAGAAAAGTAGATAGCCATACTCTAAAGCCTCAAAGACGAAAACATAGAGTGGCGAGCACCATGATTTGCTACTGATGAAATATTATATCGATGCGGAGACTTCGACTGGGTCCCATTGGTGGGGATATGGGGAGCAACAAGATACGCACCTTTCTTGGTTTCAAGACAATACAGATCGAGACAGTTCATACCAACAATTCAGGGGTTAGCTTAGTGTGAATTCGCGTATCGAGGAGAAAATAATAAGAAAAGGATTAGGAAAATCTCAAATACATGGAACCGGATTGTTTGTCCAATTAAGGAACACTTGCAGTTTGTCCCAACTGAACTAGAAATAATTAAAAAAGATTTTGAGAGGAAGAATGCTGAGATGGAAAAAATGATAGAAAAACTGGAAGAAGAGAAGGTGCTTTTAGGATTAGCCGTTGATGTTCAGAAACTAGAAGAAGAGAAATTAAGAAAAATGAAGAATAAGGCTGAAGAAGATCTCGATAGCCTAAAGAAAGACTATAAAAAGCTTCGCTTGTCAATGAGGACCGTCGGTTTAGGTAAGATGTCAGAGTAATGGCAATAGGAAATCTGCAAAGAGAAGAATAGAACAAGTCACTGGAAAAACAAGTTTCAAGATGCCCAGGTTCAGGAAAATGCCATAAAGAGTAGCCTTTTAGAAAGCTAAGCTGAGGTGACCGATTTAAAGGCCTGAGTACGAGAATTGGAGAAATCTTTGTATAGGCATCGTAACCAAAATTCAGTGATGGAGTTGAAGGCAAGCCGAGTTGAGATCGAGAGACTGAATAAGATAGTGGAAGAATTAGAAGCCTCTTCGCAAATTAGTGAAATACGAACCGAGATTCTGGCGAGGACATTAGAAATAAATGGTTGGCATCTTCAGTAAACTCAGAAGCAAGTCAAAGACAGGGATTATGTTATGGGTGAAGCTTTAAATCAAATTCGTGGAATAGCCGATTACGTGCAAGCACTAGCAGTTGAAGTAGAAGAGTTAAGCATACAATATGAGACGAAGATAGAATGAGGTCAAAAGCTAGCTGGACTCCTCAAGAAAGTCAAAGCTCTGAGCATCAAAGCAAAACCATTTATGTAATTTGCTTTATGTAAAGGAACTTGTTATCTAGTAAAGATTTCTAAATGAAAATTGAATTATAAGTCAATATCTTTCTTTTGCATTCATGCATTCATTCGCATTGCATTCTCATGCTTTAATACTATAAAACTCATTAAATAAAATTTGAAATAGTTAAACCCGAAAAAATAGAGAACTCACACCCTTACGGTACTTGGAAGGCCATGAACCAGAGAATAGAAAGGTTAAAGCAGTTACAAAAGGAAATGCAAGAGTAAATGCAAGCTTAGTTGCAGGACCAGCTGGAAAGGGTCCAAAGGGATATGAGAAACCAGATTATTGCGTCTCAAAGCAACATAATCAATTGATTAACCCAACTATTGTAGGAGTCGAAAAAAGGGAAAAATCCTACAGTAGGCCCAAGGGAGGAAAATGAAGATCCCTAATACCCTCTTGGCTTTACTCCTACGCATAATCAAGTTCCACCGAAAACAAACTCACAAGGAGCTCCCATCTTCATCCGAGCACAACCACAGCCCATTGGTACCTCAGGCCAAACCAATTATCTGATTGGATCAATGTCTAATCCAGGGGAAACTACTACGAACCCCATTAATCCCGACTTTGACGAAATCATGGAGGCAGAAAGGGTAAAATTGGAAGTTTTCAAATAGATAGAAGAACGGTACAAGTGGTTGGAAGATAAGGTCAAAGCAATGAAAGGGGCTGACACCTGTTGTGGGATAGATGCTAAAGAACTAAGACTAGTTCCAGACTTAGTGCTGCCCCTAAAATTCAAAACTTCAGAGTTTGAGAAATACAATGGGACAAGCTGCCCATAAGCTCACATCACTATGTTCTGCCAAAAAATGACCGGATACGTCCATAATGACAAATTACTGATCCACTGTTTTCAAGACAATTTGATAGGATCCGCGGCAAAGTGGTACAATCAATTAAGCCGTGAAAGATTAATTCATGGAAAGACCTGGCCCAGGCCTTTATGAAATAATACGGTCATGTTATTAACATTACTCCGGATAGAATCACTTTGCAAAATATAGAGAAAAGGCTGAGTGAGAGTTTCAGGCAATATGCTCAACGATGAAGAGATATGGCCACCTAGGTGCAGCCGCCATTAACGAAGAAAGAGACGACCATGCTTTTCGTCCACACGCTAAAAGCACCATATCTCAACCACTTGTTGGGAAATGCTATGAGAAGTTTCTCGGACATGGTTATGTCTGGAGAAATGATTGAAAGCGCAATCAAGAGCGGTAAGATTGACGCTGGGGAAAGTAGAAAAAGAGTAGCCCCCAAAAGGAAAGAATCTGAGATAAAACAAAGCAGGCATGTATAGGTCAAACTATGCGAAGTCAATCATGATGACGCAATCTAAAGCCCCTACAAGCAATTACCAAAATCCACCAAAGTTGGAGCCAAGCTCTAGAAAGAACACTAAAAGAATTCAGTTCACTCCTATTCCAGTGACGTATAAAGAGCTTTACCAGCAAATGTATGAGCAATATACAGTGGCCCCGTACTACACGAACCAGAACAACAACCTTTTTCGAAATGGTATGACGCCAATGCTCAGTGCGAATTCCATGGAGGAGTAAATGGACACTCCATCGAAAATTGTTTCGCTTTCAAGAAGATATTGGAAAGATTAATTAAGATAAAGCGTATAAGATTCGATAAGCCATTTGGACCTAACGTAGCTGGGAACCCTTTGCCTACTCACCCTGATCAGAGAGTGAATGCAATTGCAGAAGCAAAAGGTAAAAGGGTTAAGACCAATATCGGAGAGGTCAAATCACCTTTAAAGTGGGCATGGAATCAAATGATAGACAGAGGAGTAATCGTATGAAATGGCGAAGATATAACGATAACGACCAAGAATTATTGTGACTTCCACAATGCTGAGGAACACGAGATTCAATACTGTGCGAAGTTCAAGATATTGGTACAGAATTTGATGGACTGAAAGAATTGAAGTTCTTTGAAGAAGAGGAAGAGTTGGAGGATATTTGTGCCTCCGAAGAAAAAGGGATGAACAAGCCCGATCGCCCTGTAATAATTATCTCTGCTTCCAAGAGTACTGAAACAAGAAGGCAAATGACACCTTGTGTCATCATACGAAAACCTGCACTGTTTCCCTATGAAGATAGCAAGAGAGTCCCTTGGAATTACGGGTGTAACATAATAACACCCAAAGATGAGCAATCTCAAGAAGATGTAAACCTTGTTACCCGAAGTGGGAAATGTTATGACTTGAAAGAAGAGAAAAAAGCAGCTGCAAAAGGAAAGCATTGGCAATCGAACCAGAGGAAAAAGAGACTAATGAGCCTGAGCTAATAAAGGAGCCAGTAGTAGAAAAAGAAGCAAAAGAATTTTTGAAATTCTTGAAACATAGTGAGTACAGTGTAGTTGAGCAGTTACACAAACAACCCGCACGTATATCAATCTTAGCACTATTGCTAAGTTCAGAAGCACCGTAATGCATTGATGAGGGTGCTCAACGAAACATATGTGGCCGATGACATATTTGTGTGTAAGCTGGATCGCCTAATTAATAACGTCAGCGCTGACAACTTTATTTTCTTCAACGACGACGAGATCCCATATGGGGGAATGGGGTCGACAAAGTCTTTCCACATCACTACTTGCTGCAAGGGGTATACTTTGCCTGGAGTGCTCATTGATAATGACTCAGCTTTAAATGTATTACCTCTAGCCACCCTGAAAAGATTGTCAGTCGATGGCTCCTATATGAAGACATGTCACAACATAGTTAGAGCTTTCGACGGAACAGAAAGGAAAGTGATGGGCCGAATTGAGGTACCATTACGGATAGACCCGAATACCTATGAGGTGGATTTCTCTGTAATGAACATTAAGCCCTAATACAATTATTTATTGGGGAGACCTTGGATCCATTCAACGGGAGCAGTACCATCCTAACTTCATCAAAAGCTTAAACTGGTAACCGAAGGAAGGTTAGTTACAATAAATGCAGAAGAGGATATTATTGCATCCGTGACAAATGACGCCCCGTATGTAGAGAGAAACGAAGAGGGGATGAAATGTTTCTTTCGATCGTTAGAATTCGTTAATGCAACATTCATTGCGAAAGGAAGTAAAATTCCTGAACCAAAGTTGTCACGAACTACGAAGATGGGGTTACGATTGATAATTGTAAAAGGGGCATTGCCAAGAAAAGGACTTGGGAAACCTCTGTAGGGGATAATCAATGCACTAGCACCACTAGGAAAGTGGGATCGCTTCGGGCTGGGATACAAGCCAGATGTGAATAAAAAGAAGAAGGAGATAGAAAGGAAGCGAGAAATGAGAAAAGCACGACTGGCCGAGGGGAAATCAAATTGGAGCTTATGACATTTCCTCATATATCAAAAACTTTCGTTTTCGATGGAATGGGGTTTAAAGAAAAAGGAAAGACTGGAGGAGTTGTTACAGAATTGGACATTAATGTCTTCTCTAAAGAAGGCGAAGGAAGGAGTTTATCACAAATTTACCCATATGCACCAGGAAACATTCTGGACAACTGGACAGAAGAGGAGCTCCTTGTAGCCTTTAAGATATTTTTAGAGTAATACTCGACACATATCTATCGCTCTATGCCAAGAGCGATAGATATCTTTTGTAAAAGGCATTTGACTTTTATCCATTATCTTAATGAAAATGCATTTTGTCCCCTTTCGACAAATATCTCTTTATATTCTTTCATTCTAATTCAAATAATTTGTTTACCCTTAACCTACACAATTAATCATTCTTGAATTTTGTATACATACACTCATACTCATATCATACAATCATTCTTAAATTTACTTTGTTCATTGGACCACTCTCATTCTTTTGACAGATCCTTGGATATCAATAATATGAGCAACACTATCTGTGAACCTTATTTCGAGCGAGATATGTGTCTCGAAGATCCTCAGGACTTTGAAGATGACCAAGATAGTAATTTATCGCCTGATTTGTTGCGAATGATGGAACAAGAGGAAAAAAAGATCTTGCCCCATAAGGAGTTAGTCAAAACTGTGAGCATAGGGGATGAACGTGAAAAGAAGGAAGTGAAAATTAGAACCAGCATCTTGGTAGAAACACGAAAAGATCTTATTGAGCTGCTTAGAGAATTCAAAGACGTCTTTGTCTGGTCCTACCAAGACATGCCTGGGTTAACCACTGACATTGTAGTCCATAAGTTCCCAATAAAAGAGGAATGCAAGCCTGTCTAGCAAAAACTTCGCAGGATGCGACCAGATGTGTTGCTAAAAATAAAAGAAGAAGTTCAAAAGCAGTTTGATGCGGGTTTCCTCTAAGTGGTTAAATATTCAGAATGGGTTGCCAACATAGTCCCCGTTCCCAAGAAAGATGGGAAAGTACGTATGTGTATAGATTACCGAGACTTGAACAAAGCCAGCCCAAAAGACAACTTCTCACTGCCTCACATTGATACCCCAGTAGACAATACGGCAGGTCATTCCTTTTTCTCTTTCATGGATAGCTTCTCTAGGTACAACCAAATAAAGATGGACATTGAAGATATGGCGAAAATTACATTCGTCACAATGTGGGGAACATTTTGTTATAAGGTGATGTCATTCGGACTTAAAAATGCAAGGGTAACATATCAAAGAGTCATGGTGACTTGTTTCATTATATGATGCACAAGGAAATTGAGGGCTATGTCGATGACATGATCGCAAAGTCTCGAACTGGGGAAGAACATGTAAAAGTCTTGAGGAAGTTGTTCTTGAGATTAAGGAAGTTCCAGCTAAAGTTGAACCTCGCCAAATGTACTTTTGGGGCTACTTCAGGCAAGTTGTTAGGTTTTATGGTCAGTCGAAAGGGGATTGAGAATGATCCAGACAAGGTTAAAGCCATACGAGAATTACCCTCGCCTCGTACGCAAAAAGAAGTTTGAGGTTTCCTCGAAAGATTGAATTACATCCTTGGTACCAAGACATTCTCCAATATGTAAAAGATCGTAAATACCCCGAAGGAGCTATTGAAAATGATAAAAGGACATTGAGAAGGCTTGCAAACGAGTACGTCCTAGATGGGGAGATTATGTATAAGAGGAGAAAGGATCAGGTGTTGCTAAGATGTGTTGATGCAATCGAGGCTAAGAAAATCCTAGAAGAAGTCCATGAAGGCATTTGCGGAACACACGCTAATGGATTCAAAATGGCTAGGTAGGTCATGAGATTTGGATACTACTGGTCAATTATGGAGAATGATTGTATCAACTATGCTAAGAAATGCCACAAATTCCAGATCTATGGAGATAAAATTCACGTACCTCAATCACATTTGCATGTCATGACTTCTCCGTAGCCTTTTTCTATGTGGGGCATAGACGTTATTGGACCAATCTCACCAAAGGCTTCTAACGGGCATAGATTCATCTATGTAGTAATTAACTACTTCACCAAGTGGGTGGAAGCTGCTTCGTATTCCAATGTTACAAAGTCCGCAGTTAGCAAGTTCCTAAAAAAGGAAATCATATGCCGATATCGAATGCCAGAAAAGATCATATCGGACAATGCATTGAACTTGAATAACAGCAAGATATCGGAGGTTTGTGAGCTATTCAAGATCAAACATCATAATTCATCTCCATATCGCCCAAAGATGAATGAAGCAGTGGAAGCGGCAAATAAAAACATTAAGAATATCATTGCAAAAATGATAGAAACCTATAGAGATTGGCATGAAAAATTACTGTTCGCCCTCCTTGCTTATAGGACTTTAGTCAGAACATCTACTGGGGCAACGCTATTCTCACTTGTATATGGGATGGAGGTCGTTTTACCCATCAAGGTGGAGATTCCTTCTCTCCTAGTTTTGTCAGAGCTAAATTTGGACGAAGCAGAATGGATCCAAGCCAGATATGATCAGTTGAACTTGATCGAAAAAAAGAGGTTAAGAGTCATCCGTCGTCATGGTCAGATGTATCAAAAGCAGATGATGCGAGCATACAACAAAAAGGTCCACCTTAGAGAATTCCATGAGGGAGATCTAGTCTTAAAGAAAATACTCCCAATACACAAAGACTCTCGAGCAAAATGGATGCCTAATTGGGAAGGGTCATATGTGGTGAAGAAAGTCTTCTCTGGAGGAGCTCTAATTTTGACCGAAATGGATGGCAAAGAGCTATACAACCCAGTGAATTCAGACTCGGTGAAGAAATATTTTACCTATAAAAAAACGGAGAGGTCAGGATGAAAGCTCATGAAAGAGCATCTTGAAACTAAAGGGGTTTTGAGTTGAAAACCCGAAAAAGGACAACTCAAAATGTGAAATGAAGGCGATCAATTGTTCCTTCAAATGTGACAAGATAGAGAAATTTTACATCTTGAGGCATCGACAAAGTACTCCAAGATCTCCAGATACGTATCAAGCAGAAAGATGACCCTCAAACCAAAGGAACTCATATTTGATACTTAGGCATCTAATATTGTTCCTTGTAATTATTTAGTTCCTTGTAAATATTCGGCATTTTTCTTTCTTTAGCCAACAATTCTTCAAGTTTTAACCCTAATACAATCTCATTCTTTCCTACATTGTCCAAGTATTTTCATACCAAGATAATGGATAATAGACTAAAATCGCATGAAAAAAGTAAAGGATCCGCGAGTATTATTTTAGAAAATTCTTAAATGATACAAGGACCCTAAACAAAACCACCAGTTAAAAGAATCAAGCCTGGAAAGAACGGTTCAAATTGAGAATCTGCCAAGTCATAGAAGACGTAAAGAGATGATCCCAAAGCAGAGGAAACTAATCTTTGAAAAATTAAACATTAATCATACACATCCAGCAAGTTAGGAGCATTTTGACTCATTCTGATCATGGCATCCTAAACAATCTGGCCTACCTAGAGGCCCATTTGAGCATATTCTACAGGTCTCAGTACCACAAAACATGAAGGGAAAGATCTAAGCCACAACAGTGGATCCAGTACCGTAAAGACACAAAGGGAAGGGTTTAAGTCGTAAAGGCAAACCTTGTACCTCAGAGACATGAAGGGGAAGATTTAAGCCGCAATGGCGGATCCAGTACCGCAAAGACACAAAGGGAAGGGTTTAAGTCGCAAAGGCGAACCTTATACCTTAGAGACATGAAGGGAAAGATCTAAGCCGCAACGGTGGGTCCAGTACCGTAAAGACACAAAGGGAAGAGTTTAAGTCACAAAGGAGAACCTTGTACCTCAGAGACATGAAGGGAAAGATTTAAGCCGCAACGGTAAATCCAGTACCACAGAGACATAAAGGGAAAGATCTAAGCTGCAACGGCGGATCTAGTACCACAAAGACACAAAGGGAAGGGTTTAAGTCGCAATGGCAAACCTTGTACCTCAGAAGCATGAAGGGAAATATCTAAGCCGCGACGGCGGATCCAGTACCGCAAAGATACAAAAGGGAAAGGTTTAAGTCACAACGACGAACTTAGTACCTCAGAGACATGAAGGGAAAGATTTAAGCCGCAACAGCGAATCAAGTACCGCGAAGACACAATGGGAGGGATTTAAGTCGCAATGGCGAACCTTACACCTAAGAAGCATGAAAGAAAAAAATTTTAAGCTGTAGCAACAACAAATCTAATGTCGTGAAGGAGCAGATTAAAGACGTGACTGTGAAGCTTCTACATCGAAGTTGCAGCAGATCAGGTCAAGATGACGAATCTTTATCTCTCTGAAATTGTAGTAAGAGCAAGATGAAGCCTCGACATCAAACCCTATTTTAAGAGTGCAACAAGTTGGATAACGGATCTCACTCTCCCCGCAGTCGCAGTGGAGTGGAATGGAGCTGCAAGTCAAGTGCTGTCATTTTGAAGTAGTCGATAGTGGAGCCGGGATTCAATAGGATTGGACAAAATTGGTCTTCTTTTGGTCTTTGCTCCGTTCCTATTACACAACAACAAGCAAAGAAGGGCAGCTGTTGAAGCCCAATTTTGATCGGGCCTAACATTAAAACTCATTTTTTTTTATTTTTTAATTTTAAATTCATTTTGGGTTTGAATTTAGTTTAAGTTTAAACTTTTCTTTTAAAGTTTAAATTTAAATTAAGTTTAAATTTAAAAATAATTAAAAAGTCCAATAACAAATGTCCATCTTTACAAAACCCAAATTGGGCCCAAATTTCAAAATTGACCCTAAACAATGACCCAAGCCCAAGCACTAAACTTGAACCTAATTACACGGGCCCAAATGACCCAAAACAGAAATCCCTAATCTGCTAAGTGTTGCTACTGTTGCCTCCACCTCAGCCAACCAGAGGTCGCCATGTCATCATCAAGTTGCACTATTAGCAACTTGTATTGTCACTGCTACCGCCACTACTACAAGCCTCCACCGCCGAACCTGCAAAAGAAAAAGAGCAGACAAGTTTTAATTGCAAACAACAATTTATTATCATTATAGTTCTGGTTATAAAACTAGATTCAAACCAGTTGTAAAGGGAATGACTGACTTTTTGTAACACTTTCAACATCAATATACAGACAATCTTTAAAGAACCAGTAGCGGCAATAGACATTTTACAAATAAATGTAAGGGCAGTTAGCAAGTAGAGATATTTGAATAGTCATACCAAACAGCAAGAACACAAGCCAAGGTCAGAAGCATTCAAGGCATTCAAGTACATTCAATGTATATTTATTATCATTAATCAATTGAATTTCTAACTCATCAGTTTCTAATATACATTAGTGCATATATTTAATACATTCAGTCAATATTTATTGCCTCTTCATATTAATAAATAGCCTTATTAATGACATTGATTTTTAATAACAATAATAATATTAATATTAATTATAATAACAATAATAACAATACTAATTAATAATTTTAATAATAAATAAAAATGGAAAGTAAAAAGTCAGAGAGTAACTCCCTTGACTGCACCACCTCCGGAGCCGGAATAGAGCCTCCTGAGTTGCCGCCGCCCTTGTAGACTCGTTCGTTGCCACCATCGCGATTTCAAGCACAATGGATTCAAAAGTGTTAATAACTAATGAAATACAAATAGATTTTAAAGATGAAAATCACAAAGAACAGATTTGAAAAGGTAATAAAGGACCAGATTTCGAACCTTCAATGGACAACCCTGATCTTTTCGTGGATTTCGAAGCAAAAGCATTCAAAAAAAGATGAAAATTTTTAAGATCTGGGTTTAGATCCAGATCTGCTTTTAAAATAAAGGTTTAAAAAGAAAAAAATATATTTATATATAGAAAAAGTTTACCTTGGACGGTGTCGCGTACACGGTGGAGATCGACGCACAGCAGACGACGGCGACTTGGGCGATGTTGGGACACGGTGGAGATCGACGCACACCAAAAATTACCATTTTACCCTCGAACTTCCAAAAATTCCATTTTTGACCCTAATTTTTCCAAAAATTACCATTTTACCCTCATATGTCTAAGAATTTTGTTTTTTGACCCCAAACTTTCCCAAAATTACCATTTTTCCCTCTAGTGTCCAAAATTACCATTTTGCCCCCGGATATCCAAAAATCTCATTTTCAACTCCGATTGTTTTATTTTTCTTCCTCTTCAATATTTATATTTAAATTTTAATTATTATGCCTTCGTATTTCATATTTTTGATTTTGTATATCATTTACCTGCTTAATTATTTTGCTTTGTATTATCTGATCTCATTTATTAACTGTTCATCCATATATAAAATTTTACATTTGTTTTTCAAAATTATCTTCGTAAAAAAAACTTTAAAATCGAGGCAATATTCTTTTATTTCGAGTTTTGAAAATTTGTGCCTTAACTTACTAGGTGCAATTTTTCCTCAAACCGAAATAATCGAATACCCCCTAAATCGAGACAATGTTTCTTTATCTCTTATTCTGAAAATTTGTGCCTTAAGTTACTAGGTGCGAATTTTCTTCAAATCGAGATAATCGAATATCTTTTTCCAAAGTTTTAAAAGTTTACAACAAAGTAAAGCTTGTTATTTCTGGATCTTGAAATGTTATGTCCTAACTCACCGAACATGACTTTCTATCTTGATCACCTCGAAATAGTGGGACTTCCAAACAAAATCAATTTCTTTTAAACGTAACCCATGCATTCAAGGATTGTATTTTAAACTTTATTTGAATTTTTAAATTTTACAAATCAAGACCCGAAAGTAATCAATGTGGTACCAATTTTGGGCGTATGAGGGTGCTAACCCTTCCTCATGCGTAACCGACTCCCGAACTTGTTTTTTGGATTGCGAAGACCTAAATATTTTTCAAAACGGATTTTAAACGTTTTGTGGTGATCCAATCACACCAAATAAAGGATTGGTGGCGACTCCCATTTTTCAATTTTAAAATAATTTTCGAAACACGTTTTCAAAAAAGATGGTTTCGATAGAATATTATCCCTATTTCATACAATCCTTACTCGTCTATAATATATATACAAATGGGAAAATTGCAAAAATCTTAAACCATGGGGCCTACTTATATTTTTGTGAGGGCCATAGTGTAAATTTACAAAGGACTAAATTGAAAAAAATTAAACTTTGGGGGGGCCATGGCCCTTTTGGGCCTCAACGTGTCTCCGCCACTAGATTTATAGGAGCGAAAGGTCGAAGCCCACCATAGATCCCCATTAAGCATAAAACCGTATTGGGATTGTGATCGGGGGTGCGGGGCAACACCCACGCAATACGAACCATGCCGCACAAGTAGAATCTGTATAGAACTACACTTTTTTTATTTGACTTTGATTAGGATTGAGTTTTTCAACATTTAAATAGATGTAATCGAAAGTCTTCTTATATCATTCGATTTTCAAAATTAGTGAATTTATCCTCCTCTGTTCATGATTTTTTTCGAAAGGTTTTCCATGTAAAATCTATGTTTTTATTTTTTTTTATTGTTTTGCAATCATTCTATTTCCATTATCAACATTTACTATAACAAATTTAGAATCGAGATCGATTGAATTTACAAGAAATAGTAAATTATTAAAATTTTTTTGAATAAATGTTAAAATTTTGACTAAATAAACTATTTTTTTATCTCAATTATCAAACCAAGAAAAAGGAAAATATAGTGTTCCTAAATTTAAAATTATTATATATAAATAAATTGCAAGTGAAAGAAACATGAAAATTTATTCGTGTATATTTTCATGAATCATTTACAAGCCTCTATTAATAACACTTCTAGCATTCAATTAATTACAATGTCTTAATAATACATTTAAATATCTTAAAGCTTATAGGGTTTATTATGATAAAAGTATTACAAAAATCTTTATATTATATTTTGAATAACATTTTCGTCTCTTATTTGAAAAATGAGTATGGTCCTTGTATATTTAAAAAAAAATTGTCATTTACTTTTAACCTTTACTTTTAATTGGTGTTTTTAATTAAAAACTTTTTTATTTATATAAATAAAATAATAAATATGTAATTATATAATGAAAAAATACATGTTGATATATATTATTAAGTTAAATATATTTTATTTTTAAAAATCAAATAATTATGTTTTATATAGTTTTCCTTATATAATTTTTATATGTCAAATATTTTTTTCACTTATATTATGAGTATAATAAATTTCAATATTATATAAATAATTAATTGAATAATTTACATATAAATAATTATTTTCACCTAATGATAAATTATAATATTATAAAATTAGTTAATGATTTCAAGTATAATTATATTTATTAAATTTAAATTTTACATGTGAAATATTTATTTTTCTATCCATGTCATGACATTGGCAAATTTTAGTATTATATGTAAAATATAATCAATTAGGGATTAATCTACTCAAAACATAAAATTCTGGACAAAACTGTAAAATTTGAGAAACAGGGGACACACAACCATGTAATAGATTGAGGCCTTGTGGAATTTGAAAAACCAAGATGCAGGGGAGACTTGACCATGTGGCAGGTCATGTGCGAATCAAACTCCTAGGTTTTCAAGGTGAACATGGTTGTGTGAAGGGGTCGAGTGGTCCACATGGGTGGCCCTCATGTCCATGTGGCCCTATTTTGAGTCTCGATTTGCCCTGATTCACTTGCAAAGAAACACACACCTGTTACTAGGAGATCGACCAACGTCTCTATCGTTCAAATCTAGTCTACAATACCTAAATTGAGTCCTTCAAACGACATTCACACAAGAATCAATATAGATTTCAAGATTAGCCAAGATTATCAAGATTTTTGACAAAGATTGCAAAAGATTCGTGATCGAGTTTGAAAGATTAAAAAGAAATGATGTAATTTTAGAATTTACTGGTTCTACTAATTGAAACGAAAATACTTATTGATCTTTTGATGAGAATTTGGAGATTAACGACGGTAAATTCAACAATCGGTGGAAGAACGAGTTAAATCGATAATTGATTTTGATTTGGGATTTCAAGAGATTAATTTCCAACAAAGGTTGTAATATCTTTTGAAAATAAAAGGGAGAAATAAAAGAAAAAGAAGAATTTAAAGAGAAGAGATGAGAATTCTATTTAGGGTCGAAAAGGAAGTAAAATCAAAGTATAATTAGGAAAAGAGATTAAATATCTATGGTTTAGAAAATTTGAGGGCCTGGATGGCAATTACCCTTGTTTGCCGAAAATGAAATGGAGAATAGGGAAGGGTGGTGTGATTTGAACGTTGGAAGCAAGGGGGAGAGAATGCTTAACCAATTGAACTATTGCTTACACTTATCATATTTTTACACAAATTAATATATATTAGAATGATTTAGCTACTTAAAAAAATAAAAAATAAAAATATGGGAATAGTGTGGTGAAGTATATTAAGCACTTTTTTTTAGTGAAAGCTGGGTTATTTATTAACCAAATCCAAAGGAAAGAAACAAAGGCTATCGTCTATAGCCCACAAGCCGATCAAGCCCAAAAAAAAGCAAACAAACAGAGAAAGCAAGCAAAATAAAGAAAATGTGTGGGATCAAAACAAAACAATATTTAGAAAGAAATTAAAAAACCCTAAATGAAAACCCAGCACAACTAGCTCCCCAAACGATGAACTAGAGAGAGAAACAATGACAAGCACCATTGAGCTAATAAAAAACCAGAGATTGTCACCTTGATTCACAAGATCATTAGAGTTAGCGGCCTCAACAAACAATCAAAGGAAAGACCCCCTCATATTGAAGAAGACATCACAAGACACAAAAAGAGTCGGGATTCTGAAAAGCCCAGAGCACCACCAGCTAGCAGAGGAAACTGAGAGCAACCCACTGGAGCCCCTCGATCCAAATCAAAGAGTAGACTGACCAATGGAAGTGGATGATTCTCTCCCCCACCACGCCCGGCGTCAGTCCCTATCAACAACTAATTGCACAAAATCAGATACCTCTCCTCACACAAAACTCCGATCGCCTCCCCAAAGTCCCATAGCTAGGAGATGAGCCACAAAATTTCCTTCATGGGAGACATGTTGAAAACAACAACACTAGAAATGCCTGGCCAGATCTCTTATATCCCGTATGTAAGGTCCAATGGCTGAGATGTCTAGAGATGGGGATTGAAGCTTTCGATTAACAGTAAGAGATTTGCCTTTAAAGATCGCGTCCTGGAGACCCAAATCAACCCCTAAACAGATTACATGATAGTAGGCCAACGCCTCAGCAGAAAATGCGTTACAAATATGCAAGGTAACAATTGAAGATTATCCTATTATTATCCCATTCCAATCTCTCACAACAATTCCTACGCAAGTCCGTAATATGGGTGCATGGAAAGTAGCATAAAAATTCAGCTTCAAATAGGGCGCATCAGGAGGTCGCTAACGCTCGGGCCTAATCAGGCACCCGTATAACTTCACATTTACGCGTCAAATTCTAATAGGTTAGAGCGCACCTTACTAACAATATCTTGAATTCGTACAATTACACTATCATGGATGAGCCGATTAGGACCATGCCATATTAACCACAAAGCACACACCACATATCTAAAAACTGAATTGTCATACACATTAAATATATATGTCAACCAAGCTCGAAAATAGACAGTATATAATGCTCGTGGCCACCGAACTTGCAACTCCCAAATCCCAGATGTCGCAGTACAGTCTTTAAAGATGTGTTCCAGTCTCTGCCGTTACCAAACACTGAGGGCATAGAGGATTGGACCAGACTCTTCTATAATATAGGTTATAATAGCTAGGGATAAATTTGTGTAATATGCGCCAAGTTGTGATCTTAATTTTCGCTGGTAGTGCTATAGTCCATAGTTTGTTGTAAATAGGCAAATGTGTGTCATTTGATCTATTAGTATAAGAGCTAAGAAGGACCTTGTACCTACTACGCACATAGTAGATCCCCGAAGGGTCAAACCCCCACAACACAATATCGATGTGTGCAACTCGATCAAGAGGAAAACATTGTACCCGAGGTGCCAAATTGCTCCCCAAAACTCGAGGCACCAAAGTGCTCCCCAATTAGATAGAAGAATTAACAATCAGAGACTGTAATGTTCTACCAAGGAGATTCGAGATCCAAGCATCATCCCAGAATCGGATGCTAGCACCATCACCCACCCACCAGTTGAGATCCATTTGCAATAAGCCTTTCACAGCCCAGATGCTCTTCTAAAGCGATGCATGCATAAAGTCAAACTCAAGATAGTATTTGGCCTTTAAAGCTCGAGCTACCAACAATTCAAGGTGCTTAAGCAAACGTTAACCTTGTTTAGCTAATAATGCCATATTGAACTTTGACATAACACGAAACCCCAACATACCACTAGATTTTAGAACACATAATGTCAACCAAATACACCAAAAAGTCCTTCCCCAACCCCCTGAACGCTTCTACCAGAACTGGTTAATAATATTTTCCAAACCAAAACAAAATGAGCTAGGCAATAAGAATCATGACATGGCAAAAGTAAGGATAGACTAAAGGACACTCATAATAAACACTTCCTTTCCACCTTGGAGAAAGGGCCAAACACACCTACTATTTATCCCTAAAAGCAAACAGTCTTTCAAAACTTGAGTTCCCACAATCATGGCATCTCCAAAAAGGATACAATCATTAGCAAATAATAAATGCAATAATCGAGGTCCATGGCGATTGGGTTTAGCCCCTCGAATTAAGTTTCCCCGAGTCGCCTATCACATCAAAGACGATAATCCCTCACAACAAATAACAAACAAATACAGACTAAGGGGATCATCCTATCGTAGTCCTCGACCTAGGGAAAACACACGGCCCACCTCACCATTCAAAATAATAAAATAATATACAAAATAGACACACCGAAGTAGCATATCCACCTAGTACTTAAAAAATCCCATGCACACCATTATAAGCTCTAAAAAATCCCACTCAACCTTGTTGTAAGTATTGCTTTAAAGCAAAGTGCCCCCTTCTACTAATCCTCTTTCTTCAAAAAGAATCAACAATCTCATAAGCCAAAATAATGTTGCCATAATAAGAAAGCTAGGGACAAAAGTGTTCTGAGCTTCATCCACGCAGAAATGCATGACATCTTGAAACCAATGACAAGCACTTTTGAAGATGAGCTTATACAGAACTACACATAAGCTAATAGGTCGAAACTGATCCATACGAGTGGGATTACTAACTTTAGGGATGAGCACCAAGTTCGAGTGGTTAATACCATCAAAGGAAAGACCCTCATTCAAACAGGCCAAACAAAAATGAGTGATATCAAGCTCGATAATATACCGTTAGTAGAATATAAGAGGAAAACTGTCAGGCTCTAAAGCTTTCGTGAGACTCATCGATTTCAAAGCCAACACAACCTCATATGCAGTGAAACAGATAGTAAGACTTGCATTCATCTCCTATGAAATACATACTCTAACCTCATCCAAGATATAACTAGGGTTGTCTATGCGTTGTCTATGCCTTGCAAAGTAAGCAAATGCTTAAAATATGAAGTTGCCACATTAGATAGCTTATCCCGATCATCAACCAATCGACCATTATTCCCAATCAAGTGAGTAACTTGGTTCAACCGTCTTCGTTGACTAGAAGATCTATAGAAAACCTCTGTATTTCGATCACCATGTTTCAACCAATTAACTCGGGCCATCTATTCCTAATACTGTTTTTTCTTATCAATCTCCAAATTCAAATCTAGCTTAATTGCCAAAATATCCATAATGTTCTCATCATCTTTATCCCCCAAAGTATAGTCCATAACATGGGTCTTGAGGTGTCGAAGCGATCCCCCTACCAATACGGAAACCACCCGCCCACTGTTGTAAACCTCAACTAAGCAAAGATAATCGTTGTGGGACTCCACCCACCGAGGATATCTAAAGGCGTCGAATCTCATGTTCACAACTATCTTCCAAAACACACCAGAACTCAAAGTGAAAAGCATTCACATGAGGACGAAAACTACGGACGATATCTAGGAGCAAAAGGTAATAGTCCGAGAAAGTATATGGCAAATGACACAAGGAAAAAGACAAGAATCGATCCCACCATGCAAAATTTGTGACCCTCCTATCCAGTCAATCTATGATGTTATTAGATGAGAGATTCCCCTATACCCATGTAAATCAAAGCCCCTTAAACCCAACATCATCCAGGTAATAATAGACCAAAACACTACGAAATCCCATCATCCTGGCCTCATCATGCAAAATACCTCTCACTTTCTCGAAAGAGTACAATATCTCATTGAAATCCTTGCAGACTAACTAGGGCAAACTCTGATCATGGCCTAAAGACTTAAGAGTGCTCCAAGCAACAGAATGATCCCTTAAATCTAAGGATCCATAGAAGCCCATGAAACGTCAACCCACGTCTACAATATTATCTCTAACTATGACATCAATATGGAATCGAGAAAAACTTCACAAATCCACTAGCAAATCCCACCTCCAACACAAACTAAGTCCACTACGTGTAACAATCGCCGGCATATCAATACCATTAAAAAAACCATACTTACGTCACACCTGAACCATACGATCACATCCTAGCTTTGTCTCCATAAAGAAGACAATATTGAGAGTATACAACCATAACATGTGTCGAAGCCGTCTAACCACTCGAGGACTCCCTAATCCACAACCATTCCAATAAAAGAGCCTCATGGCTCCCGGTCGACCTACTCCTTAGTGGTATATATTCAAAAGACAAGCAGTCGTACGCTGGCCAATATCCCCTAATGAATCCAATTTGTCAGAAACAAACCTAGAGGAACAATCAACACACTCTCGCTTCTTACCATTGGAAACTTGAAATTATATAGACTTTTTCATACCTTTTCTAGCTCAAATTCATGTATTATTGTCGAAAAATATAAATTAATTATTTTATAATTAATTTGTACTTAAAATACTAGTATATTAAATTTTAATTATTTTTATAATAATTAATCATGAATTTGATGTATTTTCGACAATTTGGCACAATTGATGATAATCAGCTTAACAAACACTATAGAATGCCCGAATCGTTAGGGTAATTTATACATTGAGTGAACCAAGAGCAAGACTGATTAATTTTCCAGCAAATGACAATCCAAATTATGAATATTTACATACTTTATAATTAAAATTTAATCCAATTTTAATTGGGTTAGAAATTAATATAAAGCTTGAAAAGAAAGTGGCTCGTTGTGCTAAGTGTGAAGGATTAAACCATCAAGCAAATGGGTAGCCTAGTGTTGTCCATATAGCTGACCCAATCAGCTGAATTTAGTTGGTTTTTATATTTGCAAAATAGCCCTTAAAGTTCCCTCAAACTCCATTCAAATACCTTCATTATTTGTGCCTTTGAAGATTTACCCCAAGCTAAATAAAGCAAAGTTTGAACAATTCAAACTTGCTTGAGTGGTGGCCGACCGTGGAGGGGTGAGTGACTGAAATTCCTTGCTAAAAATAGCCTCTAATCCCACCAATAAATACCCCCCTTTGTTGCTCATGTTCATTACTCAACACGTCCACAACATCTCTTCTTCTCACTCATTTTTTCTCTCTAGTTTTCCATTTCATTCCTTTCTTTCCTTTGTCGATTTTCTCCTCTTGAGAAAGAGTTTTTCTTTCGCCTTGGAGTAACATCATTCAAGTGTTTACCGGAGATCTCGATCTAATAAGAACGGGCAGACACGAAAAGGAACGTGCTAGTAGCTTCAGAGAACTATTAGATTTGTTTCTAGTCCCTTTCTCTTTTAATTTCTTATTGTTGTTATGATGAATACTATTTATATTGCTATTCTTGATTTATTAAAATGACTTAATTTAATTTCATGTTAGATTGATTGTGTTCGACTACTTAGTTTATTAAAAATCATGTTTGTATTGTTATAGGCCTTGTTGTTTTGTTTAACTAAATAAAATCATGTTATGTTATACTTACATTACGTTTTGAGATAACGAATGAATTAATCATTAAACGAATTGAAATTATGATTAATGGACGCAATATTTAATTTGTGTATGTTTAGTCTTATAAGGTAGCTGAAAGTTAAATGTAAGTATGTATGTGTATTAGTTAGCAAAGTACCAAGTTGCTGTGAATTTAATTCGTAACAAGTATGAACATGATTCTAATAATAATAAGTTTAAGAATGCAATTGATCTAACACATTATGTCATATTGATTAAATAACCCTTGAAATTGAGCATTAAAATTTACTTTTATTTTTAGTTAATTACTTAGATTAATTTTAGCTTATTAAATCCCTTTCCAAACCAATATATTTTTTGTACCAATTTGTTAATTTAATTATTTCACAAGTATTTTTCTGATACAGTTCTCGTGGGTACGATGATTCGATATTTACTTATTACTTTATTACTTGATACGATTGTGTACACTTACACATTTCCGCCGTTCCAACCATCAACCCTTTCAAAGGCGCATCTTCCATGGACTGAAAAAAATGAAATTGCCCAGGCGAAACCGAGTTACTACTAACCATCCGAGACACATCCTTGGTCAAACTCACTCCCAAGATCAACTGGAGACCTTCGAAACACGAAGTGGACGAGAAAAGAGGTCTTGGACCGCCCCCAATTGTATTGTTCCGCAACCAGATACTATCCACGATAACGGCTTGACGAGGCACAACCCGTAAACTAATATCCCGTCCCATATCCTCAACAATGACATCATTTGTCAATCGAATGGACAGAAACTGTCACTGTGGCCTAGGCAGCCACACAAGAAACAAAAGAGAGTCAACTTATCATACCGAAAGCTAACAAAGATTGACTCCCCAAGGCCTAATTGGATCTTCTTTTTGCGCTTCAACGGGACTTGTATGTCAACTTTCACCCTCATATGCAAGAAAGGGACTGCCCCCAAAACAGCCCGTTTTGCATCATACTCCTCAAAGTAACCCACAAAATTTCCTAGCGCACGAGCAACGGGTTCAGAAAACAGATCAGGCAGTAAACCATGCACCTGCACCCAAAAATAGGAGTAGATCAAAGGAACCAACAATGGATCCTCACTAGGACGCAAACTATGGAACACTAGCAGATGGTTGTTGAAAGTTCAAGGAGCACCCTTGACAACCCAATCAAAATCAACACAATTGAAGAATCGAAACAGATATTGTTTCTCCCCAAGTTAGTAATTTGTATCCCCCCAAAGGGTGCCACAAGTTCGCCAAAGTGTTCCACATAGCAGGAAAATGTACTACACTAGCAGTAGCAAAAGTACCCACAAACAAAAATCATATAGGAAAGTACCACCCTGTGAAATCCCAGGAAGTTGAATCCCATCATCTTCCTTCTTGGCAATACGAAATGCGGCCAAATCAACCTCCATGACCTCCCAACCACGTGCAGAAAACCCTTGCGGCAAGACCCACTCACAAACTGTCCAGCACCACGAAAAATACACAAATTCAGACCCAAAACGCAGAAAAACGCCGTCAAAATCAAACGCAAAACCCACCGGAGAACAACGTGCCACACAGCAGACAAGAGCGTATCAAAACTGATAGATTTTCGCGGACTGTGCAATTATATTGGTAACGGAACCGAGAATATTAAGCACTTAACCATCTAAGCCAAGTTATTTTCAGTTATTTATTTCATCTAAACCTATATATTTTGGGTGTTACAGTTTTAATATGCTTAAAATAATCATTAAGACATTAATAAGTATTGGATGCAATAGTGATAAGTAATGTGTTATTAAAAAGAGAATTTATGTTTGAAATTTAAAGATGATATTATTAAAAGAAACGATCATAAATTCCAAAAAATTAATCTTTAAAGATTTTTTTTTTAAGCAAAAATCTTCAAAGATCTTGAAATAAACATAAAACATACTTTACTTCTAAAAAAAAATAATGACATAAACAAAAATATTACTAAATTTCTTTCCAAGTTTTAGGAATTTTTAATTAGTTTTAATAATTATAATATAATAATATTTTTTTATATTTGAAAAATAAATTGATATTTCAATTTTTGTAGAATTATGTTATATTTTATTTTGAAATTATCATAACAAAATTTTAAAATATCAAACTGACATTTATTTATAACTTAAACTAAAATTAAATTTGAATTCTATATAATGTTGAATTAATGTGTCACATTATCACTAACAAATTAGTTGAAATGATAATGGTTTGTCCTCAAGTGAGAACACAAATTTAAATTTTGAGAAACACATTTGCTAGAAGGGCTTTACGTTTCACACTGTTAGTCCCATAGAAATTTGTCTAAAGTCTAATATGACTTGGGAATTCCATAAGTTTAAACCAAAAAAAAAAAAATGTGTCATGTCATCAGTGGCAAAGTTAAGATAATAATTTTTGGGGATCAAGTTAAAATTAGAAGTGTTATGTAATAATCGATTTAAATATATAAACAATCGATTCAAAAGAAACAAGATTTCACATAATTTCTCCCTTTTACTTTGGCTGAAACTTACTATAACATTATCTAGCTATTTTGTATCGTTTTTACACTTCTAACAAATTAGAAATTGTCTTCTAATAATTTTCCATAAAAAAATACACATTTTACTTAATTTTATAAGCTTCCAAATTCCATCAATATCATTTAATGACAACTTTTAATACACTTGAAAAAACAAAAAACTAGTGGTTCATATATATACATAAATAACAAGTTTCAAAGATTCAAAACCTATAAAAATTTGAAGAAAAACATACCTTATACTTCAAATTTGGAGGAAAAACGATAAATAATATTTTTTTTCTTCTTTTTTTGCTAAGTACTAATATAAAAAAAAAAGATGATGAAAGTCTCTTTTATATTTTCTTTCTTTATATATATTACTTATAAAATATTATTATGTTAAGTAAACTATTAAATAAATATTAAATTATTATTATTTAATAAAAATATCATTCAAAAGTTATTATGAGTAATTTAATTTTTTTAAGAAGATTTTTTCCTTGTTTTTATCAAGAATAAATTTTTGTAATTTTTTATTTTAACCCTATAAAAATATTGAAGGGGTTTAATTATATTTTTAGGAGGACTATAATATATATATATACAAAAAAAAATTGTAAAAATCTTAAATTTTGGAAGCTTACACATATTTTTAGAAAGATTATAATATAAATTTATAAAAGATTAAATTAAAAAAATTTAAACTTTGAGAGCTCATGAACCCTAAACTTGAGCAAGTGATGAAAATATTTCAATAACATTGTTAATATTTTTTATAATTTTTTATAATTCAATGATTAATAGAAAAATTAGTAGTAGTTTAAATAAATAAGAAAAAGGATTAAGGGCATCTGTGTCAAAACGAAACCCGGACAAGGTCTGAAGCCGCAGGCATATAATTATCCAAATTCATTGGCCTTTTATCACGTTGTATGAAAAACGGATAAATGTGAAACAAAGATTATGCTTTAGACCAAAATGCCCCCAATGCACTCTCTTCAGCATTTATCTATTTGGCGCTATGACGCTATTCCAACTAACGAAGCCATTAAAAGTTCCAAACCAATAAAAATCAAACCGTTCCTTACACTCAACGTGGGCGGTCCAAATCTCACTCACCGCAGCCAACTCTTTCTCATTGGTCCACATTTCCCCACTCTAGCTGGCCCACCAAAATTATTAAAAAACAAGCTCACTGTAAGAAATACTCTCTATTTTATTAAAATAAAGGGACAAAGGCACACTTGGCGCTTGCTCGAAGCCCCTTAACTTGCAAGAAGAAAGAAGAATTCAAACTAAACGCTGTCCCGAAAAGGTCAAAAAACCTTTTATTTTATTTCTCCCAAGCTCTTGCTTAAAAAAAATTGTGTAGTTATTGCCCATACTTCTCTTTGCTGTCGTCTGTGTTGTTTTTGGAGAATTAATAAACTGTTTTGCTGTATTTATTGTGTTTGTGTTTTTGGGATTTGGTTGGTTTTTTTTCTTAACCAACGAAAAAGTTTATGTTTTTCACATTCAATTTTTATGTTTATGTTTTGATTGTTCTTCTTAGTTTTTCAGATCTTGATTAAAAGGGTTTTATAGAAAACCTGAAAGTCCCAAATTTTGAAAAAAACACATAGAAATCTTTAATTTTGGGGCCAAATTTGTTAACACTGTTTTATCCAGATTTGAATGGCGGCGAACATGAAGTTGAAGAACTTTGGAAGTAACCAAACAGTACCAGCTGACGGCGGTGGGAATACTCTGTTAGGTAGACAGCCATCGATCTATTCTCTAACCTTTGATGAGTTTCAAAGCACTATGGGTGGAATAGGCAAAGATTTTGGGTCGATGAATATGGATGAGTTGTTGAAGAACATTTGGAGTGCTGAAGAAACTCAAACAATGGCTTCTTACAGTGGTGGCCTGGACGCAAATGGAGGGTTACAAAGACAATGCTCTTTGACTTTGCCAAGGACGCTAAGCCAGAAGACTGTTGATGAGGTTTGGAAAGATATTTCAAGGGAGTATTCAATAGGGAAAGATGGGATTGGAACTGCAGCAGGGATTAATCATATGCCCCAAAGGCAGCAAACATTAGGGGAGTTGACTTTGGAAGAGTTCTTGGTGAAGGCTGGTGTGGTAAGAGGGGACACCCAATTTGCTGGGAAGGTTAATAATGTTAATGGAGGGTTCTTTGATGGGTTTCAACAAGGTAGTAGAACTCCAAATTTCATGGGAAATAGGCTTTCTGAAGTTGGTTTTCAGGCTTCTAATTTGCCTTTGAATGTTAATGGAGTTAAATCAAACCAGCACCAGTTACCTCAGCAGCAGCAGCAACAACCAATTTTTCCTAGGCAACCTGCTGTAGGATTTGGATTTCAGATGCCTTTACAAAGTGGTGGTCAGTTGGGGAGTCCTGGAAATAGAGGGGGAATTACTGGGATGGGGGATCAGGGACCAACTAATGGTCTTATCCAGGGTGGAAAGATGGGGATGGTTGGTTTAGGAGGGCCAGTAAGTGCTGCAACTGGATCACCTGCTAGCCACTTCTCATCAGATGGGATAGGGAAGAGTAGTGCAGATACTTCCTCTGTCTCGCCGGTTCCTAATGTGTTCAATGGAAGTTCTAGGGGTAGGAAATGCGGTGCTGTGGAGAAGGTTGCTGAGAGGCGGCAAAGGAGAATGATAAAAAACAGAGAATCCGCTGCAAGATCTCGAGCTCGAAAGCAGGTGACTATATGTCTTATTTACTTCATTCTAGTGTAAAGATAGGCAAATTAGAATATGCATTGTTAATCATCTTTGAACTCAATAATATCAGTCTGCATATATGTCTAAGATTTTGAACTCTTGTATCAATACACTTGAAGCAACATGATAACCCAATTCGTCAGTTATTACGGATTAATGAGTATTACAAACCATTGACCTTGTGCTCTTATCATCTATGACATGCTGCATGCCTGCATCTCAAACTTCATGAAAGATTGTGCGGCAGTATGGTAATTTGATAGCAATCTGACATGAGAAGAAAGATTTTGACAAGTCAAGTTCATGAGAAGTTATAAGGATTCATATTGCGAGGCAACTGAGCATTTGTTTCTACATGAGAAGTACGAAGCTCTATGATATTATGAGAATCAATAGATTAAGGTTGACATTCCTTGACCTAGTTCATTTTGTTATAAACATGGCGAATTAAAACGGTTCTATCCTAAATAACTGGTAAACTTATGGTGTGTCCTCAAGTATTATGGTTTGATGTTTCGTATGGCATTCACCTTTTTATGATCCGTTAGGCTTATACTACGGAACTGGAAGCAGAAGTTGCGAAGCTAAAAGAGGAGAATGAAGAATTGCGGAAGAAACACGTATGTTCTTCCCCTTCTTTGTTTCTGTGCACCCATATCAGCATTTGCTCATTGACTGTACTTTGGTTGCTGCAGGCAGAATTAATGGAAATGCAGAAAAATCAGGTCATGGAGATGGACATGCAGCAAGGACCTAAGAAGCAATGTTTGCGAAGAACACAGAGCGGTCCATGGTGAAGTGAAAACATTGTGCTTGTGGTTCTTGGTTAGCAGATAGTTGTACATATTTAAGTCAAAGGGTAGTGGTTGATATTTCTTTTAGATTTTAATAGATGAAATAAGTGCACAGTAGAAAAATAGAAAACCCAATATTGGTAGTATATATTTTATCGACAACATGCATGGTTTCATTAAACAATATCTGTAAATTTCAGAATCTCAGAGTTCCTCTTGTTGGTTCTTATTAATTGAAGTAATCCAGTGTGTCTTTTTCTTATCTGCTTCATCCATGCAGTATGCATAATTCATTTCTATAGTTGATGCATAGCATGAGAACGTAGCAGAAAGTCATCTTACGATGCTGTGGTGCTGATTGTCATCTGGTTTAGGTGGCAGTATTACATTTTGGTTTTCTCTTTCATTTCAGATATTTCATTAGAGAGTAATTCTTTTTGTTTACAGATTTTCTTCTTATCATTTTCTAGTTGTTTTATTCGTAGAGATATTTATTTGTAGAGTTTATGTCATTACTAGAGATATTTATGGATCGGATTAGATTAGATTAGAGTCAGTTACTTGAGGATAAACTGGGATTACCTTATGTAAGGCATTGATGTAATAAGACAATTGTTGCCTTCTTTTATTTATTAAAAAAATGGCAAAATAATAAAAAAGTAATATGCATGAAATAAATCAAATGAATACAATTAAATTCAAATTACAAGAAAATGAATAAAAATAAAAATAAAAACAAATGAAATGACAATATAATTGTAACGAAAATGGTAATGCACGTTAATTAAGGATGCAATATTAATAAATATATAAAAAATCATAATCATGAAACAAAAGATAAAATCAAACATAATTAAATTAAGGGAAAAATAAAGTAAATAATTAAATAAAAGCCAAGCAATTAAAATAATATGAAATAAATAACAAATAAATAAAGATAAGATACAAACAATTAACAAGCAAGAATTAAATACTAAAATAAATAAAATAATACAAGTAAATAAATAAGGGAAAAAAGGTAAAGGGGATTAAATAAAAAAACATCACAGAATGAGCCAATTTAAAAAGAATAAAATAAGAGGACTAAATTAAAACCAAAATGAAGTTTAAAGCACGAATTAAAAAAAAAATAGAAACAATTGGGGTTAAAACGAGATGTGCAAAGGGTGCGAGGACCACATGGGCAATTTACCTGTACTCTTACACGTGTCAACCACAAAAGCACCCAAAGCCAAAGGACCAAAATGTAAAAGAAAGAAAATTTCAGGGCAAAATTGCAATAAATTAAAAAATAAACCGAAGGACAAAATTGAAACAAGGAAAAATGCGGAAGCACTAGGGGCATAAATAGCCCATTAAATGGAAATACATGGACCCTCAAGGTCCGAATAGGAGAACAATTTGGGTCAGCAAAACGACGCCATTTTGGAGTGTTTAAACCTAAACCAAAACGACGTCGTTTGGCTAGGTTTATAAAAGCTATTTTTTTTTAAAATTCATTTTTCATTGGTTTTTTTAAAAAAAAATCTTCCTTCCTCCCTTTCTTTTTTCTCTCTAGAGCCCCATGGTCGACCTAGGGGTCCGTCGCACCTCTACCACGGCCATTGTTCGTCGGCAACGGCGATCGCCGTCCCTGGTGGTTGAAAAAACCACAAAAACCCCTTTGCTTCGTTATTTAACCCCGATACTAGATCTGGGGTTAAAATCACCCAAATCTAACCTTAGGATCCCCAAAACGTTTGAATAGTTTCAATTTTTTAAGATTTTTGAAAGGGAAAAACTCTTTTTTGTTTTTGTTTTTCGAAGTCCCCCCCACATGAACATTAATGGGTTCGGAGGGGTTCCTTATACCGCGACACATTGCCTATCATCGGGGGCAAGCCTCAGCCATCACAACGACGACGGTGCAAGAACAAGGTAAGAATCCTAATTCTCTTTCCCTTTTTCATTATTTATTTTTCGAAATAAAAAAACAAAAAAAATATAAATAAATATATGTATTAAAAAAATAGTGAACCACCTTTGAAATTTATCGTTTTTATTTCAATGAGTTCGTAAAAACATTACAAAGGTTTGCTTGTGGCTTTTACTGCCAAACAACAATCATATCTCTTTGTTTTTTTTTTCTCTTTGTTGTCTTTCTTTTTGTCTTTGTTTTCTTTTGTTTTACAAGCAATTTTAGCGATGGCAGGACGTGGTGGCAGAGGCATGATGGAAAAGTGTCAGAAGGGTGATGGTAGAGGCGTGGGTGACCTCGGGAATGCGTGGTTAACGTGGCACGAGTGTGGGCAAGGTAGTGGCAACTGATGAATGGTGGTTGAACTAGGGTTTTTTATTTTTTTAGGATAGCGGGCTTGTATGGGTTTTAGGCTTAAGGTTAGTAAATTTGGGCTTTAGGTAAATGGGTTTGGATTTGTTGATATTTAGGTTTGGGTAGTTTAGGCAATTAGGTTGTAAAGGGACTTTGACTTTAACTAAAGGATTATTATTATTATTATTTTTACTTGATTTTTGTTTTGTTTTTTGTTTTATTTTGTCTTGGGCCGAACAAATTGGGTTCCAACATCACAAATACATTGTATGTAACTTGTTATATTTTAATTTAAAATGCTAAAAATTAAATAATTTTAAAAACAAATATTAGATAAACCTTTTTACCCCTATGTTTTACTCTTTTTCCCTTTAGCTAAGAGTATAAATAGGATGCTTTCTTCCTCATATTTTACACAACAAAAAATAGAGCTTCTATCATTGTTCTCGTCTCCTTCACTCTTCTTTCTCTGAAATCTTTGTTATTTTACTAAAATTTACATTGGATGAAGTTCTATCTAAGAGTCTGGGTTTTAAGCGAAATCGTCTATAATCCCTTCAAATTTTCTTAGGAATTGATCCTAGTGTGGTTTTTTCGACCAAATTTTTTGACCACCTTTAAACTTATGTTGATCTTATTTCTCATAAATTTGAAAAAAAAAACAATACCAATTGAGTTATATTTTCCTCCTTCGAGTGTACGAATTTGAAAGCACTGTGTTAACATTTGGGGAGACACCTATTTTTGATTACACTGATTAACGCGAAATCGCTTCTAAGGCAGTGGTTCTTCGCAATGTAGTATTTATTTATTCATTTATTATTTTTACTTGTTAGTGCTAATATTTTTGTTTTGCAGTAGTAATTTTCCAACAATTTAAAAACGATCTTTACTAGTGTATAAACAATGTCTCTTACTGTTAACAAATACGTCTTTGATCTATCCAAACACAAACTACTAGTGCACCTAATTGAAGATCCAGATGAGGTGATTGCCGTTGTGGTACTGAAGCTCAACCTTATAAAAAATGACACTGAGTGGATAGTAGATACAGGTGCTTTTAAACATTTTTACGCCAATAGGGAGATGTTCACTGAATTTGAGAATGTTGCTGAAGGTGAAAAAGTCTACATGGGTAATTCGAGCAGTTTAGAAGTACTTGGTAAATGAAAGATTTTACTTAAGCTTACTTTTGGCAAAATACTTGTTTTAAATAATGTTTTGTATGTTGTCGCTTTACGTAAAAACTTGATTAGTGGTGGACTTTTGAATAAGGTAGGTATTAAAATAGTCTTTAAATATGACGAACTTGTACTTTCTCGTAACAGAAACTATGTGGGAAAAGGTTACTTGAGTGGAGGGTTGTTTGTGATTGAGACTATGTCTAATGCTTCTACTTCTGCTTACTCTATTGAGTCTCTCGATATGTGGCATGCTAGATTAGGACACGTGAACTTTCACTCCCTTAAAATGCTTAAAGAGATGAAACTACTTCCTAATCTAGATAACAACTTTAATAAATGTGAAATCTGTGTTGTATCAAAGCATACTAAACCTCACTTCAAACCTGTTACTAATAGGAAGATTGTACTTTTAGAATTAATTCATATAGATCTAGCAGATTTTAGAAACACAGAGAGTAAATAAGGAAAACACCACTATATTACCTTTGTAGATGATTTTTATAGATACACAAAGGTTTATGTCCTAAGGTCGAAAGATGAAGGTGATAAATCATTTATTCTTTACAAAGAAAAAGTAGAAAATAAACTTGATAAGAGAATAAAACGAGTTAGATCCGATAGAGGCGATGAATATAGCACTAATTTCCTAAAATAATTATGTGAGAAACATAACATAATACATGAGACCACTGCCTCTTATACTCCATAACAAAACGACAAAGTTGAAAGAAAGAATAAAACTTTAAAAGAAATGATGAATGCCTTACTTTTAAGCTCTAGCTTGTTTGACAATATGTGGGGGGAGGCCGAACTTTCTATAAACCACATTCTTAATAGGGTGACTCATAAAATGTTAGACTGCACCCTATATAAATTATGGAAAGGTTATGCCCCTAATCAGGTCTACAACTTTTGATGCAGTTTTTATTGGTTATGTTTTAAACAGTGCGACATATAGATTTATGACCTTACATGATCATTCTATTTGTGAATCTAGAGATGTTGTTTTCTTCGAAAACATTTTTCCTTTAAAGAAATCTACTATAATGCATGACATATAGTTAGATGAACATGCTTTTTCCTCTTTTAGTAAATATGCTAGGGATGCTTAATATGATGATGGACATAAGAGGAGTAAATGACAGAAAACTCCTACTAGTTTTGTTCTTAACTTCCTTACTTATTTTATAACTGCAATTGTTGACTTAGACTCAATAAATGATTCTGTTGCTCATACTTTCCTAATAGACGAGGATCTAAAAATATATGATGAAGTTGTAAAATCAATTGATGCTAGTTTTTAGAGAAATGTTATTAACGATGAGCTCGAATCTATTATGTCTAATTATACTTGGGAGTTAGTGGACTTGCCTAAAGGTTGTAACCTATTAGTAATGAATGATATTTTAGAAGGAATTGTAGACCAGACGGATCGATCAAAAAACATACTAACGAATGACACGGTCTCTATCATCAGTAATAATGATCGATTTATGAGCGTTGTAAACAACTCCTTGATTTTGATTTTATTGTTTAGGATCCATTTTCGTAGCTTGTCTTTGGGCTACTCACTCCTTTATTCTATGTCTGAAGGTTCGTTCAATCTTTGGGTCAATAGGAAGTAGATCAATAATTCGATCTATGTTCATAAACTATTAGCACTTGAGAGAAAAAACACAATAAAGAAAACTTAAATAAAAACAAAAGAATTTAAACCAAATTGCAAATTTCAATTTCACAAATAATGTCTAAAACACAGCCCCAAAAAATGGTGCCAAAAACTTGTCGCAAATTAACCGAGTGATGTGCAAGTGTACACAATCATAATAAGTAATAAAATATCGTCTCCACAAAGACTCTTTGTGCAACCAAAAATTGTGAAATTTAGTTTTCAATTTGGCAAATAATAAAGATATGGTTAAAGGATGTGCTAATTAACTAAACTAAATTTAACCTAGATGAATGCACAACTTAACAACATGGAATAATAAGCAAATAAAAAGAGTTAACTACAATGGCATGAAAGACTATATTCATTAAAACAATGATAAAGATTGTTACAAGTTGACCGTGGCAGAATTGTAACCCTAGTTTTACGAGTGCTTGGCTTCTCTCGAAGGCTTAAGCTTAACTTCTTAATCTCTTCTCATATGTCTATGCCGAGTCCAACTTTAAGATTACTCTTCCAAGCATCATTCTTAAGAATTAAGTGAGGAAACAATGATATGTCTATATTGAAACAAGTTTAATCACATTAATCCTAGGGTTATGCAAGATAATAAATATCCCTCGATACCATTCCACATTTAATTAACACATGATTAAACAAGCACTAATCAAGCATTGTGTCAATTAATTACCGTCTTTTTAGATTGATTTACTAATTCAATTACTTACCAACATCACATATGTGTTAAGAATTATGATCAGGATAGTACTTGATTGAGTAAAACTACCAAATGCACAAAACATCTTTATCAAAACTTCAATGAATATAAACTAAATTTGCATAACCATTCTAGCATCAACAAGATTAAGTCATCATAATTAAAGAGAAAACACAAAAACCATATGCAATCATGTTTTCAACACAAGAACAAAGAAAACAGATAAAAGAAAGAAGAAACTGTAAGTGATTCCCAATGGTTCTCTATGGTGGCTCATGATTCTCCTTCTCCTTTCTCCTTTTGCTTTACTCTTAACAATCTTTCTCAAGCTATTTTCAAAACTCTCTTGCTTCTTACTTGTGGAATTGCTCTTACTCTGTAAAGGAAACTGTGTGTTTTCAATAATGAATGCTCCCTTTTTTATACTAGTTTGAGCTCCTAACTCCCTTGCTATTTTTAGCTTTGATTCCTTTACTTTCCTCCATGTAGGTAGCATCCTCATGCACTCCTCAAGGAGTGGTAAGTTTTCTCCTTAAATCAAGGGATGTGGTTGGGATGTTGAAGATCATATCTTTCACCTTTGAATTTTTCTTCCTTCCTTTCCATGTGCATATAGTTTAGGCTCTTATTGGGTCACAAAATCTATCAAAGTCCTCCAACATTGGGTTGGACATAAGATTAGGCCCAAATGCAGCTCTAGTGGACGTCCATGCATGTGGATTCTTAAGGCCCAAACCGTTGGACTAATGTTGTGGCATTGAGCCTTTATCTGTCAACTTTCATTATTTTTGTCCATTGTCTTCATTAAACACCTAATAGATGAAAAATCATGAGTTTAGCATAGTAATTAGTAAAAATAAAAAATTTCTAAGATTACTTTAATGAAAAATAATTATAGGGGAAACTATAGAAATTAGTTAGAAATCACTTGAAATTTCCATGAAATATGAGCTTAAACATATTGAAAATAAGTCTATATTTTAAAGTTATCAGGTGCCTTCAAACACTGGTTCAAATACCAACTATTACGAACTTTAGTTTGGTAAACCGCGCGACCTTTGACAATTTCTTTGCTTCAAGTCCACGTAAGTCAGCCTAACTCTCGCAAAGTGAGAGTTCTCTCAAAAATTCTCTAAGGCATCGAAAAGTATAGCGAAAACAACTCAAACGTGAAACAACAATGAGAGAATTGAAAAAGCCACAAGAAAGTAATGCACACCAAGTTTTTGAGTAAATACTCTCAAATATATTCTTTAACTCAAGAATAGAATACAAAGAGATTCAATGGATTATTACAAATGAAGGGGGAGGCTTCTATTTATAGTTGAGCTCCCCTAAAACCAATTGTACAAATTGAGTTACATCGACGGTCAAGATTAGATCTACAATTGAGAGTCTTAAGAGATTTAAACTCTATACATCTTTATCCCTAAGGATTTACATTAATTACCTTGATAACTCTAGTTTTACTAAAGTGTTTCACTACTCCACCAAGGCTTCAAGTAGATGGGCTTCTCCATATGTTCCACGAGTCGGGTCAATTCAAGCGGGTCAAATAAGCCCCATTTAATCAGTTGACCTCCATGAGACGTTTTGTGTGCAATAGTCACGAGCTTTGATTCGCAGCCCATGACAACTGCACTTGCTAAAAACATTACCTATTTTTATTATTTAAATCGACACTTCAACATCCCAAGTAAATAGGCTACTTTATGTATTTGATCTATTGGCGTTTAAGATGTATCTTCCTCTTGATGAATAACAAGCCATAGAAATTTTCTTTTGTTATTTTCTCACGAGTTATAGATGGAAACATTTCAGTTTTGGGTAAGTATCATGGAGGTCCTTATATTAGGAGTCAAATTGTAATTTTTCCTTTTTATTCAAAAAATGAGTAAACTAATTCTTATACATTAGGTCAAAGAGAAAATCGATCCTTCTATTAAAAATTTCATCAATTTTTTGTTGAAATATCAATAGAAACTTATTGAAAAATAAGTGTAAGTGGTTTGTTAGTAAGAATGAATCCCACATTGTCTAGGAACAAAAGACAAATGAATTATGAATCTCATATACCACATTGCTTAGATAAGTAAGGATAGTAGGACCTTGGGTCTATATAAAGACCTATGTTCTATGTATTATAGACACCGAAATAAATCAAGTATTGGGTTTTCCATTTGATTTCTTATTTTCTTCTCTAAGTGTTTGGGCATTTGTTGGGCTGTAGGGTGTTCAAAAATTGGTATCAGAGTCATGTTACGTGTTAATTTTCTTTGTGGTTTAAGTATAGTCTGATTTGCCACATTAGAAAATAAGTTATCACTGTTGCTTGGTTGCTTATTTGCTTATAAGTGTGGTAGTGTGAGAGTGTACGTCTAAGAAAGTTTTGGCAAGGAAAAACTTAGTATTTAAGTGATCCATGTAATCCACATCTCTTTTCTGGGAGCTTACCTGGTGTATTTTTCACATACTTTCACTATTTCGTGTAGTTTTGTGAGGATCATTTGTTGGCATAATGACTGACTTACATGCTGTTGCCGGAATGAGGAAGCTTAACAACGATAATTACAATACATGGTCAACTTGCATGATGTCATATATGCAAGGATAAGATCTGTGAGAGATTATCAACGGTAATGAAATGGAGAAACCAAGAGAAGAGGATGCGAGTGGTGCACTAATAAAATGGAAGATAAAAGTAGGCAAGGCAATGTACACGTTGAAGAAAATAGTGGAGGAAGAAATGTTAGAACATATTCATGATGCTAAAACCCTACATGAAGCTTGGGAAACATTCGCCAAGTTGTTCTCTAAGAAGAACGATACGAAGCTTTAACTTTTGGAGAGTGAGTTATTGTCTATGAAGTAAGATAACATGACGATCAAACAATACTTCCACAAAGTAAAGCTGATATGCCGAGAGATTTCTGAGTTGGATCCAACAGCTCTTATTGGTGATACCAAGATGAAACGAATCATTGTCCATGGTCTAAAACTAGAGTTCAGGAGCTTTATTGCTACTATACAAGGATGGCAAACTCAACCATCACTTGTAGAGTTCGAAAATTTGTTAGCTAGTCAAGAAGCCTTAGTTAAACAAATGGGAGGAGTCTCGTTGAAAAATGAAGAAGAGGCCCTTTACGCCAATAGAGGCAAGCGAAACTTCAAGCAACGTGACAATGACAGATTTAATAGAAATCAAGGAGAAAGGAGCTCTCGTGAAGGGGGAGGTTCCAAAAACCATGATAATATTAAAAGGTTTGAAGGAAAGTGTTACAACTGCGGAAAGAAGGTCACATGTTAAAAGCTTATTGTTCGAAGAAAAAATCCGTGGAGAGTAATGTTGTTACTTTCAAAAGTGAGGAAGAATGGGACGTAGAAGCATTCTTTGCAGTAAAAGAGGAAGAACTAGCTCTTATGGTAATAACACCAAGTACAATTGATTATGAAAATGATTGGACAATTGCCTCGGGTTGTTCGAACCATATGACCAGAGATAAAGAGTTATTTCCAGACTCTGATACTCTCAAAAGAGAATTGTAGTCTTCTAAAGTTCAGTTGAGTCTAGATGAAAATGAAATTGAGGATGAGGAAGAAGAAGACGAAACTCAAAGTCCATGGAAACTAGTGTTCACTACCAACCGTTCGAAGAAGGTGAGCCTAGTGGAATAAAAGAACCAGCATCACTAAGAAGATCAACAAGGCCAAATCTCAAATTCTCTAACGCTGCCATTGTAGAAAAAGTTGATCAGAGTGAGCCAATGGAGACCCGTGAGATGGTCAAAAAATAGAGTCGTTCGAGGGACGTACTGTCAGCTTTGAAAAATCAAGTGGTCACTCTTGAAGAGTTTATAGGGGATGTCAAGGAGAAGCTCGATAAAGTCGAGGAGGGACTCCCAAGTGGCTTGCAATCCATAAAGGAATAGTTGAGAGAGTACGTATCGGATACTCTTGGTTCCTTAAAAAACAAGATCATGAGGAAGGATGATGCTCTTGAGACAATGGTAGTAGCTTTCAAAGAAGAAATCACCGAGCTTAAGGGAGAGCTAAGGATTTACAAGGTTGCATTGGGTAATGGAATGTTGGCTTCGACACCGAAGCAACAGGCAATGAATATGCCCAAACCGAAAGGGTTTAAAGGGGTAAGGTCCGCAAGTGAAGTGGACAACTTTCTTTGGGTAATGGAGTAATACTTCCGAGCGATGGGCATCGAGGATGATGCTACAAAGGTAAACATTGTTGCTATGTATTTTACTAACGTTGCTTTGTTATGGTGGCGACATAAGTCCACAAATGCGAAATGTGGTGGGATCGAGATTGAGGCTTGAGTAAAGTTCCAACAGGAATTCAAGGCATAGTTTTACCTAGAGTATGTCGAGGATGAAGCTCGAGCAAGGTTGTGGCGGCTTACGCAATGAGGATTGGTTAGGGAGTATGTGGGAGTTTAGTGAATTCATGCTCCAGATTTCTGATTTGAGCGAGAAGGAAGCATTTTTCTCTTTCACGAATGGGTTGAAACCATGCATGAAGCAAGAATTGCAACACCGAGGTGTCAAAGAACTTACCAAAGCCATGATGGTGGCAGAGTCCTTAGTGGAGCTTGATCTGTGTAAAGACAAGTTCGAATCTTCCAAGCCCAATGGGAAGGGCAACGGTGGGGGAGACCATGAGGAAGATGATGTGGGACATAGCGATTATGGAAGTGGTAGTAGTAGCGACAGTAGGAAACCACGACATGAGAAGTGGAGACCTAACAACGCGAAAGAGAAGAGGAGTAAGTTGAGATGCTACCTTTGTTGAGGACCGCATATGAAGAAGAACTGCTCAAAGTTATCTTCATTTTCGGCTATCAAGAGGAATGATGAGCCGGAGGAAGGAAAGCCTATTAAAAAGAAAACATCGATGATTAATTCGATGATACTCATTCTGCCAAGAGGGATGGCAAGGAAGGGTTGATGTTTGTAGACATCAACATTACAGGCTAGAGAAGAGTGCTCTTGTTGACACGGGCATGATACACAAAAAAAAAAATGGTGTTAAGGGGGAGTGTTGAAATATCAACACCAACTTATTGGAAAATAAGTGTAAGTAGTTGTTTGTAAGAATGAATCCCACATAGTCTAAGAACAAAAGACAAATGAATTATGAATCTCATATCCCACATTGCTTAGATAAATAAGGATAGTAGAAACTTGGGTCTATATAGAGACCTATGTTCTATGTATTATACACACCGAAATAAATCAAGTATTGGGTTTTCCATTTGATTTCTTCCTTCATTCTCTAAGTGTTTTGGACATTTTTTGGGCCGTGGGGTGTTCAACATTTTTTTCTGTTAAAAATTGGTCTATATACGTCAACATGAGGTACACGTAACATGTCACGTGTCACAATTTGATTATTCTATTAGTCATGTCAATTTTTAATAGTACAAATGGACAAAAATTTTAACAAAAAAAAATAATTTACTCTTTGATATAACATATAGGGACAATTTTGCCTCTTTTTTTTGAACTAAAGAGACAAAATACAATCTGATTCTTAGTAGAAGAACCTTTATGACACTTCTACTTCTGTTTCGTCGGTAAAACTTCTAAATATATATGACAATTGAAGCTTTCACAATATTCATAATTACGAATGATCGCTTTATTTACTTTTATTGAATTCCATAAAGAATCATGCATTAATTACATCTTTCTTTTTTCTTATAAATATCACCTAGGTTGTAGTTAAGATCTTCCAGTCACTAAATCTGTTTTCACATATCTATATTCTTATATCTTTATACAAGTTCATGGAATATATCCTAATTGTAATTCATATCTGCCAATAATGAGGTTTATGAGTATTGAAATAGGTTTCAATCTCTTTTATGTTGGTGAACCAAGTGCAATGTTCCGAGTCGGATAGAATTGACATAATCTTGAGGCATATGAGCTGATATTCCAGGTATTGCTAATCCCATTATCCTCATCATTATCATAACCGAGTTTTCCTTGTACTCTGGACCCTTCATGTAAGGAAGAATGAAAGCCCTCAAAAGCTCCCAAGCTGCAATCATCCTCTTGGGTATCGCCCATAGCAAAGAGAAGTAATTCTTGATCGGTTCCTCTTGCAAAACCTGCATTTCAAAATTTTATTCTCAAACCCATCCCTATTCCTATTTCTATTGTTCTCAAATCTATTGTTTGGGGATAGGCTACTCAATAATCGAATCGGTTTCCTATGATTTGAAAAGATTTGAATAAAAATACTAGAATCGAAAAAGATTTTAAAAAAAATTAAAACCATTTAAAATATGAATTAAGCTCAAGCTTTAAAATTTAAAGTCTAAGCTTGACTTGTCCCGTTTTCAAATTTGTAGTATGTTATTTTTTTATTTTATATATTATATAATTTATATGATATGAAAATTAAATATATTATACTACAATGAAAATATTACAAATATTTTAATTTTTTTTATGTTTACAATTTTTATTAAAAATATAGTAAAAGATATATAATTATCACATATTTAATAAAATAATTATATTTTAAAATTAGTATATATGTATGGCAAGTTTAAATGCATTTTCGGTAACTATTTTTAAATCTTAGTGAGTTTAGATAAAATTTGATGCTCTTATTAGAACTATACATAGACTTGGACGAAATCCGATCCAACTTGATATATAAACATTTCTATTAAGAAGTTGTAGAAGTATACGAGAGTTATTTCAAATTAAAAAGGGATAAATCCAAAAAACTATATATGAACTTTAGCTTAATGTGTAGTTTTATACCTAAAATTTTGATTTGATCTAATTCTCACAAATTATTATCACAATTATTGATATAGCATCATTTTATATTTAAATATTGCATACACAGAAAATTATATTTATCAAATATAAAAATAAATTAATATATTTATTTCATTAAATGTGTATGGTTGAATCAAAATTAAAGTTTCATGTATATAATTAGACCAAATCAAAGTTCTTGTATCAAAGAGATTTTTTCGAATTAAAAATAGGGCACTTACCTTCCCATTATAGAGGGTGTTGAAATAGAAGCAGGGTCCAAAATGCTTGGAAAGGAAGGTGTCATCATCGGTGGGAATCCTGGCCACCATGTCATTGCCGTAAACATACCTGAAATATTTGACATCAAATTTCCTCAACTTGTCAATCATAAACTCCCCAAACTTAGGGTCCCCAACCCTAGGCTGCCCAAAGGTATAAAGAGCTTCCAATTTCTCCAATAACCATTCCTCTTCATGTAACATTAGGACACTAACAAAGAGTACTGCTAATGCCGAACCTAAGCTGTGCCCTGTCACTATAAGCCTGGCATCTTGATTCTCTTGCAAAACCTCCTTCAGCTTTTGTCTGAGAGTGTAGTAAGCAAATTGATGTTGGTGATGGTGACTGGATTGTTGGATCTCTTTAGGCCAACCCTTGGTCTTTTGCATGCCTAGAGCTTTCATAAAACCACTATGGATCTTCCCCTTACCCATGTCTTTAAGCTCATACCAAGATATATCAACGTTGGTCTTCCAATTGTAGGCACTAAATGGCTGGGTGCCTCTAAATGCAACCACTATCAAGTTTGGGTTAGACTGTGTGTCTTGCATCATGAAAGCTTGGGTTGTACGTCGTCCTTCGAAATCTGTCCAACACACCGCGAAGTTAGGATTGAAGAAAATATAAAAGAAAACCAACCTCCTTGACCGTAGAACATGTAAGCCATGTTAAAAAATCGAATTAGAGATCTTAAATTGTGGTCTATTAATCGAATGTTCATTTAAAATAGTTTAAATTCGAATCTTCATTATATAAAAAAACAAATCAAATATTCAACCTTTCAACCGATTTAATTAGTTCAATTAAATTCAACATTTTAATATTTTGTTAATCTTTTTATTGTATAAACTTATCTTATTCTTTACCCTTAGGCCTTAAGTTGAATTTGAGATGTTGAATCTCAAAAGATTTGAAAGTAAAAAGAATTGCAAATTATGCGAGAAAAACTATTTCCTTTCATGGATTAAAAATGTGATAGTTGATTTTTATTTTAAATTAGAAGTTTTTAATTTTGATCTTACTATTATAAATATTAGTAAGATTTTCACATACGTTTCGCATTAGGTTAAGTATATTTTTTAATTATAGAGTAGAAATTTAAAGGTTGCAATATGTTCTAAGTTTTTGTATTATTCATATATTTAGAATTTAGTTTTATTACTTTTATTTATAAGAATTTTATCTCTTTATTTTTCGAGTTTAAAAATATAGGTCAATTTGTTAACATTGCTAAAATTTATTTGTTAAATTTATTGATGCAACAATTTAAAATTAAAAAAAAAATACTCACTTGGTATGTACATAACAAAATGACATTGTAATAGACTTGAATTTAATAGATAATTTTACCAGTGTTAGCAATTCATAAAATTTCACATAAACATTTTAATTAAAACGAAATATTTATACTAACTAATGACATATTAAAAATTGAAACACCAAATTATTTCAAAATTGAAATATAAAGATTGAATCTCAAATTTGAATGAAGTATAGGACTAAAACTAAGAAAATTAACTATTTTATATAATCTCAAAACAACAAAAAGACTAGAATTAAAATTTAACCATTATATTATTATGTAAAAAAAATTGAAAATGAATAGGGGTCAAGTAAGGAAGCCCTAAAGCCATCCTTTTATATATAGTAGTATAGATTTTAATTAATTAAAATTTATAAAATTGTATTTAAAAATTAAAATATTTAAAGTTCATAACATTTCTCCGAAGTTAATAGACAAATTTTGGAAAATAATTAACCAAAAAAATTAATAGAGAATCCTTACATCTTCAATTATCACAATTGAAGCATTCAATAAAGTTAGGCTTTTTATGTATTTTTGTAGTGTAATAAATTCAGAAAAATAAATATGATTTGAATTTAAATAATTATGAATTTCACTGACTTAATTTTATCATTTCGATTCATAAAAAAAAAATTATTATTTCGAAATCTTTGTGTTGGCTTGGTGATTAAGAGTGTTCATTATCCCAGGTTAAAACTTGGGTTCGAATCGTGTTAATCACGTTGTTGTTAGGGTTTTACTATCCCTTTGTAATTCACACACACACACAAAAACTTTTTCATTTCAATTAAAGTTACGCTTGATTTTTATAGTAAATTTTTATAAATTTATTATATGAATGCTTTCACCACATCATAAATATGTCATAATCTAATTTTATTAAAATTTATGATGTTTACGATAATTATCACTTGAAAAATGAAAAAAGTTACAAGATTTTAATGTACCGTTCCAGAAGTCGTAGAAGTTCAAGAATTTCATCTGCAAAAAGTAATGTTAGAATGTGATAGAAAGACTTAATAGGAAAGTTTGGTTAATGAAGAATTTTATTAATGGTTGCCTTAAATGCAAATATGACATGAAATTAAGGAAAAACCTTCCAATGTTGTATGATAACGTTTTTAACGAAGGCTTCATTCTCGTAGGAAAGTTTGGAAGCCATCATAGACAGCAACGCTTTATATTTGGGGTGACCAGGTTTAATGTTTTTGTCTAATTCAACGCGAGTATCCACATTTCCTAACATCGATCTGTACATCGCCGATCCTTTTTCAGGCCACACTAATTTCCCTGCACCATTATACTCTTTTAGATTAACAATTTTTCATGCAAACCATATTAAACATAAAAAGAGCAAAATGAAACCTTTGATAAGATTGAGTAGGATGCCCAATAAACCACCGTTGTATGTTATAAGATTCAGAAACGTCACGACCACTTTCCCTGTCAGGGCTAAAGGGATTCTCACCAAACCGAGGAGCTTCTGAAGGAGAACCATGCCGAAGACGACCAATCTACGTCGCAACCGATGGTTATGATGCTCCGGGGCGTGGATGAATCTTCTTTGTTTCAATTTAGAGGAAAAAAGTAGACCCAAAAGATCCAAGTAACTTGCTTTTTCCGAGTCGATAATGAAGCAATCGTCGTAAAAACGATTCTTGTTAGTAGCCATTGCAAAAAATGAACAAGAGAAAGAGTTGAAATTGATTATTGAATATTTGGAGGAAACTAGGCAAGGGGATGTTCATATTTATAATGCGCGGTTAACTATCAAGCATGAAAACCTAATGGAAAGACGTTTAGTACAAGCACTAGGAAGCATAGAAATAGAAATGCTTATTTCATCTGCCTTTCCTATTAGCTTTTGTCATTAATGGCTGCAAATAATTAGGTTAAACAAATCAAAACTCTTTTTCACATTGTTTATTGAATGACATTACATTGTATGTTGATTAATTCCATCTTTTTTTTTTAAGTCGAATATAATCAAAGCAGTATAATTCAGCTTACAAAGATAACCCGATGATAGGTGTGAATTCATATTCAAAGCAATCGCTTTCAGGTATGTGTTTTCATCTCAATACTGACGGAGATGTACAAGTGGTTTTTGGTTTGTTTGCTGCAGGTGGAGTGTTACGAGACAAAACAAGGAAGTGGATTTTGGGTATAATTATTTTTTGGGGAAGTGCTCGGTATTTGTTGATGAGTTATGGGACATATTGGACAATCTAAGTTTACTTCAGAAGTAAGGATATGATGAGGTTATCATTTATTCTGATAATCTCGAGACTATTTGAACTTTTTGAAATAACCAATCAGCAGAATTGAATTCATCGTTGGTAAGTAGAATTCAAGAGATTCTCTCAAATGAAGATAAATGGTTTCTGAGATACACTCACAGAGAGAATAATCAGATAACGGATACACTTGCAAAAATGACCCTGACGAATGATGTGGACTTATACATGTTTGACCAACCTCCTGAGGAGATTCAAGTTGATTTATAAGAGGATGGAGCTAGAGATTTTTTAACTATGAATAATGTTAGAAAATAATGGTTAACTAGAAAACTTTGAGGCATATTATTTATGGGTAAAATGAGAGATTTGAATAATAAATTTTATTATTTATATTCTAATCCATGAGACCTTTAAAACGGTATATAATATGCTTAAAATGGTTGATTAATGAATGAGAAATTGATGCACAAAGTAAGCTACATGAAAATAATTGTTGAGGAAAGTGGTGCTTAAAACCTCATATCCCACATTGTTAAAAGTGTGGTAATGGGAAGGGTTTATAAGATAGAAGCAACATGTTAGTTAGTCAATGGTTAAATCAATGTTCTCTCTCTCGCAAAAGGGGTGGGGGGTGTAGATCAAACCAAAATAAGTTGGGGATGCATTCGCATGACGTGGGTGACTTGAGACTTGTAATGTCTAAATTGATTGAGCCTTAGTGGTCTTGCTAAAATTTTAGCCCATTTAAATATTTTTTTCACTTCAACAGAGCTATCCCTCGGTGTTCCAAAGGTAGTTACTATTTCTTTAATTTTTGTAACTCTTCAACCATTATTTTTGTTTTAATTTACCTAAAACGTTCAGCTATTCTCCCACTATAAATAGGTTGCTTCATTACTCATTTTACAAATAACTAGAAAACAATTAATTTATCTCTCTCAAATATGTTCTTGGTTTTTCTCAAATTCCGTTTTTTAGCTTGGTGATGGAGGCAGACTTGATTAGAATTTGCCTTGTTCACTGAAAGTCGTGTTGTTTGTGGTGGGCGATCATTGCTGTATCCTGAGAGATAGACGTCCAACGTTCTCTAGCACCGAGGAGAGGGCGAATCTGTCTTATAAAGACTGTTCATATAGGCCTCAACGAATTTTATTTTCAATTCATCTACAAATAATGCGTAAAGAATTCTTATTCATTTGTTTTTATTAATTTATAATTTATTATTAAATTTAAATTGTATTTATATTTATTTTATATTACCAATTGTTTAACAAATAATTCTTTATAACCTGTGTGTTAATATTGGTGTAAAAACTTATAGATTCACTGTGAACAACACATTCACTTAAACATTCTTAAAAAAGAAAGAGAAAATTCAAACATTTTAAAATTTTTAATAGAATTAGAATTCTACCATCTATTTATCTTTTTTTTCCTAATTAGAATTTTAATTTGTCCCTCTTCAAATCTTAATAAAATTTGTTCTCATCCTTCTATTTATTCTCTTTCTCTTTTCTTTACACCATATTTTTATCTTTCTTGTTATTGATTATTTTGCTGTCCCGAATTAAAACATCCTCCATTCAATCATTTTTTCAATCATATTTGTGATTGGAGTCAATAGAATCTCTATTTTTGCCAAGAATCGATAAGTACATCTTGTTTTAAAGGTTTAGATCCTGAATTTTCGTAATATTAATATCTAATTGATATGAGCAACTCAGTCGGATTCAAAGGCCATAATAGAGCTGAACTTAGTTTCCCTCAAGGACCAATCACGATATCCAAATCCAAGCAGCTAAAGTCAAAACTCGATTTTTTTGTTCAAGACTTTATCACGAAAAAAATTCGAGAAGAGTTGAAGCTTCAAGACGATGAATTTTGGAGCAATGATTAATTAGAAGGGACTAATTCTGTTCGTGGGCCTAAACTCTCAATCTACGATGATAAGCCCATGAGGAAAATGTTAATAAACTTAGGCATTTCACTTCAAGGACTCCAATCGATCCCACAAGCCTAGGCGTTTCATATTGAGTTCGGGTTTTAGGCTTAATATTTTATTACAAATGAGCCCAATAATTGTATTTATCAGCTCTTATTATTTGATTATTATTTTATTTTGAATTTTTATAATTATAATGTATTTTAAGTTATTTAGAAGTTTTATTTCAACAAGAAAGTTTAGTTTTAAGCTACTTCTTGTTTAGGTTAATTAGAGTTCTAGTCTACTTAAAAGTTTTATTTAGATATATTTAGCTAGCCTATATAAAGGCCTTTAAATTGTACACAAAAATTTAATTCATTCATTATTCACTTTGTGTTTATAAAATACTCTTTGAGTACTTCTTTCCAAGAATTTTTCTTGAGTTTCTTTTAGAAGAGTTTTAACAATCTTTTTAGACTATGGGGATCATATTCAAACTTTTTCTTGACAAGTTTTCTTTCTTGGAGGGAAAATTAAAGCCACTTGAAGGGAGTTGTGAATTCTTCTTGTTTCTAAGGCTTCTAGGATTTCTAAACGCCATATTTTATCTTTTCCATATATCTTCCATACTTTCTTCTCTATCGTTCTATTGTTCTAGTTTACTTATCTTAATTTATTTATTTCAATTGTTTTTCTTCAATTTTTTTATCTAACTTGAATTCGTTTGTGTTTCAGGTTGTTTCCATATATTGTTTCAATTGCTTGTCGTCAAGCAAACCAAGTCTAGACACATAGAATGCAATAAAAAGATGTCCCTTGGATTTTATACTACTACGAACATGATTGTCAAATATTGAAGGTATAACAATTCTTATCGCATATGTAACTTAATCTTGATACTTATCGCACATGTAACTTAATCTTGATAGTTCAATGCCTTGAAAACTTTTTAAAGTAAAATAGGATTAGTCTACAAAGTTTCATTACCAACAAATTAGAAGTAATCCCTATGACTAAATGTTTAACAATATCACCATTAACATAAATCAAACAGATATGTAGCAAACACAATCATGTGAATAAAAATATTCATTAAGCATAATTGTTAGCAATTCCGGAAGATTATGCATAGAGAACGCTTAAGTCACATTGATCTTTTAGGCTTGTAACATTCTGAGGCTTAAGATGATATGAGTTCAAAGAAAGATATGGCTCAGAATAGTTCAAACACTAAAAATAGTGAGGCACATGACGTTGTTCCCTCTCTTCTCCCTGAATGTCCCTTCCAAGCTCACAGCTTTTTGTCTCTCTCTCTCACCTTCCTTAACACTCCATGTAGAAAAATACAATATAATACTAGCAACTATGTTTGACTTAACGAGTTTTGGGCACTAATGACTGAGTTTTCTCTCACTTTGTGACTTTTGTTTTGTCACTTGATTTTTTACTCTTTTCTTAGTCATAGTGCTTTTGTTTCTATACTTTTCTTCTCGTTTTTACTTTTCAATTTTTTGGATTTTTTCTCACATTTTTGCCCGACCTATAATCATTGTATCACATTATTTCTTCCTTTTACTCTAATATTTTTTTTAAAGCACCGTGATACATCTACCTAAACCCTTAATATCTATGGTCTGGAGTCTATTTCATAATGTATTAAAGGACCAATGATAGGTAAGAGTTCAAGTTTTCAATTTATTTTTGGCTTTTAGGTTTCAATTTCGCTGGTTCTTCAAAAAAGAGTTATTAGGCTCAAATAAGGAGAGTAGGGAATCATAGCATCACGGTATGGTCATTTTAGAACTGACTAATGAAACAATGTCTTAGGTCATCCCTAAGAATCCAACCATGCAAAATTTCTTTCATGCTCCGAATTAAATCAAATGAATAATAATCAATTCAAACTTTCATGTCTCTATGACTATCTATAAGACTTATATCTCATATGGCATCATCAAACATTCTTACTTAGGTACTACTAATCTATTATGTAATTTAACTAAGTAACCTTATCAATTTTCTTTAAAATAATCAAATTATCTCATATCAATAAAAAATTCATGCTTGACAAAAATCATTACATGCTTTATTATTTTCAATCACTATTCACAATATTAATATAAATCAAGCACCATGCAACCAAAATAATAACACACTTTTTTTGGTAAATAAATGATTAACTAAAACAAAGTAATCACACAAATAAAAACACACAAACTAATCCTATGTACTTTCCCCCACACTTTTGAACATACATTATCCCTGGTGTACAATAATTATAGTGCAAACAAGAAATCTTCCGTAAGTAGTTTGAATCATTGTTGTTATGATAATCTTGGGATTTGTGTGCTCTAGGAGGACGAAAAAGTACCTAAAAAAGTACTACGACAAGAAATATGAAATATAATATAAAGGCAATAAAAATGAAAAGAAAAAAAGGAAGAAATGTCGATAATAAAGAACAGAATGTTTAAAAATATTCGGATGAACTTGGCTAACCAATGTTGAAAGGTGGCATTCTGCCTTGGATGTTGCGACATTAGGGTGCGAGGTCGTGACACCGAGCCTAGTTTCTGGATTCTTCAATTTTTTTTTCAATTCTGTCACTCCATGATATTTACACCTATTGTGGGAAAAAATTGAACACAACTAAGATTAATAAAAATAAATAAATAAAATAACAATAAAAATAACAAAATTTAAAGTACGAAATAGAAGTTCTTTAAAAACTGGGATGATCCTTGTCGCCGCGATAGAAGAATTTCTAGCTGGTTCTCGACACTTTCATTCGTTGTTTGTTTCATTGTCGATGTATATTAACCAGCCCCTTTGATCGATTCCATTGGTATTGGCTTCTTTTAGACTGACACAACATCCACATTACGAGCCATTTGGTACCGAATCAGAGCCAACCCCAAATTTTTTTCGAGGTATTATTACCTCAAACTTCCTCCCCTCTATGTCGCATGAAGTTTTGGTCACTCGAGCTTTATTTCCCTTATCAAATGAGACTGAATAGAACTCATCGACCTCTTCGGTTAGCACCTTTTCTACTATGGGCAGAAAATGTATTGAATCTTCTACACTTTCATTCAAGATCGGTTTAAGATCCATGTCAATGTTTACTTCTAATTTTACATTAGTGACTACATCTATTGTTATGTCTGTTTCTACATCAATTTGATCAGAGACCACTTTAGGCATATTCAATTCATCTTCATGATTTCCGGTTCCAAACTCTTACTGACTATTATTTTCTAATTCAGGGTGGTCAATGATAGTACAAGGATCATCCAGATCAAGGTTAGTAACATCATGCATGACCTCTTCCTTTGGAGGTATTGCCTTGGATATTTCTTGGAGCATTTTCCTCTTTTGTTCCATCATGTCTAACATGTTCGATAATATTTTGGAGTTGGATGAATTAGAAGTTTCCCATAAAGGTACCTCATGCAATTCAAAAGGAGGCTCATCTAAGTGTTTATTGTATTTTTTGTATGACTCATAAAGAAGTTTGTATAAGTAATAATTGTCCTCACACCCATTATTATCGCTCTATTGGTTTGTTATGGCTCCATTCGACCAACCTGTTATGTATTTCAATTCATCATCCCAAGAAATCCTCTCATCATTAAGCCACCTTTAATTAAATTTCTCCATGATTAAATCTTCTAGTCAACAAGGTAAATAAAAAAATTGAGAATAAAACTAACATAATTAATGAATATAAAAAGTAGTACACTATCTAGCTCGTTCGTCTTTCGATTAGTATTATTTTACAAAGTAATTAAAATAATAACAATTTTCACCATCACAAACCCCGAAAACGACGCCAACAACTTGACCGTCTCCCAACAAACCAACGTCGAGAGTATGAATACTACTACAAAATATATGGAATTGAGGTGGTGTCCGCAAGTATACGGGTCAGGTTGTAATATAATTTTTTTACACCGAAATACTTGGTAAGTATTCCAAGGATCGTACCCAAGGGATTGCAGTTTGGGAAAAAACTACTATTTAGCCAATTACCAAAAATAACTACTAGTCTACTTGAGTAACGAATTAGTAGTGTTAATCTGGACGCATGATAATAATAATAATAACAATAAACTAAATAAATTAAACTAAACCTAAATATACTCCTAAGATCTTGTATCAGCTTCTCCTATTCCTTGTTTTGACTATGCGAGTTCCTTTAGCCTAGATCCAATTGTTTTACCTAATTAGTTATTGATGCAAGGTTCTAAATGGTTGACTACTAAGTATCCTAGCAAGGCTTCTTAGCCTTCTACTAACCTAACTAATTGAAAAGAACTACTCACCTCTAGATGACATAGTTCAGATCGGGGTAGGGTAAGGTTTTCACGAATAGGCAATACCGAATTCGGGTTAATTCCTTATATGACTTCCTAGGGTCATCAATCCTAGGGTTTAAGTTCTTCCTTCCTTAACCACTAATCTTCTAAGTGATGTTTGGTAGGCAATATCTATTTTGAGTTAATTCCTACCTAGATGACTTCCTAGGGTCACCAATCCTAGGGTTAATAACACTAAACCAGATCTGACCAATCCAAATGAACTCAATCAATCAATCAATTAACATGATTAGTACAACTAAAACATGCAAAATATAAATAGAGTATAACTTGATTCTAATATTTACACAAACATTCAATTAAGAATGTTAAAGAAAGAGATGTTAAGAATAGAATAAGGAAAAGAGATTGTCATGGATTTATTGATGAAAGCATGGCTCCCTGATCTGTCATGGATTATACTATTATTTACATCCTTTTTACACATAACTTTAGCTTGTTTAATAGTTAAATCAAATTATTTTAGTATATATTTAGGGTTTTATACTTAAAGTAATAATTTATGCTTTCTAGTAGTTTTTTTTACATTTTATATATCTAAATAAGGTTACATGGTCTTGTGTCGTGACATACCCACCTGCGCAGCCCAAAATTCTTACACATTTTAACTACATTTTGGAGGGAAATTAGGTCTATTTATGCTAACCAAACTCTAAGGAGTTCAAGATTAATTTAGGCACTTTAATATTCCGAGTTGAGCTTATATAAAGGCCATTGTAATAAGGTTAAACACATAATTTTTAGGGTTTGATTCTTAGTGTTTTCTTTCATTCTTAGTTTTTGCTTAGGTTGTTTTATGTTCTTATAGTCGGGAGATCATATTCCAAAGTGAGACTCTCGTGAGTTGAGTTTGTTCCGGAGCCATGCTTTCATCGATAAATCCATGAACATCTCTTTCATTTATTCTATTCTTTACATCTCTTTCTTCAACGTTGTTTAATTGAATGTTTGTGTAAAGATAAGTAGTTCTTGTTGACTCATTATTCTAGTGGAAGATCGAAAGATCCTACTAGGGTATCGACTAATTGATTGATTAGAACCTTACATCCATAATTAATTAGGTAAAACAATTGAATCTAGGCTAAAAGGAAATTGAGTAGTCAAAATAAGGAATAAGAAAAGTCGATACATGAACCTAAGAGTAGATTTAGGTTTAGTTAAATTTATTTAGTTTATTATTATCATCTTGCCTCTTGATTAACACTACTAATTCATGACTTAAGTATATTAATAATTATTTCTCGTAATTGGTTTGGTAACAGGTTTCCCCAAACTAAAATCCCTTGGTTACGATCCTTGAAATACTTGCGAAGTGTTTCATTGTAAACAAACTATATTACAACCTGACTTGTATACTTGTGGATGCTGCCTTAAATTCTATATATTTTGTAGTAGTATTGATACTCTAGACATTAGTACGTCTAGAGGCATGATCGGCCAATTTTTTACCCAGCAGATTGAAGTAGTTTTCACACTTGAAGAGCTTGAAATCAAGAATTTTCTTCATGTTTTCATAGGATTTAACTTAGATTCTTCTTTTGAATAAATTGTGTAACCTAAGTGTTAAAATGTTGTTTTGTTATCTTTAAGGCCAATTAAGGCATAAAGGTTAGCTAACATAGTTCGTGAGTGTGCAGGAGGCCATAAGAAGTACAAAAATATGAGGCTGATCACTTCGTCACGACATAGGATGATCTATGTTGCAACCAAGGGACCAGACTTGGAGATTTTGAAGACTGACTTCTTTGTCGCGACAACGCTTGTAGGATGAAAATTCACACGGAAATTGATGGCTTTGTCGCGACATAGGTCCTAGTGTGTCGTGACATCAACCCCTGAACACGAAATCTGCACCGAATGAAGGGCGTTTTGATCTTTACAATGCCACTAAAGCACGAAGGACGACAATAGACCTACAGTTAATGAAAACGGCCGGTCAAGGTTATAAATAAGGCCTTTAGCATTAGGTTTAAACACATCATTTATTAGCTTTTAATTTTTATTTTGTATTTTCGTTTGAAATGAGATTGTAGAACTCACATAAATGTTCGAGTAATTTTTCCCGATAGATTACCAATACAAATAAAGTTTCTTTTTCTTTTGAGTATTCAATTATATGTTTTTATATATCCTTGTTTCAGTTATGATTAAGAAAACTATGAGGAACTAATTTCATTTTGGGGAATTGGGGAGTGGAAGTATGATTATCTAATTTTTTTTTAACAGGGATTTTACCTTTCGGATTAGTTGTTTGGGAAAAGAAGAACATCAAACAAACACTAGGCTTGACAATCCTAAAACTTCATTTAGGTGAGAATGAACCCAAAATTGGTATTGCCCATCCGTGAAAACCTTTTCCACAAACCGATTTAGAGTGCGACATCTAGTGATAAGTAGTCTCTATTGACTTGCTATGCTGGCAGAAGATTGAAAGATCCAACTGGGGTAGTGACTAGTTGATCGAAGGAAAATCCTCAAAACCCAACAATTGAAGAACTCATACGAAAGCAACCTAAAATCCCCAAAGTCGTTTATTGATTTTCTACATCTCAACTCTTTACTTTATTTCATATTTATTTATGCTTTTTACAATCAACTCCTTTTATTATCTTTCGTACTATAATCTCTAAAGTGATTACTAATTACTTTTATTCTTTGTAGAGATTTAATTTACTATTGTCTCATGCCTCTTTTGAGTACACACTATATTTACAATCTGGCCCGTATACTTGCGGAAGCCTAAAATCTACACCGAACGGGAGTACGTCAGAGGTGGTCAAGTTGTTGGCGTCGTTACTGGGGAGGTACGCTTTAGTAAATTTTATTCTTTTGTTTTTAGTAGAATAATTAGTAAAATTTTTAGGTTATAGATACAATTTTCTTTATTTATTTTTGTTTTTCTACTTTTAATTTTACTTCTTTTACATTAACCTATAAAATGATGAAAATTGCATTAGGGATGTTTTTTGATTTACAATGGTTACAATCTAGTATTGCTAAATGATCTATTGGTTTCATACCTAGTAGATTGAACTTGTTTTTACATTTGATGAGCTTCAAATCAAGTAATTTTCCTTATGGTTTATGGATTTTTAGTTAGTTTTGTCTTATGAATAAATTGCGCTAAAAAGGTTAATTTTGTGCTTTCAAGGCCAAATGAGGTCTAAAGATTAGCTAACCCACTTCGTGAGTGTGCAGGAGACTGATAGCAGTTGAGCCACAGCAATACTGACCACTTCGTCACAGCATAAAGAAGCCTTATGTCGCAACAAAGGGATCAACATTGAAGAATCAAGGGACTACCTTCCTTTTCGTGACACAGGTTCTAGTGTGTCACGACAATGACCCTAGATTTCACCTTTGCATCGAGCAAGGGGTGTTTTTGTTTTCACAATGCAACTTAAGCACGAAGGACGGTAGCTGACCTAGGGTTGATGAAAACGATCGACCAAAAGCTTTAAATAGGGCCTTTAGCACTAGGGTTTAGATACCATTCACTAGATCTTAGTTTTTAGTTTTATTTTATATTTACGTTTCAAACGAGATTGTAGAAACTCGCATAAATGTTGAAGGAATTTTTCTTGACAGATTTCCAATACAATTCTAGTTTCTTTTTCATTCTCTTATTCAATTATATTTTTTATATATATATTTGTGTTTATGTTGATCAAGAAACCCATGAGGAACTAATTCCATTTTGGGGAATTAGGGAGTGGAAGTATGAATATTTGATTGTTGTTTAACAATGATTTTATTTTTCGGAGCAGTTGTTTGGGGAAGGAAGAACATCGAATAAACACTAGGCCTGACAACCTTAGAAAGTCATCTAGGTGGGAATGAACCCAAAATTGGTATTACCCATCCAGGAACACTTTTTCCCCAAACTGGTTTAGATTGTGATATCTAGTAATAAGTAATCTCTATCGACTTGCTATGCCGACGAAAAATCGTGAGATTCAACTAAGGTAGTGACTAGTTGATTGGAGGAAAGTTCTCTAAACCTAACAATTGAAGAACCCATATGGAAACAACCTAATCTCCCCAAAGTCGTCTATAAGAATTTCTACATCTCAAATATTGCTTTTATTTTCTCTTTTATTTTATGTTCTTCAAAATCAACTCTTTTATTTCTCTTCGTACTATAATCCCTAAAGTAATTACTAATAAATTTTAATCTTTGCAAGGATCTAATTTACTATCGCTTAACACCTCCTTTGGGTACGATCCTCGAAATACTACCAAGTGTTTCATTATAACACACTATATTTACAACTTGACCTGTATACTTGCGAAAAGCCTAAATCTATGTCGAACGGGAGTACGTTTGAGGGCGGTTAAGTTGTTGGTGCCATTGCTGGGGAGGAAACACTTTAGTAAATTTTGTTCTTTCTTTGTATTAAAATAATTAGGAAAATTTTAGGTTTTAGATACGATTTAACCTTACTAACAGCTGTTATTATTTTTCAAATCTAACACTTCCCTTTAATCCCTATCATATTTAAAACCATGTATGCCTACGATTATTTTTGCACAGATCTCATGTATGATGACGATATCTATGAAGAGGGGTACTATGAAGAGTAGGAGATTCAAGAAAATTAGAGATTATTGATTTTGGGTTAAGTCAACTCTGTGGAGAAGCCTAGATCCCCGATCAACATGATGATCCATCTCTCAGAGAAGCATATGTTGAATCTGAACAAATGGAACAAGAAAAAGAACTAGGGCAAGATGGGGAAATGAAAAGAGAATTCTTTGTGAAATAGGATGATTAGACTGCCAAGCAAATCGAGATTTCATGTTTGGAAGGGGATATGGATAGCCTTGTAAAAATCGAAATTGAACCCCAATCCAATGATGAATCAATCCCCACAAAGGAAGATAACGGTTCATTTATCCAAGATTTAGACCTTCAACTAATTACAGTTACAAACACATCAACAGAAGGAATATTAGTTTAAGATATCATTGTTCAAAGATTCGAATTCCAGTGGAAAATGACTACTTTGTACAATATTTTCTTGGTACAACAAATCCTCAGAGAAGTTACTAATGTAAAAATTTTTAAATTTTGTAGAAAATAGGAAATATTTACGAGTTAGAGTCGGTGTCTTCAACTAGCATAATAATCACATCCGTGGAGCAAGAAAGTACACATTCGTGGGAGAGGTAATTAATTCATTGGTACCACGATCAAAAGGATATAGAACATAGTGATGAAAATTACAAAGGGAAACAAATAGCTATTGCGACATCGACACATGGGTTTGCAGTAAATTCACCTTTTTTACTGAATGAGGTAATCGAGCAGCTATTACTCCACGAAGGCATATGAATTTCAAAAATGGATCAACGATAAAAGCAATCATGCAAAAGGGTGGTGTAAAAATTTATAGGCTTTGTAAATAAGTATGATCGACGAAAGGAGTTCGTAGTTATCTATGTAGGAAGAAAAGGAAAATTTCAAGAAAGAGATAACAGTCAAAGATTAGCTTGGCATGACGGCTACTGGATGAATAGCGATAGAATAGAATATTCGTGGGTGCCAAAGTGCACACTAATAGTCTTGCAAGACAATTTTGACAAGTACTAACACTCAATTTTAATTTATAGTCACTGATGTACTAACTTAGTAACATTTTCGTTTCAGGGTATTTATTTCGGATCTGACAGGTTTGTCATGACATGGCAGCTTGACGTCGTGACAATGCAACCGAACTGTTCCAAGTATGCCCAAGCATGCTATGACACGACATACCCCTTGTGTGTTATGTGAAAGGGGTCAGATTGTTGAAAAACCAGAACTGGTGGGTCTGTTGCGACATAGATGAGACTTTGTTGCAACATAGGGGGCAGACTGTTGGAAGTTAAAACTGATAGGTTTTTTGTGACATAAGAGAGCTATGTCGTGACAAACAGGGCACTAACAAGTCGCTACGTCACGACATCTTCTGCAATTTTCGCAGGATTGACCCGACCCAATTATGTAACTCAACATTTTAAAACCCTTTTACCCGATTTTAAAAACCTTAAAAATTTAAAAATACCCACCCCTATATATATATATATTAAATACATCACTTTCACTCAAACACTCTCTCATTATCTCTCAACTTAAAAATCTCTCATCTCCCTCTTTTCCCTCAAACCCTAAAAAATAACCAAACCCTTAAAAAGACTCCTCTCCATTATCAAAGAGTGATTCAAACTGAATTGACAAGGCAAAACATCAAAGGTATAACTAAAATTCTACTATTCTATTCATTACTATTCACTTTTTATACTGTAGATTACAATGCCACCTCGAAAGAGGACAATGGTGCAAGAGAGTGATAGCAACTCAGATGTCGAATGATTCGTAAATGCTCAGATAGAGAAATACTTTTTTACTTCATAAGGATGAACTATCATTTAGGAACGAGGTTTCCAACCATTTATGATTCTCTGCAAGGAGGTATGGCCACTGGTGCAGTACCATCAATGGGTGTAATTGTGCGTTCTCCCAACAAGTAATGCAATAGTACCAATAATCCATGAATTTTATGCATCCTTTAAGGATGATATAGTTAAGAGAAAGCCTTTAGGAGTAGTGATAGTTTGAGATTACGATGTTCATATGTCACTCAAAGATATCTACAATTATTACAATGTTCCTTACTATGAGAAAGATTATGTACAGAAAGTGGACTTTAATTCATTCAGAATATAGATATGGAGGAAACAATTAAGTTCTTGACAGAGGGGCAAGGTGTGTGGAACTATAGGACGACACCGACACACTCTCCAGCTTCAACCAAGCCATCATGTTCCTGGTAGCTAAAATGTGGATGCAATTCCTCTCTACACGACTTATACTTGCATAAAATGTCTTTAACATTAATTCTTTGCGAGCTTGGCTATTATATGACATTTTACAACGTAAACAGGTTTGTGTAGGCTCGTGGATCTATGAAGAAATGAAATGATGCACTCAAAGCCAAAAGAGTGGTCTCTTCTTCCCACACTTGGTAACAGCCTTATGTAAGAAGGTAGGCATACCAATGAAAGAAAATGAACAATTTCTAAAGCCGACTTGGAGCATCATCGAAGATTCCCTATACAAGCAATATGTCGAGCTATAGAGGAAACAAATGAAGGAGTGGAATTAGAGGAGAAAAGAAAGATGAATGTACCGGCTTCATTGAAAAGAAATGTGAAAACCAAAAAGAGATAAGGAAGCATCGAAGCCAAGCTCGATGGAATGATTGCTTGGATGCAAGAAACAAGACCTATTCTTTAAGAGTTTGCATGAATTAATGGGTTACTAGTTCCAAATTACCCACTGAGCATGTGTGGGGGAGAAAGAGATAATGAGGAGCAAGAAGGCCATGAGACAGAAGATGAATATGACACTATGTTCCAAACTCGATATTCGACACCTAAAGGGCCAATAATTAAGAGGCCAACAAGGCAACATGGTGGGAGTACTCATCAAGCATATTCTGGCAAAGGCAAAGCTCCTATGGATCCTCAATCTAACTCTAAGGATTATTGAAGTGTTTTGGATTAATTTACTTTAGAGACTTGTAATTTTGGATAATTTTAGTTTTTGATCTAAATTTATATAATTCGTAGGAGAAGGATTAAAAATTAGTTTTGGGTATATGCCTTAACTCTTTTTGAATGAACCCTACATCATGGAGACACAACAATTTCGAGAACTCAACCCGAAAGGGAGAAGGGTAACAACCATGAGAAGAAAAGAGCCTTCACGATCAATCGGGTAACTTCTTTCCTTTATTACTTACGGGAGTACACATTAAGGATAATGTGTTTTCTAAAGTGCGGGCGTGACATAGGAATTTTGGCATATAGTTTTTATTTTTATTTGTCTTGGTAATGTGCGCTTGAGCTTGTAGAAATACAAGTGATTGGCTAGGAGCATGTATAATATGTTGATTGTGTTTCTTGATAAATTTGACACGATAATAAGGAATTTTACATTTTTAAGCATGAAAATTTTAAAGTTCTATAGGATACATTATTTATATATAGAAAGGTATTATTGATACCAAATGATGTGTATAATTTGAGGAAATGAGCATGCTAGTATCTATTCTAAATTGATAGTTAGTACCCATCTTTGAGCCTTACGACACCTTTTTGATGAGCTATATTACAAGCCTCCTAAGCCTTAAATGATTATTTGTGAATATCCTTTTTTTTGGTGAAATGTGTAAAATCCTTTTCTTTGGTCCTATTTTGCATGAAAATGAACGTATGGCCATATGTATTAAGGGTAGGTAAACACATTACGGTGGAGGTATTAAAACAAAAGAGAGAAATCATGATAATGTATGAATTTTAGTCTAGCCGAAGAAGAGAAAAATAGTGAAAATGCAAAGAGAAAATGAGTAGAAACGAAAAAGAAAGACTTTTGAGTGAGGAAAATATGTGAGGTTTGACAAAAATCAAGTCACTAAAAAGTAGAAAAAGAAATCTTACTGAAAAACTAAAGAAAATGATGTACTCATAGGCTAGCTAAAAAGGATTACTTTAGATTGATCTCCTAAAAATAGAGAAATAGGAAGGTGAGAGAAGGATAAATAAGGAGGTGAGATGGAGTGGAACATAAAAGGGGAGAATAGGGAACAATACAGTGTGCCGAACTGTTTCGTGTTCTGTAACCTGTTTTATGCTTAACCGTTCTTTGAAAATCATACCTGTCCTAAGCCTCAACACATTACAAGTCGAAAAGCCTTATATGACCTAAATGACTCTATGTATGGATGGATGTAACAATTGCATAATCTCAATATAATTGTTTGTATTATACTAGGATAATCAAAGTACTTATGTTAGGCATTGATGGAGTCATATCAAAAGAACACTAATATTTGTATTTCTTGTAACCTACTGAACTTAGATTGTTTCTACTTGAAAATAGCAAAGTTGCTCAATTATCATGTTAAGATTATCAAAAGATGCCTAAAGCCTAGAGTAGATGTTAAGAGCCTAATCTTTCTATGATACAGTTTCAAGCTCACTTATCTTTCCTTTGTTTCTTTTCTTTATTTGCTTTTGTTTTTTTGTTTGCTTGAGGAAAAGAAAATACTTAAGTGTCGGGGAATTTGATCTGTCGGTTTCATACCTAGCAGATTGAACTTGTTTTTACATTTGATGAGCTTGAAATCAAGTAATTTTCCTTATGTTTTATGAATTTTTAGTTAGTTTTGTCCTATGAATAAATTGTGCTAAAAAGGTCAATTTAGTGCTTTCAAGGCCTAAAGATTAAGTAACCCACTTCGTGAGTGCGCAGGAGACCAATAGTAGTTGAGCCACAGCGATACTGACCACTTCGTCACAACAGAGAGAAGCCCTATGTCACAACAAAGGGATCAACAACGAAGAATCAAGAGACTGCTTGCTTTGTCGCGACACAGGTCTTGATGTGTTGCGACATCGACCCCAGATTTCACCTCTGCATCAAGCGAGGGGCATTTTCGTCTCCACAATGCAACTTAAGCACGAAGGTCGGTAACTAACATAGGGTTGATGAAAACGGTCGACCAAAAGCTATAAATAGGGCCTTTAGCACTAGGGTTTAGATACCATTCGCTAGATCTTAGCTTTTAGTTTTATTTTATATTTCCATTTCAAACGAGATTGTAGAAACTCAAATAAAAGTTCGAGGAATTTTTCCTGACAGGTTTCCAGTACAATTGTAGTTTCTATTTCATTCTCTTATTCAATTATATGTGTTTATATATATGTGTTTACGATGATTAAGAAACCCATGAGAAACTAATTTTATTTTTGGGAATTATGGAGTGGAAGTATGAATATTTGATTGTTGTTTAACAAGGATTTTACCTTTCGGATCAGCTGTTTGAGAAAGGAAGAACATTGAACAAACACTAGGCCTGACAACCCTAGAAAATCATCTAGGTGGGAATGAACCCAAAATTGGTATTGCCCATCCGTGAGCATCTTTTCCTCAAACCGGTTTTGATTGTGACATCTAGCGATAATTAATCTCTATTGACTTGCTATGTCGACAGAAGATCGAGAGATCCAACTGGGGTATTGACTAGTTCATTGAAGGAAAATCCTCAAAACCCAACAATTGAAGAACCCATATGAAAACGACCTAATCTCCCTAAAGCCTTCTATAAGAATTTCTACATTCCAAATCTTGCTTTTATTTTCTATCTTTTTTTTATGTTCTTTAAAACCAACTTTTTTATTTCTCTTCGTAATATAATCCCTAAAGTAAGTACTAATTAATTTATTCTTTGCAGGGATCTAATTTACTATCGCTTTACACCTCCTTTGGATAGTATCCTTTGAATACTACCAAGTGTTTCATTGTAACATACATATTTACAACCTGATTCGTATACTTGCGGAAAACCTAAATCTACGCCAAATGTGAGCACGTTCGTGGGTGGACACTAGCCCACCAATTTATAAAAATCAGTTTGAATTAAATCCATCTTTATATATCTTGGATTACTAACAATGTTACATTTTCTGACCAGTCAATAGAAGTTCCTGCTGCATTTCTATGGAGATTCGAAGTGATTTGTAGAATAGTCTCATACGCAAGGGTAGCTCCGAGTGTGATTAGATTATTGTTGATTCTTTTTGCTTTAAATGGTAAGCAAAATCATGGTCGGATTCCTTGCCCCCAAACACTATCACTACTTGGGAAAAAATTGTATACATGTTCCTTCAACGAATGATTTCGATGCCTGAGATTACGCAGGGATACATACAGATTTTTCATTTCAGGCAAACCATGGGAGAGATAATAGGGCAAGCTTGGGAATGATTCAAGGCCATACTTCAATCCATACTAGGAGGAGGCATACATATTACAATACAAATTCAACACTTCTATGATGGGTTGAGTACAGAAAACTGACGTAAGGTAGATATTATGATTGAGGGAAGTATTTGAACCAAGACATGGCAAGATGTTACGGACATACTAGAAGTAGCAAGTGCAAATGAAATAATCTGAGAGGAACAGTCTGAACCTTCAAGAGAAATTAGCGAACCTATTTGTAAACAGATTGCAATCAGTCACTGCAGAGAAGAGGATTTTGAAGATGAAGAACCTATAGAGGATGAGAAAAATGTAGAATCTTTAACAACCCAGTTAGAGTGGTGACAAAAAAGCAAAGAGGTTGTAGATCAAACAATGCTGACTACTACCAAGATGATACCTTCAATCGTGAAGCCAGCTAAGGTAGAATTAAAACCACTACCAAAGCATTTGATAAATGGGTATTTGGGGGAAAAACTACCTTACCCATTATACTTACATCAAGATTAAGTGGGTCACAAGAAGAGGCTCTGCTAGATATGCTTAAACGTCACAAGAAGGCTATTGGGTGGACAATAGCTGATATTAAAGGAATAAATCCAGCATTTTGTCAACATAAAATTCAAGTAGAAGAAGGAAAGAAACCTATAGTGGATGCACAGAGAAGGCTTAATCCTGCCATGAAAGAAGTGCTGAAGATGGAATTAGTAAAATGGTTAGACGCAGGAATAGTTTATGTCATTTTCGATAGTGAATAGGTGAGTCCTACACAATGCGTACAAAAAAAAGGTGGGTTGACATTAGTAGAAAATGACCACAACGAATTAATTCCTACAAGAATCGTTACAAGATGAAGAGTGTGTATTGATTACAGGAAATTAAACTATGCGACGAAAAAAGATCATTTTCCATTACACTTCATTGAACAAATGTTATATCGGTTGGTAGGTAAAGAATATTATTATTTCTTAGATGGGTATTCAAGGTATCGTCAAATTCCAATTCATCCTGACTATCAGGAAAAAACAACTTTTACATGCCTTTTTGGAACGCATGCTTTTAAAAGAATGCCTTTTGGACTTTGTAATGCTTCTGTTACTTTTATGAGATGTATGACTGCTATTTTTGCAGATATGCTGGAAGAAGGGTTAGATGTCTTCATGGATAATTTTTTTGTATATGGAGACTCTTTCCAGGAAGCTAAATCTTGAAAAGGTACCATAAAGGTGTGAGGAGACTAATCTAATGCTCAACTGAGAAAAATGTCAATTCATGGTAAGAGAAGGGTTAGCTTTGGGACATCAAATATCGTAGAGAGGGTTAGAAGTAGATAAAGCAAAAATTGAGGTAATAAAAAACCTACACATCCCATAAATATCAAAGGTATTTGAATTTTTTTGGGACATGCAGGGTTGTATACAAGGTTTATCAAAGATTTTGCTCATATTTCCAAACCTCTAAATTTATTATTGCAAAAAGATATTCCTTTTGTATTTGATAATAATTCTATTTAATTCTTTGAAAAGATAAAGGAGAAACTAATAACTACTCCTATAATTATCACACTGAATTGGAATTTTCATTATTATGTGTGATGCTAGTTATTATGTTGTAAGAGCTGTCTTAGGACAGAAGAAAGATTGTTTATTTGGAGCAATTCACTATGCTAGCAAAACTCTTAACCCAACTCAATGCTATTACACAACCATTGAGAACGAAATGTTAGCCATAGTTTTTGCTTGTGAAAATTTTCATCCTTATTAATGGCTAATCGTTTTTATATTTATACAAATCATTCAACTCTAAAGTATGTGATGAAGAAGAAAGAGACTAAAGCATGATTAATAAGATGGGTATTGCTGCTACAAGAATTTTATTTATGGAATATGGATAAAAAAGGAACAAAAAACCAGATTGCTGATCAATTGTCACAGTTAGAAAATAATAATATCTCCGCACCTTTGAGAGAGATAAAGGAAACCTTCACAGACAAGCAACTATTCAGAGTAGAAACTCGATTCCCGAACACATGAACATCGTGGTATGCAGATTACGTGAACTATTTAGCAAAAGGGGTGTTCCCACCAAAAGTGTCATGGTAACAGAAGAAACGAATCATGCATGAGACAAAAAATTATATTGGGGAGGATCCTAATGTATTTCAATAATGCACAGATCAGTTAGTATGGATGTGTACCTGAAGAAAAGATAAATGACATCCTTAAGGGGTGTCACGATTCTCCTTGTGGCAGGCATTTTGGCGGAAAGCAGACGACTCAGAAATTTGTTTAATCAAGATTCTATTGGCCCACAAGGAATATATTGAAATGGGATGAAATACTATAGGTGGGAATCATTGAGGTAGAAAGATTTGATGTTTGGGAAATTGATTTCATGGGACCTTTTCCTAGCTCATTCGAAAATTAATATATTCTACTAGCAGTGGATTATTTCTCCAAATGGGTAAAAGCGGTGGCATTACCCAATAATGATACCAAATCGTGATAAGATTCTTGAGAAGAAACATCTTTTCAAGATTTGGCACTCTTAGGGCCTTAATCAGTGATGGAGGATCACATTTCTATAGCAAACAGTTTGAAGCCGCTTTTGCAAAATACAATATCCGACATAAAATGAAAACTGCATATCATCCTCAGGCAAACAGACAAGCTAAAGTTTCTAACCGAGAAATTAAATAAATCCTCGAGAAGACAGTAAATCCTAATTGCAAGGATTGGGTGGCGAAATTGGATGATGCCTTATGGGCCTATCAAATAGCCTACAAAACACCACTAGATTTGTCTCCCTATAAACTTGTGTATGGAAAAAACTATTATTTTCATATTGAATTAGAGAAAAAAGCATAATGGGCTATTAAAGAACTAAATTTAGATCCTGAGTTAGCGAAAAAAGAGTGGTTGTTCCAATTGCAGGAATTAGAGGAGTTTTGATTCATGGCTTAAGAGAGTACAAAACTTTATAAAGAAAAAAGTAGATTGCACCACGATGCCAAGATTAAAAAATGAACTTTTGAGCCGGGAAAAAAGGTACGCTTGTTTAATTCTAGGCTTAAATTATTTCCTGGGAAACTCAAATCAAGATGGAAAGGGCCATATCCTATAAATCAAGTCAAACCATGTGGAGAAATTGAATTGATAGGTAAGAACGGTGAAAATTTTCTAGTCAATAGGCAGAGAATAAAGCCATATCATGGAGAAACTACAGACATACTTATTGATAAGCAACCTTTGTACTGTAAAGCAATCTGGGGAAAAGAACCAGTGTTAGATTTGAACAACAAAAATCCCTAGAGAATCGAAAATAGTTCAGATTCGAAATTAGATAAACACTAGTCTCAATGTCGCGGCAACCACAACTTACGTCGCGACCACCCAATATAAGAAGAACATAGCTACTGGCCTTAACATTAAGACACATCACCTTTAGGTCGTGATAATAATTTCTTGAAAGAACATCAATCCTGGCTTCAACGTTGCGACATTCCAGACGAATGTCACAACATACTCACGTAAACGTCGACAGTTCAAGTAAAACTCTAACTCCTAATAGTTTAAATTCAATTTAGATACTTTAAGTTCTGTAAAAAATTAACTTCTAACTTCATTAAGAGTCTTGTTAAGCATTTAGTATAAAATCCTTTCTTCTCTAGTCATTTAAAACATTCATTACTAAAAGAAACCCTAAATTTCTGAAAATTCTTAGTCAAATGGCTAATTCTAGTGCCAGTGCTACTAACCGTATTTTTGATTTCTTAGAGAATGATTTAGACAACTATTTAAAATAATTGCAGCCATATACCTTCATTATGGAGCAAGGGTTTGATCCTCTAATGCGAGTTTGTAGAGGTATTTGGGAAATAGTGAATGGACTCAATTTTGTCTACCTTGAAAGGAATCAGTGAACATTTCAATAGTTCAAGAATTTTATTTGGCTCTGAAGAAACGCGAAGCCGAGAGGATTTGTGGGTAAATTCAAGGACCTTTAAAAATATGAGGAGCCGATGTATATATGAATGAAGTTCAAATTTGTAGGTTTTACAATGTGCCATATTACTACCAAGACTACCTTCATAGAATTGATTTAAAGGAGTTTAAGAATATCAACATCGAGGAAATCCTAATTTTCTTGACAACAGAAAAGAATTATGGACTTATCGGGAAGGCACTACAATCCCAAAAACTTTCAATAATGAACTAATAACGCCCAAAGCTAAGATGTGGATGAAATTCATTTGTTCTAGGATTCTCCCTACTTCAGATATGAAAGAGATACGCCCAATCCATGCCATAATGACATACATGATTCTAAAAAAGAAACAAATATGTGTGGTTAAATGGATCCACGAAGCATGGTGGAATGTGCAAAGAACTTAGGGTAGCAACTAAAAGATTTGATCGAACAATGAAACCGCCTAGTAAATTGTTAGGTGATGATTTGTTCGCTCAATTTACATTACTGTAGTAAAGTCAAAGTGAAGAACGGAGGAGAAGAGGATTGAATGATGAAGACAAATAAGGAGTTATAGTTTGACTTTTGTTTAGAATTAGGTTTTAATAATTTCTTTTATAAGTTTTATTTAGGTCATTGTTTCATTTATTTTATATATAAGGAATTTTGAACTATTCAGTTCTTCGTTTTTGTTTCAAAACTTATATAATTTGTAGGAGTATGATTAGAATTTACTTATATATATATATATATATGCCTCGATTCTTTTTGCAGGAACCCCCACATTATGGATACACAACAAGTTTGAGGATACACGAAAAAAGGGAGAAGGATAACCATTATAAGAAGAAGAGGACCTTCACGATCAATCTGGTAACTCTTTTCCTTACTATTTATGGGGCTACACATTGAGGACAATGTGTCTTCTAAAGTGTGAGGGTGTCACATAAAAATTTTTGGTATCTAGTTTTAAGTTTTAAGTTTTTTTTATTTATGCTTGAGCTTGTAGAAATATAAGTGATTGGTTAGGAGCATGTATAATAGGCTGATTGTATCTATTGATAAATTTGGCATGATGATGAGGAGTTTTAAATTTTTTAGCATGAATTTTTTGAGTTCTATAGGTTACATTAAGTATAGATATAAAAGTGTTATTAATACCAAGTGATATGCATAATACGAGGAAACAAGCATGCTAGTATATATTATAGACAATAATTTTGAGATTGTATGATTAAATTAATATTTATGCATATTGAGATGTTTAGGGATGACTTAAGGCATTCTTGATGAATTACACTACAAGCCTCAAAACCCTAAAACGTTAATTTCTGTATACACTTTTCTTTGGTCCTATTTTGCATGAAAATAGATGTATGGCTATATGTATTGAGGGTAGGTAGACACATTACGTTAGAGGTATAAAATAGAAGAGGGAAATTAATATAATGTATGAACTTTAGCTTAGCCAAAAAGAAAAGAATAGTGAAAAGTCAAAAGAAAGGGAAAAAGATGAGTAGATACAAAACAAGAAAATCTTGAGTAAGGAAACATATGAAAAGTGACAAGATCATAAAGTCACCAAAAAGAAAAAGAATGTTACTCAAGAAACAAATAAAAGAAAGTACTCATAGGCTAGCTAAGGGGATTGCTTTATATTGAGATTACCTAAAATTGGAGAGAAAAAGAAGGTAAGAGAAGGAGAAATAAGGGGGTGAGATGGAATGGGAAATTAAGAGGAAGAATAGGGAACAATGCAATGTCTCAAACTATTTTCGTGTTTGTAACCCTTTTTGTGCTTAACTGCTCCTTGAATGACATGCCTATCTTAAGCCTCACACGTTATAAGCTGAAAAGCCCTATGTGACTTAAACAACTCTATGCATGAATAGGTATGAAATTGTATGATCTCAACATGAATATCTGTATTGTACTAGGATAATCAAAGAAGTTGTATTAAGCACTGATGGACTTATATTGATAAAAAAATTATATTTGTATTTCTTGTAAACTTACTGAACTCATATATTTTCTAAACAAAAAAGGTAAAACACTTATTCATCATGTTAAAATTATCAAGAAATATGAAATACCTAGAATAAATGGTACGATTCCAATCATTGTATAATATGAATTCAAGCTCTTCTATTTTTTTTTGTTTATTTTGTTTGTTTGAGGACAGGCAAAGACTTAAGTGTGGGGGAGTTTGATCTACCAGTTTTATACCCAACAGACTGAACTAGTTTTTCACACTTGAAGAGATTGAAATCAAGAATTTTCTTCATGTTTTCATAGGATTTAACTTAGATTCTTCTTTTGAATAAATTGTGTAACCTAAGTGCTAAAATGTTGTTTTATTGTCTTTAAAGCTAATTAAGGCCTAAAGGTTTGCTAACATAGTTCGTGAGTGTACAGGAGGCCATAAGAAGTACAAAAATATGAGGTTGATCACTTCGTCACGACATAGGATGATCTACGTTGCAACCAAGGGACCAGACTTGGAGATTTTGAAGACTGACTTCTTTGTTGCGACATACATGGGCTATGTCGCGACAACGCTTGTAGGATGACAATTCTCACGGAGACTGATGGCTTTGTCGTGACACAGATCCTGGTGTGCCGTTACATCAACCCTTGGACACAAAATTTACACCGAATGAAGGGCGTTTTAGTCTTTACAATTTCACTTAAACACGAAGGACGATAACAGACTTATGGTTAATGTAAACGGTCGACCAAGGCTATAAATAAGGTCTTTAGCATTAGGTTTAAACACACCGTTTATTAGCTTTTAGTTTCTTTTTTGTATTTCGTTTGAAACAAGATTGTATAACTCACATAAACGTTCGAGGAAATTTTTCCGACAGATTGCCAATACAAATCAAGTTTCTTTTTCATTTGAGTATTCAATTATATGTTTTTATATATCCTTGTTTCAATTACGATTAAGAAAACCATGAGAAACTAATTCCATTTCAGGGAATTAGGGAGTGGAAGTACGATTATTTAATTGTTGTTTAACAGATATTTTACCTTTTTAATTAGTTGTTTGGGAAAGGAAGAACATCAAACAAACGCTAGGTATGACAACCCTAGAATGTCATTTAGCTAAGAATGAAACCAAAAATGGTATTGCCCATCCGTGAAAACCTTTTCCCTAAATTGGTTTAGATTGTGACATCTAGCGAAAGTAGTCTCTATCGACTTGCTATGCTGGTGGAAGATCAAGAGATCCAACTAGGGTAGTGACAAGTTGATTGAAGGAAAATCCCCAAAACCCAACAATTAAAGAACTCATATGGAAGCAACCTAAAATCCCTAAAGTCGTTTATTAATTTTCTACATCTCAACTCTTTACTTTATTTCGTTTCTATTTATGCTTTTTACAATCAATTCCTTTTATTATTTTTCGTACTATAATCCCTAAAGTGATTATTGATTACTTTTATACTTTGTAGGGATTTAATTTACTATTTTCTCAGGCCTCTTTTGGGTACAATCCTCGGAATTCTACCAAGTATTTTATTGTACATACTATATTTACAACCTGACTCGTATACTTGTGGAAGCCTAAAATCTACACCAAACGAGAGTAAGTTCGGAGGCGGTCAAGGCGGTCACTCCGAAACACTCTCCGCTTGTGAAAGTCTCACTTTGAAATAAGATCTTTTGATTACAAGAACATAAAATAAACTAAGTAAAACTAAGAACGAAAGAAAACCTAAGAATGATTTTTGTCTCCCTAAAATTATCTGTTTAAACTGATTATAATGGCCTTTATATAGGCTAAATTTGGAATATTGAAGTTCCTAACCTATCCTTGAAGTCCTTAGAGTTAGACTAGGAAAAATAATCCTAATTTCCCTACATGCAACTATTGGCCTGTAGTGTTGCAAGATCAGATCTAGTGTTGTAACACTGAAGACAATTTTGCTCGAGAACTTGTTTTTTATTTTGCCTTTGATTTTGCAACATCGATGTCTCGGTGTTGCAACATCGATGTCTCGGTGTCGCAACATAGGCATTAATTTTGGCCTGAATATGCATCTTTAGCTCTCGATTTGTCCTACAAGACCATGTAACCTTATTTAGATATATAAAATGTAATAAAAACTACTAAAAGACATAAATTACTACTTTAAGCATTAAAACCTAAATATATACTAAGATGCTTTGATTTACTATTAAACAAGCTACAATTATGTATAAAAAGGGATGTATATAATAGTATAATTCATGACATATGAGAAACTTTGTAGTAAGGGAAAACAAATAAAGTAAGGAATATGCCTTTACACTAACTTGGAGACAGGAATGCAAATACTGAATGTAGGTTTCATATCTTATTTAAAATTTAAGATTAATGTATTTGAAACTTACAAAACCTTAAATTTATTGTTTTTGCTGCCTAACATGAGAGTTGGGACATTGATTACTCTATTAAGGGACACAAGGAAAAGGAAACAAACTAAAAAAAAACACTGGCACAATTATTGATAGGCAAGGCGGTAGGAACACCAGTTAATCCAAGTCCAACAATTAGTCCTAGATTCTCAAGAGATGGAAATATTGATTGTATTTTTTATTATATTGTTGGAACTATTGATCTGCCGTAATTCGGTGTAGCAAATTAAACTAGTTTTTGCATTTGAGGAGCTTGAATACAAGCACTTTGGTTAAGTTTTAATTATGTTTTCGTAATTTTATTTACATTTAATAAATTGTGTAATTTGAGTATTTTGTTGACCTTAGGGGCCAAATAAGGCCTAAAGGTGATCTAATATACTTTTTGAGTGTGTAGAGAACCATTAAAGGGCATACTAACTCAATATTGGTTGCTGTGTTGCTACACTTAGAGTTTGATGTTGCAACATAGGGAGCACAATAGAAGAATTACATGACTTCCTTCTGTGTCACAACAAAGCTTGAAGATGTCGTGACACACCCTTGAAGCTACCCTGAAGATGAACACACTGCCTTCGATGTCGTGACACAGGCGCTAGTGTGTTACGACATCGGCCCTGAATGGGAAATAATTACAAGCCAGGAGTATCTCGGTCTGCACAATCCAACATTAAGCATGAGAGAGTTATTTGACCTAGGGTTAAGGATGACAACCACCCCAACTCAATAAATAGGCTTAGTTAACACTTGTTATGAACAACTTTTCATATCATATAATTTTCTTTGTATTTATAGTTTTTAAGTTTTCCCTTTTCTTAGATTTTAAGTTATTTTCAATTTCATTATTTACTTTTGTTAGGAGATCTAATTTGTGGAATTCAATCAACTCTATGTGAATTCAACATTTCATTCAATACAATTTAGGCTTCTTCTAAACTTTATTCTTTGATTCGTTATTAATGTCTATATTTTATATCAAGTTTATTCTATTTACGAATGTCTATCTTTTATATTCAATTTAGGCTTCTCCTAATCTTCTTATGGGGGATTAGTGAGTGGAGGTGTTCTTCTTCTAACTATTTTGTAGGGTGTTCTTAGCGAATCAGCTGTCCAAGAGAGGAAGAACTTAAATCCTAAGCTTGATGATTCTAAGAAGTTGTCTAGGTGGGAATTAACCCAAAATTGGTATGGTCTATCCATGGACACCTTATCCTCGCACCGATTTGGACTATGACGTCGAGATATAAGTAGTTCTTGTTTACTCGTTATTCTAGTGGAAGATTGGAAGATCCTGCTTGGATACTGACTAGTTGATTCAACAAGAAATTCGAAGCAATAGTTGGTTATGATTACCAAAGTGAGCTAATCACCCATGCTCAGATCTAATATATTTTATTCATCAATTTCCCAACATTTCTTTTGTTTATGTTATTTTTCATTATTATCAAAAAAAATCCAAAAAAACCTTTCTTTATATTTATTCGTAATATAATATATTTATAATTCTAATTAGATCTATTAGTGTTTAGGTTAGGACGAATTTAGTGCTCGCCTCCCTTGGGTATGATCCTCGGAGCACTCGTTATTTCGTTATAACTATATTACAACCTGACGTTTATACTTTCGAACGTAGCCTATTTAATATATTTTGTGTAGGTTTCTTTCTCTAGGCGTTGGTACGTTCGAAAGCGGTCAATTGTCTTTTTTATTTTTATTTTCATATTTCTAGTTCCTAAATACTATAAGTATGGAAACTCATAGTGTAGAAGAGGAAGAACTTCACCAGAGTATTAAGAATGTCAAAGCGAACAAATCACTAGATAAGTTTTAGTTAGTGGAAAGTAATCGAAAGTTTATATCTTATAAGGATTCGCTATAGGGTCTTGGATATGATTGTGGCCATAAAAATAAAAAAAAACCAATGAGATGGAAACTAAAATGGTATTGTAAGATGAAAGCCTTGAAGATGAAAATGAAAAAGAAGAAAGGGAAATAAAGATTTCTCTCTCCAAAGCAGAGAAAGAAGCTATTCATGGGAGATAGAGACATACTCTTATTATCGAGGTTATTGGTCAAATGAGAGGTTATAAATATCTCACTTTCAAGCTTGACCTGTATGGAAACCTAAGAGAGATATGGAATTAATCGACTTAGGCCATGATGTTTTCTTGAAAAAGCTTGAATACTATGACCACGTTATTGATGGAGGCTTGCAGTTTATTGGAGGCAGATTTCTCACTATACGAAAGTGGGTGCTGAACTTTAGAGCATCTGAAGCATCCTTCGATTTGCTAGTTGTATGGATTTGATTACTAGAGTTTCATTTAGAGTATTACGAAACTAACATACTATGCAAAATCGACACGAAACTAGAAGGTTGTTTGTGGATCGATAATGCTACTATGAAGAATGAAAGGGGGAAATTTGCTAGATTGTATATTCAAGTGGATTTGAGGAAACCTTTAGCTAAGTATGTGGTTGTTGATGGTAGGCAGGACATTATCTATGAGGGTATCAAACTCCTCTATTTCCACTATGGAGTGATACGTCCTAAGAGTGAGGGTTAACCTATTAGAGCTTTCAACCAGATAAATAATGAGACAAGGGGTAAGAAGACGACAAATGAACACAATAACATTGTTGCTCAATTTGGCAGTGATAAACAGGGTCAAGATAATGAGGAAAAGGGAAATGGTAGGAATGAACCTGATGAGTTTTGGCCCTAGATGTTAGTCTAAAGGAGAAAACCCAAGCCTAAACAAAGGGAGGCTGCTACAAGCCAGACTATAAGAGAAAGCCTAAACTGAATTAAAGGTGACAAATACACTGAGGAAATGGAACTAGGGAAAGGTAATAATTAGGGTATTTTTTTGAAAGAAAGATTAAAAATCAGTAACAAGTGGTTTATAGTCTAATGCTTTGACTAGAAAACATGAAAAAAGAAAAAAGCTGAGAGAACCCTTTTGGCTAAAGGGAAACTATTGGAAGATTTCAAGAAAAAAGTAGTTTACTATGATCTTTTGATTTCTTCTTGCCCTGGTAATGACAAGAAATTGGGTCAATGTTCAAAAGTGAAAAATTTTCGATCACCCCCTTAATCGACTATCCCTGAGAGATATGATTATGCACTGGTAAATTACAACCACCCAACTTGATGACGAACTATTTGGAGACGGACCAGTAGAGGGTTCAAATTTTCTAGAACCCATTGGGACTTAAGGAGGAGAGCACGACAAAGTGGAGATCGATCTCCTTCAAGTCAAGGTTCATCAAGGACACTAACGTAGGTATGGGATGAGCTAAGAGAAAGGAGATATCTTTACCACCCAAAAATTGAGACTTCAAACTCAAGACTAAGTAGACATTTAGTAACTTTATTGACCCCTCCTCTGATTTTGTTGTTTCCTCAACCTATAACAATGATCTGCCGTAATTCAACCAAGTAGATTAAACTAATTTTCGTACCTTAGGAGCTTGAAGCTAAGCATTTTCCTTAGGTTTATTTCAGTTTTCATATGTTGAATAAAATGTGTAAAAAGACGCTTTTTATTGACTTTAGGGTCGAGGGAGGCCTAAAGGTTGGGTAATAGACTTTGTGAATGTGTAGGAGACCTTTAGAAGATGAACAATAACAAAGCTTATCACTATGTCACGACATGGAACAAGCTATTTCATAACATAGGGACCGAAACTATAGAATCATGAAGCTGTCTTCTATGTCGCGACACGGGCATAGTGTGTCGCGACAACTCCTGAAAAACACACCAAGGAGTAGACTGCCTTCTATGTCGCGACACGACTCTTGTGTGTCATGACATCGACTCCTGAATGTGGAAATAACACTGAGTGAAGGGCGTTTTGGTCTTCACAACACAACTTAAACATAAAAAACAATAGCCAACCTAGGGCTAAGGAAAACGACCATCCAAATGCTATAAATAGGCCCCTTTAGAACTTAGGTTTACACACCTTTGTTCCTTAGTTAATTTCTCTTTCTAATTTAGGTTTTTAGTTGTTTTCTTTCTTTATTTTCATTCATGTCTTGTGGGAACAAGATTTGTAACTTTTGCATAAATGATTGTGGAATCATCTTAATATATTGCAATAAAAATTATTAGTTTCTTTCAATCATATTTTCAATCTCGCTCTTTATGTTTACTTGTATTATTGAATTTATGATGTTCGAATAAACCATGAGGTATTAATCCCTTTTTAGGGATCTTTAATGGATCAACTGTTTGGAAAAGGAAGAACGTGAAACAAACCCTGGGATTGACAACCCAAGGAAGTCATTTGGGTAGGAATTAACCCAAAATTGGTATTGCCCATTCGTGAACATCTTAAACCCTAACCAATCTAGACTGTGAAGTCAAAAGATAAGTAGTCTTTGTTGACTCGTTGTCTTAGTGGAAGATCGAAAGATCCTGCTACAATAGAGACTAGTTGATTGATGAAAACCCCAAAAGCAACAGTCAAAGAAATCATACCGAAGCAAGCTAATCCCCTATAAAATATGTTTATAGAATTTCTCATCTCTATTCCCTTATTTTTTTTTTACTTTAATTTTATGTTTTTTATTATAAAATCCAAACCTTTATTTTATCTTCTTACTATAACCCTAAAGAGATTACTACTTAATTCTCTTTCTTCCAGGGATTGAAATTATTATTGCTTCACCTCCCTTGGGTACGATCTTCAGAGTTATACTTTCGAAAGCCCAAAATACATGTCAAATGAGAGTACGTTCAGAGGTGGTCAATTTGTTGGTGTCGTTATCGAGGAGGAAAGGTCTTTAATGATTTTAAATTTTTGCATTGTTATTAAGAATAATTAAGAAATTTTTAGGTCAAAGATATGATTTATTTTATTTTATTATTTTTATTTGTGTATTTATTGTTTTAGTTTCAGTTTATGACTCGAAGCCAAGGAAACTTGGTAGACCCTATTTCTAACCCTGAAGCACCTATTAGTCGAAACCGTAGGCAAAATCGATTAATGTAAAATCCACCACTTGTCGAAGCGCAAGAGCAAGAAGATCCACCTGTAGATCCTTAACAATAATATTCAAGACATTAGGTTACCACCACAACTCCTAGCAAACGAACCATTGGTGCAATACCAACAAACACTGAGGGAGTATGCCTTGACCAATATGGATCTTGTGTGAAGTAGTATCGCTAGGCCAACAATCGTTGCAAATACCTTTGAGATCAAGCCAACCATGATTCAAATGATTCAAAACAACTTGCAATTTATAGGCACCATGTCAAAGGATCTGAGTTTACATTTAAAGCGTTTCTTACAATTATGAGATACTTTCAGATATAATGTTTTTACTGATGATCTGCCCTAATTTGACCTAGCAGATTAAACTAGTTTCCACACTTTAGGAGCTTGAAATTAAGTATTATTGCTAAAATTTTCGTAGGATTTAGTAGTTTTCTATAATGTCAATAAATGGGTAAAAAGTAAGAAAACGAGTTTTTTTAATTAAATTTAGGGCCGAATGAGGCCTAAAGGCAGGCTAACGTACCTTGTAAGTGTACAAGAGACCATTAGAAGGTGCACCATATCAAAACTAATCACTATGTCATGATACGGGATAGTGGATGTCGCAACATAGGGACCAAAATGAAGAAATCATGAATCTACCTTCTATGTCGTGACACGGAATGTTGGTGTCGCGACAAACCCTAAAAAATATCCAATAGAAGAGTGCACTGACTGCTATGCGCAACACAGGACCTGGTGTGTCGTAACATCGACCTCTAGATGCGGAAATTACACAGAGTAAAAGGCGTTTTGGTCTTCACAATGCAATTTTAAGCTTTAGAACGTTAACTGATCTAAGGTTGAGGACGATGGCCATAAAAAAATCTATAAATAGGCTCCTTAAGCTCTCATTTTACATATCAATGAATTAGATTAAATTTTCTCTTTCTAGTTTAGTTTAGGCTTTTCTCTTTTTCTTAGGTTTTAGTTTATTTCTGTTTTGTCTTTCTTTATTTTGGGTGATCCAATTTGTGGATACAATCAGATGTTGTGGATTTATTTCAGTTCTTAAATAAAATTAGACTTTTCCTGAATCTTATACTTTCGATTCATTATTTATGTTTATATTGATTTTATATTATTTTTGAAAGTCATGAGACTAATCCCATTATAGGGGATTAATGAGTGGAGGTATGATATGTTAACTGTTTTGTAGGGTTACTCAATGGATCGGTTGTTCGAGAAAGGAAGAACGTGAAACAAACCATAGGCCTGACAACCTTAGGAAGTCATCAAGGTGGGAATTAACCCAAAATTTGTATGACCCAACCGTGAACACATTCACCCCAAGCCAGTTTGGACTGTGAAGTCAAAAGATAAGTAGTCCTTGTCGACTCGTTATGTTAGTGGAAGATCGAAAGATCCTGTTGGGGTAGCGACTAGTTGATTGATGAGGAACCCTAAGTGATAGTTGATGGGGATTACCGAAGCAAGCTAATCACCCATACTAGAGTTATAAAAACCCAAAAACCATTTATTTATGTTTAGACGTAATATAATTTATTTAAAGTACTAATCATATCTATTGCCGTTTTGGTTAGAGTTAATTTAGTACTAGCCTCATTTGGGTACGATCCTCGGAATAATTGCAAAGTATTTTGTTGTAAACAAACTATATTACAAGTTGACCGATGTACTTGCGAACACCACCTTAAATTCCATATATTTTATAGAGTATGTTCGGAGGTGGTCAACTGATGATGCCATTCGTCTTAGATTGTTTCCTTTTTCTCTCACTGACAATGTTTTTTCTTGGTTAGATGCATAGGAACCAAGATCTATTAGGACATGTGATAAGCTGGTAGGAAATTTCTTGTAAAGAATTTTCCCCATTAATAAAACAATCCAATTGAGGAAGGAGATCTCAACTTTTCGGCTATTTGAGGGAGAAGGTTTTCATGAAACATGGGAATGTTTCAAAACCTTATTGCAAAAATGCCCACATCATGGTTTGTCGAAATGGTTGCAACTAGAAACCTTCTACAATGGGTTAGACGCATCTGCTAGATATGGGCTTGATGGTGCGATAGGAGTAGCCCTAATGAACAGAACAATATAATGATGCCTACCAATTGATTGAAGATATGGCTATGAACTCTTGTCAGTGGCCGATTGAACGATTCACATATAGGTAGAAATCTGCTTCGTTCAAAATGATTAAAGAAGATCATAAATACCAACAACTGTTACAAAGAATGAACCGAATCGAATCTGCAATAGGAACACCATTATCACAAGTGGATGATAAGCCTCTTTATCCCTACTTCACTAATACTGAGGATGTAAATTACGTTAGGAATAGGGGTGCAAATCCTTATTCAAATACCTAAAATCCTGGCTGGAAGGATCATCCAAATTTGAGATGGGTAGGAAACCAAGGAAGAAGTGGTAGTAGCAACCTATAAAGAAATGCAAACTATCAACCTCTAATTTTACATAGGAAACTAGAGAAGGGTAATCATAACGACCATATTGTATGTGGTTAAAGGCTGGATCGAATAGAAGGAGAGATGAAATCTATCCACACAAACGTTAAACAAGTGCAGTCTGAGTGCACCAATTCTTCAAAAACCTTAAAGAAACTAGAAGAGCAAATGGGTCATTTAAAGAGTAACATGGGAGATATTTAAAGACAAATTAGCACTGGCATCCCTAAAAACATAGAGGATAATCCCCAAAGAGAGGGAAAAGAACATGTTAAGGTAATTAAACTTAGATCGGGCAAAGTACTAAGTAGCCTAGAAAAACCAAAGAGATACTTCTCGATGATGAAATTGAAGTCACCTCAACCAATGAAGTACCTTCAAAAGAAAAGTCAGAAAAAGAGGATGATATCCCTAAAGAAGATAAAGGTACTACGATTCACTCCCTAAAAGAATAGAAGAGAAGAAAAAAATAGGATGAGGATGAGTTTGTAAGTTTTTTAAACTTATTTTAAACCCTAAATATTAACCTACCTCTGATTGAACTGATAGAAAAAGTCCCAAAATATGCTAAGTTTTTAAAGGAGATCATGACAAAGCATAGGAAAATCAGAGTGGGTGAATAGGTGAAAGTCAATGCATTCTATAGTGTGATTATCTTTAAATAAATCCCTCAAAAACTAAAGGATCTCGACAACTTTACAATTCCAATAAAAATAGGAACCTTCAGTTTCGTAGAGCTTTATGTGATCTTGGGGCAAGGATAAATCTAATGCCTCAGACAGTTTTCGAGAAACTTAGGTTTGGCGATCTTAGGAACACCTAAGTGATCTATCGATTTCGTACCTAGCAGATTAAACTTATTTTCACATTTGATGAGCTTGAAATTGAGTAATTTCCTTAATATTTTAGGAGTTTTTATTCTAGTTTCATTTTTTAATAAAATGTGCAAAGAAGGTTGTATTATTGTTTTTAAGGCCAAACAAGGACTAAAGATTAGCTAACATACTTCGTGAGTGCACAAAAGACTAGTAGTAGCAAGCCATAATGATACTGACCACTTCGTCATGACATAGACAGCCCTATGTCGCAACAAAGGGATCAGTAGCGAGGAATTCCAGGACTGCCTACTACATCGCGACACAGGTCCTGGTGTGTCGCGACATCGGCCCCAGACTCTAACTATGCATCCTGCGTAGGGCGTTTTCATCTTCACAATGCAACTTAAGCATGCGGAATGGTGGTTAACCTAGGGTTGAAGAAAAACGACCATCTAAAGCTATAAATAGGACCTTAAGCACTAGGGTTTAGCCACCATTACTTAGACTTTAATTTTTAGTTTTAGTTTTTGAAACGAGATTGTAAAAACTCGCATAAACGGACAAGGAGTTTTTCTTGACAAATCGCTTAGTACAATTTTAGTTTCTTTTTCATTTTCTTTTGCATTTATATGTTGTCATATATTGTTTTATTCATGAATAAAGAAACCATGAGGAACTAATTCCTTTTTGGGGAATTAAGGAGTGAATGTATGAATAATTGATTATTGTTTTACAAGGATTTTACCTTTCAAATCAGCTGTTTGGGAAAGGAAGAGCATCAAACAAACACTAGGCCCGACAACCCTATAAAATCATCTAGGTGAGAATGAACCCAAAATTGGTATTACCCATTCGTGAACAACTTTTCCCCGAACTGGTTTAGATTGTGACATCTAGCAATAAGTAATCTCTATCGACTTGCTATACCGGCAGAAGATCGAGAGATCCAACTGGGTTGTGACTAGTTGATTGGAGGAAAATCCCCAAAACCCAACAATTGAAAAAATCATACGGAAACCATCTAATCTCCCCAAAGTCGTTTATAAGAGCTTCTATAACTGAAACTTTACTTTATTTTATTTTTATCTTTTTATTTTTATGCTTTCAAACAACTCTCTTGTTTTCCCTCGTACTATAAACCTTAAATTTAGTACTAATTAATTTTATTCTTTACAGGGATTTTATTTACTATCACCTTAAGCCTCCTTTGGGTACGATCCTCGGAACACTTCCAAGTGTTCCATTGTAAACACACTATGTTTACAACCTGACCCGTATACTTGCGAAAAGCTGAAATCTACACCGAACGTGAGTATGTTCGAGGGCGGTCAAGTTGTTGGCTCCGTTGCCGGGGAGGCAACACTTTAGTAATTTTTATTCTTTCATTGTACTAAAATAATTAGGAAAATTTTAGGTTATAGATAGGATTAAACCATAGTAACATTTTTTTCTTGTTCAGATCTAATAATTCTCTTTTAATTTCCATTATATTTAATCCTATGGATGCTTACGACTTATTTTGTTCACATCTCATGTTGGATGATGACTATGATGCGGAGATCTATGAAGACGGGTATTATGAAGATTGGGAGATTCAGGAAAATCAGAAGTTATTAATGTTAGAATTAAGTCAACTTCGTGAAAAAACCCAAATCCTCGATCCACATGATGGTCAGTCTTTGAATCTGAATAGATAGAACAAGAACAGGAGCGATGGTTAAAAAAGGCAACGAAAAGAGAATATTTTGAGTCAGATGATTGGACCACTGAGTAACACGAGATCTTGCCTTCGAAAAAGGAAGCAGTCATGTAAAAATTGAGATTGAGTCCCAATCCAGTGACGAATAAATCCTCATAAGAGGAAGATGGCTCCAATACTCCAAATTTAGATCTTCAACTAGTTACTGTTACAACACCGTCAACAGAAGAAATATTAGTTAAAGATATCATTGATCAAAGATTCAATTTCCAGTGGAGATTAGTGATCGCACTATAAACGTCAAAGCAATAATGTGCAAGCGAACATTGTCGATGCAAGTAAAATAGACATATATGAGTTTATAGGGTATCGATCCCACGAGGATAGTGTTCTTGTTGCTTAAATTTGTCGAAGAAAAAGTAGTTAAAATAAGAAGAATTATCAGGAGTAATGTTAGTGCAATTAAGTCAATACTACACAAATAAAAGAGTTAAAATTATCAACGCAAATATTGTAAAACTGTAATACAGATTGTCAGAGCAATTTAATAGAAGATAAAATGAATGTTGAAGATGTTTTGTGAAGTAAAACAAGTATAAAGAAATGGGGGAATCCCTAATTTGGCAAGTTGACAAACACTAAATGTAACTACAAGGTAACGAGTAGATAAATTATCATCACAATTAAGTTCTATGAGATCTTACTACTTTCGACTTCTCTGTTTAGAAAAGACCCAAACACTCACATTAGCCACACCTTCTAGTGCTAGCAATGCTTTGCATTTGAGAACAAGTGGCCAGAATTTCGTCTTGCCTCAAGCAACTTTCGTTGTCTTGCTGTTAATCTAACTATTTCACTGCACCTTCCAGTGACCGTGACTGCAATAGCACTTCTGTGGTCAAAACAGTTAAATCCAAAGATAAAAGAATAAGAAGAATTGAGCAGAAATCAAAGTAGATCTAACATTAATAGGTACAATTAAAGTCAACAGAATTTTTCAACATTCAAGAGGAATTAAAGAATAAATTGAAGTATTTTATTCCGAGCCTACTAGAATCCTTCCGTAATTGCTCCTCTTGCGTCACACTTAGACACTTCTTTTCAGAAGTAATTGCCTTCTCGTCACATCAAATCACCCTCCTAGAAATTTAAGCTTCCATGGTAGCTTACTTAAGAATGAATTAGAAAAATATGGAATTAATTTCTTCACGAGCTCTTTTTTTATCTTCTCTCTCTCTCCCTTATTTATTTTCACTGGCCAATACAGGTATCCTTCTTTTCTCAGGTCTAACTTCCTTGCAGCTATACAAGTTAGTTATTTCAGTTGTACACTTACGCAGATCTGGTTTATGCATTAGGCAGTTGCAGGTTGTCGCAACATTATTGGATACAAATTTATATTTTTATTCGCTACGACAACTTGACATCTTATGCGCTGGTGCTTCTGGATATGTTAGCAGCGTAAAGTTCCTGTTGCAATCTAGAAGTATTCATGCGGTGACATATTTGGGCGCAATTTTACATCAAACTTATGGAGACAGCTCTAAACGCTTTCCTATTTCGATCTTCTAAGAGGGATCTTGCGCTAACATTTTTAGGTGCAAAACTGATACTAAATGTAATGACATTAGTAGCACAAATGAGATAATATGAAAGAAAATAAGACCATATAACACTGACTTAGAAAGTGTAATTACTAAGTATAAAATGCTAAAAATGTATGTCAAATATGATACAAAGGGAATAAATTATACTCTAATTAGGGAGAATTTAATGGTAATTTCTAATGCTATCACACCCCCAAACTTGAGTTTTTACTTGCCCTCAAGTAAATAAAAACTAGCAAAGTCATATCAAAATTCTTGTCACCGCAATAATCATTCTAGCAACTTAAATTCTCTGGGATCCTAATATATAAATTACAATTATATGAAAGAAAATTGTGCCGACAATTTTTAGGTATGAATAATTAAAACTGCAACTTCACTAATGCTAGCATCATGCTTTAAATCTTAAATCCTCTTAACCAATGCAACGTTTATTATTCTATACATATATATATATATTCTTTTTATCAATTTTTCTTTCTTTCTCTCTTTTTTTTATGTGACTGAGAGATGTTATTGCATTACTATACCCTTGTTCCTGGGCAGTAATGATGGGGTGCAACAAACCTTTAGGGAGTATGTAATTGCGCCGACACACACTCTTGCAGTGACAGCCTTTGGCTAGATAATTTTTCTAACACTTGCATTGGAGTGTTCCCCCTTGATAAGTCACCATGCACCCACATTGGAATGTCTTTTATTAGTAGATATAATTATATACATAGCTGCAAATGGTAAATTAATTCAAGATTAAAATAATAATACTACTCATTTATTACTAATGCAATTTCAACCCTTCATCCAAAAATAGAATGATACAACATTCAATCACATTTATCCAATTCACACATTAGCATCTCAAGTAATTCAAGAATTAAGCATCAAATGGAAAAAATTGTAGTCACATTTTTCATAACTTTGCATACTTCCATTAAATTGAAGGAAAAATAAAATTAAAAATGTGCATGCAATTGCATTTTCATTCCATACATATTTCCCCCCAAATTTAGAGTCTACATTGACAATATTATACAAATATATATGGAATTGCAACTAAAATGAAAATATGTTGACAACTAAAATGAAGTGATAGTAAAAATGTAATGACAACTACATGGTATGCATGAGAATAAACTAAGTACTGAAAAATAAAAACTAACTCAGTGAGTTGCAGCCGAAGATGTGACTGCCTTGGTCTTTTTCTTCTTTTTGGGGCACCCCTCTTTGAGCTTCTTTTTGTCTTTGCGTTTGCGCTTTTTCTTCGATGGTTCAACCGGGACGGTGGATTGCTCCTCCAGGTTCGGTTGCATGCTGGTTTCATTGACTATAACATCCGAAGGATGAATTTCAGCAAATGGTGCCACATAAGGCATAATAGCCGGAAGATTAAGATCCTTGTTGCTGGATGTTACGGCCTCGGCCTGACTCGTACCAGATGGCTCAAGTTCTTCAGTAAATGCACCCACATGGGCAAGTGCAGCGACAAATTCCTCAGATAAATTTGTCTAGACAAATTCTTCCTCTTTCTCGTCTTCTTTTCTTTCTTCTTCTTTCTCTTCTTTCTCTTCTACATTCTCCTCCATAATACTCACAGAACGCATGGTGTTATGCTCTTCTGCAGCAACATCCTTCTCCGCCATATTTACCCCCAAACTGTTAGAAAACTCATTATCAAAGAGGCTAGCAATATTGCGAAAACACTCCTCTACATCCTTGGAATGCACTTCCTAGTCCTCATCGTTAGAAATGTGGACCATGTGGGGAGAGTGGACATACTAAGTCTTCCCTTCTGAAGCAACCTTCTCTATTGATAGTGTGGCCTCCCTGATGATAGGGGAAACACTAGAAATTCTGGCAAGGGCTACTTGCTCATGCTGCGTAGTACGCTGACAGTGGCAGTATTTCATGACCTGGTGTAGGCACAGAATAAGTTTTGGGATTGCTCCATATCTTCCACTACGTCGACAAGTTTAAATTGTCGCACGCTCATTCAGTTAGCGAGCTGCTCAATTTCAGTAATCTTCCTCCAAAGTTGAGGATCTATGGGCGCATGTGATTCTCTGTCTTTCTTTTTCGCCTTGCTTTCTCTTTCGTCAATGATGCTTCCTTTACAATAGGGTTTCCTGCCACCTCGTCATTCTTTTCATTGAGACATCATTTATAAGTCCTTTATTCTCCAAAAACTCTTCTCCTTCGCGAGGCACAACACCCCTTTGTCAACATAACATCATGATCAGAGAAGGGAATGACAAGATAACTATTTGTTTTGCGGCAAACTTTGTAATTTCTTGGTAGAGGATTGCCCTGACATCTATCTGACGACCCTTTATGATGGAATGTATCAGACACATTCTATCCAGCATTACTGTAGTACAGTGAGTAGAGGGCAAGAGGCGGCAGTTGATGAAGTGAAACCAGACTTTGCTTTGGACTGTGAGGAAACAGTGGTGCATTGTATAATTGTTTGGATTGTTTTCAGTCCAAATAGCACCATTGATGCATAAATCATTCAGCAGCAAATCAGCACGTTCCTCTGTCAAGCTATCTAGAAACTTGACATGCTCATCCTCCCCCTCGATAATGTTGTCGAGGGCATTTATATTATCAACCAATCCCTCCCGGACAAAGATAAACTCTTAGTCCTGATCAAGTAGGTTGGCATAGAATTCTCTTACCAAGGACGAAGAATACCCCTCTGGATGGTCACAGAACTTCTCCCATCCTAGGCACGAAATGGTTCTGACCACTTGCTTCCCTAGTGTTAGTAGTGGGGACAGTTGGAATCCCTACTCGGGGTGACAGTTTTGCTTCAGCATAACTTCATGGAAACGGTCTTTAGTAGCTTTGGTTAAGAATAGGACTGGCTCTTTGGGTGTTGGTTGGTCGGCGTTACGAACTATCACCGCAGATGATTCAGCGGTTGGTTTTGAAAGGGTTTTGGAACCTCGAGTTCTAGCCATAGTTATATGAAAGAAAGAAAATGAAACTTATAGGAATTTTGAAGGCTGAAGAAAAAGAAAGATTGCAGTAATAATAGTAGATGTGAGCGTGAAGAGCACCGTTGGTAGAATAGGGTAATTTATAGAAGATGAAGATGAAGAGCCGTGATGATTACCATTGTCGTGAGAGGACACTGTGTCTGCATCCAATAAATGCGAGGACATGGATTGTCCTCTTTCTGGATCGATCCAGCGGTTGTGGATCAAGATGAATCAATCGGAGTGATTCTTTCTTGTAACGCTTTGATTAGTCAGTAGTGAAATGCGTCCACAAGTTGAGTTTCTGTGTGTCAAAAAAAAGGATAACTTTTATTCCTGTAAAAAACTAAAGAAGAGAATTAATAGAAAATAAAATACAAAAGTAAATAAAAAAAATTGTAATGACATTCTAATAAAAGGATAACTTTTATTCGTTAGTGTCTAGGTTGAGGTAGTGCTTTAATCGTTGGCCGTTCACTTGAAATTAGTACCCATCGTTTAAATCTTTGATTGTCACTGCACCATGTGGAAATGCTTTAACAACTTCGAAAGGACCTGACAATCTGGAGCGCAATTTACAAGGATGCAGTTTTAAGTGTGAATTAAATAAAAGCACTAACTGACCCGTAGAAAATTGTCACTGCAAAATGATGTTGTCATGCCATAGCTTTGTCTTTTCTTTGTAAATGGTAGTATTCTCGTAAGCATTGCATCTAGTTCCGAAACGTCCAACAATCTCTTCTGCCCAATAGCATCATAATCCATGTTCATTTGCTTATTTGCTCACATGACTTTATATTCAAGTTCTACAGGCAAGTGATAGGATTTACCAAAAACCAGCTGATACGGCGACATCCCTAACGATGTTTTATAAGCTGTGCGAAGCGCCCACAATGTATCATTTAGACGCGAAGACCAATCATGTCTAGATAGATTAACCACCTTTTCAAGAATACTTTTGATTTGTCGATTGGATACTTTAGTTTAGACATTTGTTTGCAGATGATATGTGGTTGCCATGCGATGCTTCACACCATAACGTTTTAATGTTGTTGCCACTTGATTACAATGGAAATGAGTGCCTTGATCATTTATTAATGCTCAAGGCGTGCCGAAACGTGTAAGGATGTATGTGTGAAAGAACTTCCACACTATTCGAGCATCATCCTTGGGAATAGCTATTGCTTCGATCCACTTTGAAACATAGTCGATAGCGACCAGAATATAAACATTATCGAAAGAATTGGGAAATGGTCCCATGAAATCCATACCTCAGACATCAAAAAGCTCAACCTCCATGATAGGCTATTGAAGCATCTCGTTGCATCGAGATATGGATCCGATACGTTGACATTTATCACATTACTAAACAAAATTGTGAGCATCTCAAAATGATGTTGGCTAGTAAAATCTTGATTGAAGGACCTTTGCAGCAGTCCTAACACCACCAAATTGTCCTCCATAAAGAGGATCATGGAAATGCCTCAAGATAGAGAGCATCTCTTCTTCAGGAATGCAACGACGAATAATATTATTAGCTCGTACCTTGAATAGGTATGGCTCATTCCAATGGTATTTCGCAGCATCTCAAAGAAATCTGACCTTACAGTGACCAGTTGCACTCAACGATAACTTCTCACAAACTAAATAATTGACAACATATGCACACCATGGAGATGCATTGGCAAAGAATAGTTTTTTTCCTAGAAATGTGTCGACAATTTACGCATTATTTCCATATTCACTTCTAGATTCCAGACAAGATAGGTGGTCTACTACTTGGTTCTCCAATCCTTTTCTATCTTTAATCTCAATATCAAATTCTTGTAATAACAGGATCCATCTAATTAGCCTGGGTTTGATATCTTTTTTGGCAAAGAGGTATCTTAAGGCAGAATGATCAGTATAAACTATAATTTTTGCACCGACAAGATTCGAGCGGAACTCGTCAAATGCAAAAACTACTGCCAGTAACTCTTTCTTTGTAGTTGTATAATTTACCTATGCTTCAGTCAGAGTTTTACTAGCATAATATATTGTATGAAATACCTTGTCCTTGAGTTGTCAAAGCACAGCACCAACGACATAGTCGCTCGCATCACATATCACTTTGAATAGTTAGGACCAATCCGATGTGATGACAATATGTGCCTGCACTAACTGCTGCTTAATTTTAACAAATTCTTCCAGACAAGCATCATCAAACAAAATTTTTTTATTTTGCTCTAACAAGGAGTAGAGAGGTTTTGCTATTTGGAGAAGTCTCAGATGAAACGATGATAAAATCCAACATGGTCGAGAAAACTCTTTATTCCCTTTATGTTGGTAGGTAGGGGTAGCTTTTCGATAATCTCTACCTTTGGTTTATCAACTTCAATGCCCTAACAAGAGATACGATGGCTAAGGACAATGCCTTCAATTGTCATGAAGTGACATTTTTCTCAGTTTAGCACCAGATTGGTGTCCTCGCATTGCTTTAATACTTTGGCTAAATTGTCAGTGCATTTATCAAAATTGTGACCATAAACAGAGAAATCGTCCATAAATACCTCCAACAATTCCTCGATCATATCAGAAAAGATGGCCATCATACACCTTTAGAATGTGGTTGGTGCATTGCATAAACCAAATGGCATTCAACGGAAAGCAAAGGTTCCAAATGGGCAAGTAAAAGTTGTCTTTGCTTGGTCCTTTAGCGTGACTGCTATCTAGTTGTAGCTAGAGTATCCATCAAGAAAATAATACTAGGCCTTACCAAGTAGCCTATCCAGCATCTGATCAATAAATGGAAGTAGGAAGTGATCTTTTTTTGTGGCGGCATTCAAACGATGGTAATTCATGCACACTTGCCAACTTGTAGCAATGCGAGTAGGGATTAGTTCATTTTTATCATTGCTTACCACTATGATGCCGCTCTTCTTTGGTACGCACTAGACAGGGCTCACCCATGTACTATCCGAGATTGGGTAGATTATGCCTGCGTCCAGCCATTTGATGATTTCTTTCTTCATAACTTTCTTCATTTTCTCATTTAATCTACGTTGCTGTTCAATTAATTGTTTTTCATCATCTTCTAGCCTAATTTTATGCATGTAGAAAGAGGGACTAATGCCTCTGATATCTACGATGCTCCAAGTGATGACTCTCTTGTGTTGTTTCATTATTCCAATTAACTTCTCTTCTTGGCTTGCGTCGAGACTTACGCTGACAATTACTGGCAATGTATCATTGTCACCAAGGAAAACATATTTCAGATGCGTTGGCAATGGTTTCAAATCCAACATCAGAGCTTCTTCAACCAATGGCTTGAAAACAGGGATCGTCTTATAGGTTAGATCCAAAGATTCCTTTTGCCAATGATGTCTGAGCTCATAAACATCAGCTTCAACCTTGTGGTCGCATTCAAGTAGGAAATTGTCGTCATATGTCATTGTATATTTTTCTGGCACTACTGAACTGCGTTCATTAAATTCTTCCACAATTAACTCGTCCAGAATATCAATGTGATGACATTGTTCTTTACTCCTATAGGGCGATGCTTCGAAGACACTAAAGGTAACATGTTCATCGTTATGTTGCATGATCAACTCGCCTTTGAAAATATCTAAAAGTGTGTGTTCCGTTTCGAGAAATGGCTGTCACAAAATAATGGGTACCTTCTTATAAGCTAAGCAATCAAGTATGTTGAAATCTGCTGGAAACACAAATTTATCAACTTGGACAAGAACATCTTTTATTTGCCTTTCAACTTGCACTAAAGATCTATTCGCAAGCTGCAATGTCACCGTAGTGGGCTTCATAAGACCAATTCCTAATTTCCTGAATGTTAACAATGGCATAAGATTGATACTAGCTCCTAGATCACATAGAGTCTTTCCTAAATAATGGTTTCTAATGGAGCATGAAATTGTGAAACTGTCAGGATATTTCATTTTGGGTGGCAGTTTATTTGTTAATACAACGCTGCACCCTTCTGTGAGTGCAATTGTCTTGATATCAGATAACTTCTTCTTCTTTGATAAGAGCTCGTTCATAAATTTCTCATAATTGGGAATCTGCACAAGAGCATCAACAAGATGTATATTAATATGTAATTATTTCAAGGTAGTCACAAACTTTTGATAGTCTTTGTCATGTTCTTTCTCCTTGAATCTCTTTGGAAATGACAAAGGTATGTTAACATTGGGTTGCTGTGATACACCCAATTGTGTCGACATGGGCAAATGCGTCGACAACTTCGTAAGTCGAATGGTTAGCATGGGTGTGATTACTGGTGGTTCCTCCTCAGTTATTTCTTTTGCTTCTTCTCCAGACGCAGCTTTTTTTTGTTGCTCTGTTTCATTTGCGACGACAGGTGCTGGATTGGAGCTACCGCTTTGTTCGATAATTTGCTTTCCACTCCGCAAAGTAATAGCCTTGCAATGCTCCTTCCCCTTCTTATTTGGATTTTTAGTGTCACTGGGCAAAGCACCTGGTAGTCTTGTGCTCATGTTAGAAGCCAGTTTTCCTTATCACTCCACTTATACTTATAGGTGCAGACGAGCTGCCATTTGGTTGAGGATCCACAACCCATTCATAAATAAAAGCTATCAGAGAAAGTTGTGAATACTCCATATAAAAGTCGCAGTTGAAATCTGCTAAGCTATGAATACATAGAAGGTGCAGACAAGCTACCGTATGGTTGAGGATCCACAATTCCTCGCAGATGAAAGCTGTCAGAGAAAATCATGGATGCTCCATACATATAGTCGCAGTTGGAATCTATATAAGCTGTAGGTACACAACAAAATTATAATTCATAACATTTAGATGCAATAAACTGTCGTATACTTCCTCTTTTCATAATTCCCCCATGCACATGCAAAACATACATATCTTATAGTTTGAACAATTAGAGATCGTACAATGTTTCATCTTATAGCAGAAACTTATTGCTGAGCGAAACGTATGCATATCATATAACATAATCGATCAAATAATATTTATCATATCATGCTTATCGTATAACATAAGTAATCAAATAATATTTACCATATCATACATATCATATAGCATAATAAATGAAATAATATTTACCATATCATGCATATCGTATAGTATAATCAATCAAATAATATTTATCATATCATGCATATCGTATAGTATAATCAATCAAATAATATTTATCATATCATGCATATCGTATAACATAATTATTCAAATAATATTTACCATATCATTAGTTTGAACAATCTTTCACATGAAAACATAATATATCATAGCATCAACCACACGTTTAAGCCATGAAAACATAGAATAAGTCAAAATTTCATGTCATCAATCATAAGCATATAGTTCATAAAATCATTCAAAATTTCAAGGACTGAATTGCATTAAATAAGTAAGGGTTGGGAAAAACTAAAATTTTAAAGTTTCTGGGGGCACACGGCACCAACCTTACTATTTTGGGACCTCAGGTGACCACCCCACATTCCAGCTCATTCCACACACCTACAAGGGTCGATCTTTGATGGAAATTCAACAATCTAATGACTCAGGTTTCAACAATTTAGAGATGAACAATTGATGAGGACTTGATTGAATATTCAAAAGCTTTAGAAATATTTTTCAATAAAAAATAAGGGTTTTAAAATATATTTGAGATAGAGAATAATGAGAGAAAACTGGATATATAGAGATAAATGAATATTCGATAAATTAATAATCTCAGTTAAATAATAAATTTTCGGTCCCGACTTGGGCCAAGGGGATAAAATAATAATCCCGCTAAATACATAAGATAATAATTTTTAAAAAAATTCTTAAGGATCCAATGAAAATATAAAATAATAATTCATTAAATATATTGAAAATTTTATATACAATACACAAAACTATAGTGCTTTCTAGACAACTATTATTTTTTTTCAATTTTATTCTTTGCTAAAATATGCATCTATAGTTAACTACTTCTTCCTTGAATGTGAATCAAATACAATTTTATCTTTAAGTTTTAGAAGGGCATAAAGCAAATCTGGTATATTCTTCTCGTGTTGTATTAAATAATTCTTCAAGGTATCCATAACTAGAAAAGCCTCTTTTGGAGAAACATGTTGTAAAACACTACCGTCATTTGGATTTTGCTCGTCATCAGCTGGCACATCCATTATTCCTTGAATAATTTCTTCATCCGTAAGTGACTCCATCAAAGATTCATTTTCACTTGGATAATTCAAAACCTACTCAACATCCATCGCATTTCTATAGTGTAAATAAGAAATTACTTCTTTTAATTTATGAATGCCTTCAACATCACCAATTTCTTGTTCAAGAGGCATATCCTCCTCGAATCGAATTTTCCAATGTCAGAAACAATTTGCAATAGTTTTAGGCTTCACTTCAATATTCCAAGTAGTATCAATAAAATGGATTGCATCCAATACGTTAATATTTTCAGGATTTATTTATCCTTTCTTGTAACCTTCCAAGATGCTAGAATAAAAGCGGCGTCGATAATAAATCTTAACTTGTTAAGGAAGGAAATGAGAAAGAAACAATTACAAAATGCATCAATGTTATTCTGTTGAAGGATGAATAAAACAAAACATAAATGCCGATATTTATAGGCTTACAAAGAAACTACCTTAACACAAAAATAGCTAACAACTTATTCAATTAAATTAAAAATCTGGAACTAACAAAGATTCTACCAAGATATTTGGGACTAAACAACCCACTACTTTGAATTAATCTTCAACACTCTCCCTTAATTCAAAGTTGGAGACACTAAGTAGACTTTTAAAATAGTTGAACTTCTCCTTTGATAAAGCCTTTGTTAACACATCTGCTAGCTGCTTTTAGGTGTTTTAATACTCCAAAGATATCTCCTCTTTTGCTACCAAATCACAAATGAAATGATAACGAATATCGATATGTTTGTTCTACTATGAAATGTTGGACTCTTTGTCATGGAGATAGTTGATTTGTGGTCACAAAATATCTCTGTTGCACATTTTTGCTCTTGTTAAAGATCGGCTAACATTATCCTTAGCCAAATAGCTTGACAAGTTGCTGCTACATACTCAGCCTTTGAGGTTGACAATGTTGTTGTAGCTTGCTTCTTAGAACTCCAACTGATCACTCCTAAACCTAGAGTGAAAACATTTGCTGATACACTTCTTCTATCGTCTAAAGAACTTGCCCAATCACTGTCTGTGAATCCACACAATCTTAAATTTGAAGTTTTTGAGTAACAAATTCCATACTCCAAAGTTCCAGCCATGTATCGTAAGACCCGTTTTGCTGCTCCATAATGAACCTTCGAAGGCTGCTACATAACTCTAGAAATAACACCAATAGAAAATGCAATATCGGGTCTAGTGTGAGGCAAATAAATTAAACCTCCAACCAAGCTTCTGAACCTCCTTGCATCTGTCATTTCTTCTCCATCTTCTAGCTGTAATTTCTCATTGATATTCATGGGTGTAGCTACAGGTTTGCAATTAAGCATGCCAAATTTACTGAGAAGATCCTTGGCATATTTTTTTTGTGAGATAAAAATTCCATCTTCAGCTTGATGAACTTCAAGACTAAGGAAATAATGCAATAAATCCATATCCGACATCTCAAATTCATTCATCATTTGAAACTTAAACTCATCAATAAGAAGGTTAAAGGAACTAGTATAAATGATATAATCAACGTAAAGACAAACAATGATGAAATCAATTTTACCTTCCTTTTTCACATATAAGGTGGGGTCATTCTCACTTCTCATGTACCCTTTCTTCTGAAAATACCCATCGATCTTGCTACACCATGCTCGAGGGGCCTGCTTCAATCCGTATAGTGCCTTTTTCAACTTGTACACCTTTGTTTCGTTGCCCTTCTCTATGAAACCTTCTGGTTGTGCTACATAAACCTCCTCTTGTAGATCTCCATTGAGGAATGCTGATTTGACATCAAACTGATAAACAAGCCATTGCAGTTGTGTAGCCAATGCTAGAACAAGCCTCATCGTTTCGAACCGAGCTACCGGAGAAAAGTTTTCTTCAAAACCAACACCATGTTGCTTTGCATAACCTTTTGCCATAAGACAAGCTTTGTGTAGCAAGATCGATGCATTTTTGTCTTGAACACCCACTTTAAACCAATTGCATTTTTGTCTTCCGGCAAGTTGACCATCTCCCAAGTTCCATTCTTTTCGATGGATTTCATCTCCTCCATCATCGCCTTTTTCCATTCTTCCTTATCAGCAGCTTCTTCATAATACAAAGGATCTGAAACAACTAGAGCAAATTGACAGGATGCATAAGTGTCATTAGTATATTTCAGATTCGGCTTTCGGAACCTTGTTGATCTCCTTAGTAAAATTGGTTCTTCAGAAGAGTCTTCAAGTGTTATAGATGTTGTTGGTGCCGACTCTTGTTTTTCATCTAGAGAATCTTCAATGGGAAAAGAAATCTCCTGTTGTACCTGCTCTACAGTCATATCCCAACTTGCATTTTTGTCAAACAGTACATCTCTTCTACTTGAAAATTTTCCACTATGAGGGTTATATAATATATATGCTTTAGATTGAGTACAATACCCAATAAAAATAAATATCTTAGATTTTTCATCAAACTTTTTACGAGCATGAGAATTTACCAAAGCATAAGCAACACACCCAAAAATTCTTAAATGACTTACATTGGGTTTCCTACTACACCAAGCTTCATATGGAGTTTTGTTCATAACAAACCTCGTTGGCAAGAGATTCAGTAGATAGATTGATGTTGCCACAGCTGCTGCCCAAAACTGATTTTAGAGTCTCCTTGCTTGTAACATGCTTCTCACTATCTCCACAACAGTTCGGTTCTTCCTCTCAGCTACACCGTTTTGCTATGGAGTGTTAGGAATTGTTAACTCCCTTGGATGCCATTATCTTCACAAAAAAGATTGAAATATTTGGACATGTACTCTCCCCTTCAATCCGTGCGAAGAACTTTGATACGACAGCCACTTTGGTTCTCTACCATAGCCTTGAATTTCTGAAACTTTTCATAAGTTTCTGACTTGTTTTCCATAAAATACACCCAACTCACGTGGTTATAATCATCAGTGAACAACAAGAAGTAACGACTCCCACCTAAAGACTCAGTTTTCATAGGACCACATAGATCAGCATGAATTAATTCTAAACATTCAGTAGCTCTCCATGCTTTTTCAACAGGAAATGGCTTCCTAGTTTGCTTTCCATAAATGTACCCCTCACATAAACCAAGAGAGCTAATTTTTGGTAGTCCAAAAACCATACCTTTATTACTTAGCAATTTCAAGCCTTTAATATTGAGATGTCCATACCTCAAATGTTATAGCTTTGAGTCATCCTTTGTACTTGCAACAAGAACAATGTTCTCCGTGTTTGAAACATCCAACGGAAACATCTTGTTTAGAGTCATATGGTCATGGACTTGTTTGCCTGACTTTTTATTTTTGATGATACATGCAGCGTCATCAAATATGACAGAATATCCACCAGCCATTAGTTGTCCAACACTCAATAAATTGTATCTTAAATCAGGAACAAATTGAACATTGTCCAAAATTTTTCCTTCTCCATGGCTAGTAAAAAATTTCATCGTGCCTTTTCCTTCAACTTGCATCTCCCTTTTGTTCCCAAGCTGCACCTTTATCTTTTGTGACTCATCAAGCTCTTTGAATAAGGATTTGGTGCCTGTCATATGATTCGAACAACTGCTGTCCATAAACCACAAATCACTTGACTTTTGGTTAGCATCAATACAAGCCATAAAAAGCTTGTTTTCCTCATCACTTTCTGCTGCAAGGTTAATTTTTTGATCCTTATACTAGCAATCAGCTTTTATATGCCCATATTTGTTGCAATGATAACATTGTATGCCATATTTTATGTTAGCTTGCTCATTGTATTGCCTCTGTCCATCATTCCTTCCTCAGCCTCTGCCTCTACCATAACCACGACCACGACCACGACCGCCACGAAATCCCCCTCTTCCTCGATTGTTGTTAGTTGAACGATCATTGTCGCCTTGATTTGTGAATGTCTCCTTCACTTGAAATTCCTGCTCTTTGCTCTTTTTTGCTGATCTGTTGATTCTCACCTCATGAGACTGAAAAGACCCCATCAATTCATCAACAGAGAAAACTAATAGATCTTTGGATTCTTTTATTGTAGCCACAACATGATAAAATTTTACTGTCAAGCTTCACAAAACTTTCGCTACAATTATCTCGTCTGAAATTTGTTCGTCGTAAGAGCGCAATTGGCCGACTATTATCCTTGTTCGTGACAAAAAATTAGCAATTGATTCACCATCTTCATCATCAAGGTTTCAAAATCACGTCACAGTGATTGCAATTTCACTACTATAACCTTTGAATCACCTCGATACTCTTTCTGTAAAATTGACCACGCTTCATTCGATGTGGTCGCTGCAGCAATTCATGAGAAAATAGAGTCATGAACCGCTTGCTGGATACTAAACAATGCCTTAGCATTGTTTTTCTTGGTTTCTTTCAACCTCTTTTCTTGTTCTTCATCAAGTTCAAGTATGTCAACAAACCCGTACTCGACCAAGTCCCATAGCTCTTGTGATCTGAGCAATGTCTTCACCTTGATGCTCCACCACTCATATTTCTCACCATTGAAAATGGGTATGAGTGATTGATAGGACGAAAATCCAGTTGATGCCATTCCTAAGAACACACACTCTCTTCTCTCGTGTTTCCCAAAGACCCGAAAAAAATTTGCTTCTCTCAAATACCCAGTGGACCAAACTTAACTTTCACTCAATTACCTAAAATATCGAACCAAGCTCGGATGCCGAAATTGTTGAGGAAGGAAATGAGAAAGAAACAATTACAAAATGCATCAATGTTATTCTGTTGAAGGATGATTAAAACAAAGCATAAATGTCTATATTTATAGGCTTACAAAGAAACTACCTTAACACAAAAATAGCTAACAGCTTATTCAATTAAACTAAAAATCTGGAACTAACAAAGATTCTACCAAGATATTTAGGACTAAACAACCCACTACTTTGAATTAATCTTCAACATAACTGCTCTAATAATTCCAGAATCATGTGGTTGAATTTTTTATGTTGAATTTGGAGGCAAAAATAATAATTCAATGTTTCTCAAGCCTTCAATAACCTTGGGATAGGCTGGGAAATTGTCTACTATAAGCAACACCTTTCTACTAGTCATTCTAGCATTAAACAAGCGAACAAAATCTTGAAAAAGTAATTCAGTCATCCATGCTTTTTTGTTGGCTCGATAATGACAGTTAAGATTGTCAATATTCACATGTTTAAAGCATCTAGGATGAGCAAACTTACCAATAACCTAAAGAGGCACTTTATCTGAACCATCTCCATTGCAACAAACCACAACAGTAAGTCTTTCCTTGTCCTTTTTTTTGTCCTTGTAATTTCTTTGTAGTTAGTGAATGATGTGCTTGCAAACAATAAAATAAGTCTGTTTCATCCATATTATAGATATCCTTCAAATCAAAATTTTCCAATTTAACTCTTATTTGAGGTAAAGCATCTTCAATATTCTCCATAACAACTAAGCCACTTTCACCAAATCTTCTATAAGACTTAATCCTATGTCTTGCCTTGAACCGTTCTAGCCAACCACTTGAGAAGTTAAATTCGAAATTTGTATCACCGTACATTTTCTGTAGAAACTCTTTTGCTTTAGTTTGAATCATTTATCCAACCATGTTTACTTTCTCTTGAAATTGGAGAAACCACTCATACAATACCTTTTTAATTTTGGATATTTGACTGATTTGTGCCTTTTAACATTGTTATTCTTTATCTCTTTTGACAAATATTTAGATGATCTTTTAAGAGTATTTAATATTGTTGATTGGCTAACAGAGAGATCAAATGTTTGTTGAACCCATTTTTGCAAATCTTTTTTACTTAAAGAAGGATGCTCATTTTTGTACTTACATAATGTTTTTCTCATCTCATCTGTCAATGTAGACTTTTTTATACCTTTCAAATGGGAAACCATGGAGGAAAAGATTATATGAATTACAATATTTTGATATGTACATGTGTTTATTTATAATAAAATTTTTAATTTACCCAATGAATATATACGTATTGGATTTTGAAACCATTAACTCTTTTTTTCTTTTTGGTTACATGAACCAATTAATTAACTCCTTTTTTTTTGTTACATGGACCAATTAACTTTGATACATGCACCTATATATCTACAAGATTAACTTTGATTCATTTCACCTACATGCATATTGGATTTTGATAATAAAAAAAAACCCACGCATAAAGTATGAAATATTTTCTAAATTAATAAATATTAATTTATTGATAAATTAATAAAATATTCATTTATCGATAAACTAATAACCTCGACAAAATAATAATTGTTTGGGGTCCCAATGGTATTATTTTATGGAGGTTTTATTGTAATTTGAATTTCAAATTAAGATAAGGAGCTAAAAAGATAATGGTGTTTTAATTCTATTTGAATTATCTTTTAAAAAGGATAAGTAATTATTTCAAATTAGAAGATAAAAAGATATGGAATTCTAGTTAGGATTAGATTGGAGTGAATTTATAAGATTTACAAAAGTTTGGGGCATTATTGTAGCTTTTTCAAAGTTTAAAGGCTATATTGTAATTTTACTAAAGTTGAGGGTGTTTACCATAATTTTACTAAAGTCGAGAGCGTTACTGCAATTAAACCATTATGTCGAAATTAACAAAAATAGAAATTAGTTGGCATGACTTGAACCTAAATGAGCTAAGGAAGAAGAGAAAGCTTTAATAATTGGGCTACTACTCATATTATGTTCTTTTTCTATCATTTTTAATTCTTATACTAACTTGATTTTCATCTTTAATTGCTTGAAAAATAAAGAAGAAAAATGTAAAGAGTAAGGTTTGAACCTTGACCTTTTGAGGAATATACAAAGCACTTAACTATCAAACCTAAAGCTTATTTTTTGTTAATTTTAGTCACTTATTTGTACATATCTATTTAGTGTTCAACTTACCTATTATTTTTTAGCTTATATTTTTAATCAATTATTTAACTTTATAGTTTTTAATACATTCCTATTTTAGTTTATAATAATTAATACTTATAGTCAAAACTCATTATTAATATTTTAATTTATTTTTACTCTTTTTTCAATTAGGTCCAAATTTAATTAAAACACACTATTTTTAAATTTAGACCTCCTAATCAGATTTTGTTTTAGACTAATACAATAACACCTAATTATTCTAACCTCCTAAATTTTAGGGTGTATGATTGAGGATCCACAACCCCTCGAAGATAAAAGCTGTCAGAGAAAGTTGTGAATACTCCGTTTTAAAGTCATAGTTGGAATCTACTAAGTTGTGAATACATAGATGGTGCAAACAAGCTGTCGTATGGTTGAGGACCCACAGTTCCTTGCAGATGAAAGCTGTCAGAGAAAATCGTGAATGCTCCATAGATATAGTCGCAATTGAAATCTGCTTAAGATATTGGTACATAACAAACTTATAACTTATAACATGTAGATGCAGTAAACTGCCGTATACTTCCTCCTTTAATAATTCTCCCCATACACATGCAAAACATACATATATTATAGTTTGAACATTCAGAGATTGTACAATGTTCCATCTTATAGCAAAAACTTATTGCTGAGCGAAACCTATATCATGCATATATAGCATAATAAATCAAATAATATTTACCATATCATGCATATCGTATAGCATAATCAATCAAACAATATTTTACCATATATATCATAGCATCAACCACACATTTAAGTAGTAAAAACATAAAATAATTCACAATTTCATGTCATCCTTCATAAGCATATAATTCATAATCCATTCAACCATATATTTATCTTTCCTATTCTAAATACGTAACCTAATTATATAATTTAGTTCGTTAAATGCCATTAAAAACCTAATTTAGGGATTGAATTGCATTAAATAAGTAAGGGTTAGGCAAAATTGAAATTTCAAAGTTTTAGGGGCCACACGGCCGTGTGTCCAGGCCATGTGCGAGCCTCCAAGCCGTGTGCGGGGACTATTTATGAGGGGAAACAAGGGGACACGATCGTGTGAGAGGTCAAGTGTCCCACATGGGCAGCCCATACACCCATATGGTAGATCGTGTGTACTTGGGTAGTTTCAAATTTTGACATAATTTTTTGTAAAAAGTCACCCACGTTACTATTTCGGGACCTCGGGTGACCATCCCACGTTCCAGCTCGTTTCACACACCTACAAGGGTCGAGCTTTGATGGAAATTCAACGATCTAACGACTCAAGTTTCAATAATTTGGAGATGAACAATTGATAAGGACTTGATTGAACTTTCAAAAGCTTTAAGAATATTTTTCAGTAAAACGTAAGGGTTTTAAAAGAGCTTTGAGATAGAGAATAATGAGAGAAAACTATGATATATATATATATATATAGAAAGAGAGTTTAGGGTTTCAATTAATCTAACAAACAAGGAATTTTAGTAGAACTAGAAAAGGAAAAGATTGTAAATATAAATAAAAAGGATAATTTCTAGTAGAATTAAGAAAGAAGTAATTTGATTTTCAAATTAAGACAAGTAGTTATAAAGATAATGTCATTTTAATTCTATTTTAATTATGTTTTAAAATGGATAATATATTATTTCAAATTAGAAGATAAAAAGATATGAAGTTCTAATTAGGATTGGATTGGGGTGAATTTCTAAGATTTACAAATGTTTGAGGCATTATTGTTGTTTTTCTAAGTTTTGAGGGCTTTACTGTAATTTTACTAAATTTGAGGGTGTTTTTACAATTAAATATGCCGAAATTAACAAAAATAGGAAGTAGTTGGCATGACTTGAACCTAGGTGTGCTAAGGAAAAAGAGAAAGCTTTAATCATTAAGCTACTACTCATATTATGACCTTTTTCTATCGTTTTAAATTCTTATACTAACTTGGTTTCCATCTTTAATTGCTTGAAAAATAAAAAAAGGAAATGTAAACAGTGAGGTTTGAAACTTAGATTTTTAAGGAATATACAAAATACTTAACCATTAAACCTAAAACTTATTTCCTATTTATTTTAGTCACTTATTTATACATATCTATTTAGTATTCAACTTTCCTATTCTTTATTAGCTTATATTTTTAATCAATTATTTAACTTTATAGTTTTTAATACATTCCAATTTTAGTTTATAATAATTAATACTTATAATCAAGACTCATTATTAATATTTTAATTTATTTTTACTCTTTTTTCAATTAGGTCTAGGTTTAATTAAAACACACTATTTTTCAATTTAGACCTCCTAATTAGATTTTGTTTTAGATTAATACAATATCACCTAATTATTCTAACCTCCTAAATTTTAGGGTGTTACAATTACCGTCAACTAAATAAGTTAACTGTGAAAAATAACTACCCTTTACCAAGGATAGTTGACTTATTTGATCAATTCTGACGTGCCATTATATTTTCCAAAATAGATTTATGGTCGAGGTATTACCAATTGAAGGTTAAAGAGGCGGATGTACCCAAAACAACCTTTAGAAATTGTTATGGGAACTACGAGTTTTTAGTCATGCCATTCGAATTAACAAACGCACCAGCAACATTCATGGACCTCATGAACAGCGTGTTTCAACCTTTCCTTGACCAATTTGTCGTAGTCTTTATTGATGACATTTTGGTATACTCAAGATCTAAAGTGGAGCATGATGAACACTTTAGGATCATTTTACAAATCCTAGGAGAAAAGAAACTTTTCACAAATTTTAGCAAGTGCGAATTTTGGCTTAAGAAAGTTGTGTTCCTAGGTCACATTATATCTGCCAAAGGAATCCAAATAGATCCGAAGAAGATAGAGACAATCCTAGAATGGAAACAACCAAATAATCTCTCAGAAATTTGAAGTTTTTTGGGCTTAGCAGGATACCATCGAAGATTTGTTGAGGGTTGTTCCTTAGTTTTTGCCCCTTAACCAAGTTACTATGGAAAAACACACTTTTTAAGTGGATCGAAGAACAAAAAAATAGCTTTAAAAGTTAAAATTGATTCTAACTCAAGCACCTAATTTAATTCAATCTGAATCAAGAAAATAATATGTTATTTATAGTGACACATCACACATGAGACTTGGTTGTGTTTTAATGCAAGATGGAAAACCGGTCGCTTATGCTTCAAGGAAACTTAAAACTCATGAGTGCAACTACCCTACACATGACCTAGGGTTAGTCGCAGTAGTCTTTGCACTTAAAATTTGGAGACATTATCTTTATAGAGAAAAATGCACAATTTACACAGATCACAAGAGCTTAAAATACCTCCTAACTCAAAAAGAACGTAACTTAAGGTAAATGAGAAGGATCGAGCTACTCAAACATTATGATTGCACAATTGAATACCATCCAAGGATAGAAAATGTTGTAGGTAGAAAGGAAAACAGAACTAAGAGCAATGTTCGCAAGATTGAGCCATTACGATGATGGCGACATTCTAGCCAAATTACAAGTTAAACAAACCTTAGAGGAATAAATATAAACCAAGCAACCCTTGGATATTGAGTTGTTTTCGCACCTAAAATGGTGGAAAATGGATTGACTAAAGACTTCTCAATCAATGAGAGAGAAGTCTTTTGCTTTAAAAAAAGGTTCTGTGTCCCAAAGGATCCAAAATTGAAATAAAAGATACTTCGGAATGCCCATAATAGCTCATACTCTATGCAAAATGTATCAGGATCTGAAAGAAGTATATTGGTGGCCAGAATTAAAAAGAGATGTAACGGACTTTCTAGCAAAGTGCTTAACATGCCAACAGGTAAAAGCAGAACATAGGGTTGCAACAACCAAACAAAATCCCACAATGGAAGTAGGAGAGAATAACAATAGATTTCGTAAGTGGGTTACCTTTAACTCCCACTAAAAAGGACTTAGTATGGGTGATTGTGGATAGACTCACCAAATCAATCCACTTCATCCTAGTTCGAATCAATTACCCTTTATTAAAGTTAGCAAAGTTGTATATTGCAGAAATTGTCAAACTACATGGAGTACTGGTTTCAATTATATCAAATCGAGATCCACATTTCACTTCAAGGCTTGGAAGAAACTATACAAAGCATTGGGAACAAAACTCGACTTTAGCACAGCATTCCACCCACAAACTGATGGAAAATTCGAAAGGATTATTCAAATTCTAGAAGACATGTTAAGAAATTGTGTCATTCACTTTTGAGGTAGTTGGGAGGAATTTTTACCACTTATTGAATTTGCTTACAACAATAGTTCTCAAGCAAGCATAAAGATGGTACCATACGGAGCACTATATGGGAGAAAATGTCGCACACCGCTATGTTGGATGGAATTAAAATAAAGAAAAATAACGAGTCTTGAATTGGTGTAATAAAATGAAGATAAAATCTGTCTAATTCAAGAAAGATTGAAAACATCTTGAGATTGAAAAAATTCATATGCCGACCTAAAGAGAATAATATTGAATTCAATGTCGGTGATCAAGTCTTCTTAAAAGTCTCACCTTGGAAAAAAGTTCTACGGTTCGGTAGAAAAGGAAAATTGAGCCCTTGTTTTATTGGTCCTTACCGACTACAGAAATGGATCAGCCTAATGGCTTACTAACTCGAACTACCTCCTGAGTTAGATCAAATCCACAAAGTGTTCCATGTGTTATTGTTACGACGCTATCGTTCTAATCTTTCCCATATAATTCCCATTGAAGAGATTGAGCTCCGATAGAGCTTATCTTTTGAAGAAAAACCAATTAGAATAATAGGTACAAAGGTTAAAACTCTATGAAATAAGCAAATTCCTCTAGTTAAAGTTTTATGGCAAAACTAGGGAACCAAAGAAGCAACATGGGAACTTAAGGAGTTGATTTGTCAACAATATCCTCACCTGTTTGAATAAGGTAAGTTAAAATTCAAGGACAAATTCTTTTTAAGGAAGGGATATTTGTCACATCCCAAAAATAAGGTTAGGAGAAATAGGGATAAAATTTAGATTTTATTTTTTTAAGCATAGGTAAGAGAATTTAGAACGCCTTAAAAAATATTTGTGATAAGAAATTATCAAGAAAGAGTCTAGTGGTTTAGTGGTAAAGTTTTAACTTTTCCCCTTAGGTCTTAAGTTCAAAACCCTCTATACATCTTTTAGTTAAAATATTTTATTTTCCTATTCTTGCCCCATAAAAGTACCAAATTTCCAAACTAGCCTAGACCAAAATCTATTTTTTTATTTAGTCCTTAATTTAAATCAATCCTAATTCTGAATTAATTTCCTATTTCAATTAGGGAAAAAGAGTTGTATAAATAGCCAAACTTTTCAAACCATGAATTTTTTCTAGAGGAATTTTCAACTCCCAAAGTTTTTTCTTTTCTCCTCCATTGCAGAATTAATTTTCAACCAAAGATTTTAAGGTTTTCAAATTTGTCTCTCTTCTCCCAGTAGATCGTCGATCTTCTCGTCCAAATTAAATTTTTTTTTGTATTCAAAACAAGTGTGAGATCTAAATTTAAATAATTGTGTACTAGAAGTACTAGAAAGTAAGGTAATCTGTAAGTGAACCCTATGTATGTGAACCCCTTGTATATGAACCCCTAAGATGAATAAACATGAGAACCCCGTCTGTTTGACATGTGAACCTTACATGTTTTATTATGCAAACCCTACATGTAGTAATATGCGAACCTTATATTTTTTATTATGAGAACCCTATATGTAGTATTATGCGAACCCTAGACTTGAGAACCCTTTATGCGGACCCACATGCAAAATCTTATATGGTTTAGTATGTGATCTCTTAGTATATTTATACAAACCCTATATGAATATATGTTTGAACTCTATATGTACAAACCCTACATGTGAACCTATTATGTATGTATTAGCCAAACTAAGTATGTTAATCACATGAAAACACTGTATATGTGAAATTGTTTTAAATCGCATAAAATAATTGAATATGTGAAATTGATATGAATTAATTGCAAAAATACATATTAATGATTGTTAGTATGAAAATTCATTCACCGTATTAAAAAGTAATGTGCTTGATAAGCATAGTAATCAATTATTGATTGATAATTAGCATGATATGCTGAATTTATGTGCATAATTAGATGAAATTGAGTATGGAAGACGGAGGAGTTCCGTATGAGCAAGTGGCACATTAAATACACACCGAAAGTTAGTATTGCACGAAGTAGACGGAAATGTCATCAAAACTGAATAAACTAGGATGATAGTTTAAAAAGCCATCAAAATCAAGCAATCGGGATGGTAAATTATTGTAGTAAATGTCATCGTCATAGATTACAACTAAATGACCATCATCACCGAGAAATCCGAGATGGATAGTTATTGATATGTGTTTTGGATTGTCAAGCAATGCTCGAGGACATATAAGATGGATGGATAGAAATTTAAAATTATAATTGCATTGCATCATGAATTTAATCTATACATGCATTGATTTACTGAATGTTCCTTATATTATGCTTAATTTGCTATAATATTATAAATTAAATGCTTTCCTGTTTGAATGGATATATATAATAGTTTAAAAATTAAACTCACATTGAACCGTCATAAGCTCACTTCCCCTTTCTTTAACTCTCAAGTAACGCAGAGAACTAGGACTTGGAATGACATAGAAAGAACCTCAGATTAGCAGCTCGCTTTTCTTTCCTTATTATTTAAAAGTTTCCATTAAAGTTTTCCTTAATCGTTTTATTGGTTTATATATCGGATTCCAATTATTAATTATTTCTTGCTTTTATAATTATGGTTTGGGAATATTCAACTTATTAAATTTTAGGCATGATATTTAGTTAACACTTTGATAAATGCATGTTAATTGATTTAGAAAACTACTATTCTTTATAATATTTTCCACTGCTTTGCAAAATACTTAAAGTTTTGACAAGTTTTTTAAACTTGAACTGTTTTTCAAAACTTCACATTAATACTATTGTAATTGGATTACTAATAAAGCCTGTTTGATTAATAAATGTTTTTTTGTTTCAAATTAAAGAGTGATTTTCATACAAATCAACTTAAGCAAATGAATGACTTTACTGGATCACTTTAGTGTTCAATGTAATGCATTTGAATTAGTCAAAACTCCTGCATCAGATCGAAAAGTGTTAATCTTTATGATTGAGACAACAACACATTATTAATGTAAAAAGTTGTGGCCCTACATTTTGTAATCAAGATTTCTTTTATTTTGGTCCTTTGTGATTGGGAAATATTAAAAGATAATATCAATTTTATTTTTGAATTATATAAATAAACTCTTTTGTCATTTGATATATTTCATTTTTAAGTCATTACTATTTAATTTCACTTTTTAGGCTATTTTTTATTTTTATTTGTAATTTCATTTTAAAATTTAAATTTATTTTATTTTTAAGTTCTATGCATTTTTATTTTTTCAATTTAATTTCTAATTTGAAGTCATAATTTATTTGATTTAATACCTAAATTTAATTTCGATTTTTATAATTATGCCTTTATGATTTAGATTTTTATTTCTACAATATCCTTAATTTAATTTATTCTTTTACAAACTAATTTATTTGCCTTATAAGTATTATTTTAAACAATTCACATACAATATAAAACATAAGGACTATAATGTATTGATTCATTTGTATTAAATTATAAATAAGTGTGGAACAATGCTGAAATAAATGATTCCAACTAAATTTGTTCATGAGGTTATTCGTTTAGGCTCGAAGGTTCATTTGAAATTTGAGAGGGTTTAGGTAAAAATATTAGACCCGTTTAAAATATGGGTCGGACTCATGCTTGAACATTCAAGCCCGAATTAGGCCCGACCCATTTTAAGTTTCTAATACTTTATATTATATTATTTTTATATATTATATAATTTAGAACACATTAAAAAAATCAACATATTAAATATATAATACTACTATAATGTAAACATTAAAATGATGTTAAGATGACTATAAAAAAATTTCAAAATATAAAAAAAGTACAAAATTATTAAATATTAAAATAAAATAAAATAAAAATTTAAAAAAAAAAATGGGCGGGGTCTAAAATGGGTTTGGGTTAGTTTTTTGCAAATATCGGTGGGTTTGAGCAAAATTTTAAGCCCAGATTTTGATCGGGCCAAGCTTGAATAAACATATAGTATGTTAATATCATGCTTATGCCCAACTTGAACCCGACCCGACCCATGACAAACATATTATTTCCACATATTATAATTTTTAATAAATAAATACAAGAAACTTGTAAATCATACAAGTATAAAAACTAGTTAGAATATTATTTTACTATCTTCTTATCGACTAACGTTGTTAGTCAAATTTTGTTTAAGAAAGTAACACTACAAGATTTGTGGTGTTGAATAGAGGCAGGCAAATGTCAAACAAGAAATGCAAAATTACGAACATTTTATTTTGAGTTAGAGTTGTCCTAACTTTCCACTATAAGCTCCCAACATGCTCTTAAAAGCTACAAGATTTGTAATATAAGAAATGTTTTTGATTATGATGTGTTTAAAAAGTTTTACCATCCACTAATATTGGAAGGATTTGTTTAATTTCCATGAGTTTAGACCATTAACTAACCAGCAGCCTGATCAAACCTCTCAATATTATCTTTTAACACCAAAGATACACACCAGAACGCAACATAACAACTGCAAAATATCAATCCAAACAAGTTTTCCATTTTAGACAACTGCTGCCAATGCCTCTAGGAACAAAATCCCCCTAGGATGGATGGTTTATGCAGAGATGTGGGTGGGAGCCTGACTTGGCCATGTCCTCTTCTGTGGCTACCTACAGTGGTTGCAGCATCAAGGGGTTTGCTTTCTTTCATTACTTTTCTGTTCATTATCACCCAATATAAATTTAATCTACCATTTGAAAAGGAATGGATGAAACAATATTTGAGTCAAAAGATATTCCACTGAATAAGGTGCTTATATTACCCGCAAGGTAGATTAGTCATAAAAATAACAAGGGTTGATATATACATGTACTCGAATTTGGTAATTTCTATTCACTTGGTCCATAAATTATTTTTGGACCTAATCAATTTCTAAACCTGAAAACTATAAGTTAATTTGGTATTTTTTTTATTGGTACTTGACTAACACGGTTAGATATTGGGCTGACAAACGATAATTTGTCCACATTAATTTTGAATGTGTATTATATATATTACAACTGCAAAATAATAATAATACTATAAAATAGATATATTTTTTTAAATTTCCATATTTAAAACAGATTTAATTTTAATTACGTAAGCAATAAATCATTTAAAAATAAATTCAATTTTTATTCAATATTTTAAAATGTTGAATTATGATTCATATTTCAAGTCAAATTTGAGAAATAATCTTTCAGGTAAATTCTGTTTAATTGTTTCAATTAAACTCTGTTTATTTGTTTGAGTCAAACTCTTATTAGTCTAGATCATTTTATTATTATTTGACCTAGAAATTTAGCCTATAAATAGGCTCTTTTACAACCATAGAAATATATCCATTAGAGTTTAGAACTCCTAACACTTTTGGAGAATTTAGTGTTTATGTTCTGAGGGTTCTTTGTTTTTCAGGTTTTCGAGGTTTAGTTTTTATCTCCATCTTTTGTACTCTTCATTCTTTTTCCATTATAGTAAAATTATCTTTGTCTGTGGTTATTTATCCTCTTCAGAGGGGTTTTTCCACGTTAAATTTGTGTGTTCAATTTCTCAATTTATTCCGTTATATTTTTTAACTTGTTCGTTGCTTAATCGGGTCGATCCCCAACAAGTGGTATCAAAGTTAATTCGATTTTCGCAGATCAACCCGTTCAGAGATGGCAGCAACAAGGTTCGATATTGAGAAGTTTGATGGTGTCACAAATTTTATTTGTGGCAAGTTCGGATGATGGCAATTCTAGTTCAGACCGGTCTAAAAAAGGTCGTTATAGATAAGTCAGAATGGGAAGAGCTTGATGAAAAAGCCCTGTCTGCAATCCAGTTGTGCCTCGTGAATACGGTATTGCAGGAGGTATTGATGGAGAAGACCTCATCCGCCTTGTGGAAAGGCTAGAAACTCTTTATGCGACTAAGTCTCTAGCTAACCGTTTAGTGCTGAAACAACGTTTATTTACGTTTCGTATGAACGAAGGTGAGCTTCTTAGAGATCACATTAGTCAATTCATTACTCTTTTGAATGATTTAAATAATGTTGAGGTTCAGATTGACGATGAGGATCAAGCTATACTATTGTTGTGCTCTTTACTCCCTTCATACAAGTCTTTTAAGGAGACCTTGATTTATGGTAGAGACAAACTCTCGTTCGAGGATGTGAAGGGTCATTTGTTGAGTAAAGATAAACTCGACAATGAGTTTGGTTCTGATAGCAAGGCAGATAAGCAAGCTTCCGTTTTGGTAGCATCAAAGAAGCGAGACAAAAGGTGTCGCTATTGTAAGAAATTAGGTCACGTCAAAGCAGATTGTTACTAACTGCGAAATAAAAGGGCTGCTGAGAGTAACGAGCAAGATTTAGTTGGTGCTAATTTGGCCGATGAAAGTGGTGATGATTTCTTGTTAGTGTCAACGAGCGAAAGCTCCGAGCTTACGTTTGAGTGAATCCTAGATTCAGGATGTTCTTTCCACATGTGTCCCAACAGAGAATGGTTCTCCACATACAGTTCGGTTGAAGGTGCAGTTGTGCACATGAGAAACAATTCATCCAGTAAGGTAATCGGAATTGGTACTGTTAAAATTAGGATGCACGATGGTACGATTAAGACACTATCAGATGTTAGGTATGTACCTAGTTTATGAAAGAATCTCATCTCCTTAAGTATTTTAGACTTAAAAGGTTTCAGAATCAACATCGAGTCGAGTGGCATTAAGGTGTTGAAGTCAACTTGTTTGGAGCGGAGGCAACTTGGTCATAGGAGGGAAAAAGGTATGACTGTTTCATTGAAGAGAGGTTCTCTTTTGGATGTAGGTTTTGAAAAGTTAGGGCACTGTATTCGAGAAAATCAGACCCGGGTTAGTTTTGATTTGACAGTGCACAAATTGAAAGCTAGAAGACTTCTAGCTTCTAAGCACAAATTCGACTCAGTTAATTCCCTGCATAGTTCAAGATAGACCAGTGACGGGCTTTGGCGAAGATGGCATTGTGGAAATACGAGTCAAGGTAGAGATTTGTTGAATTATGACTTCTATTTCAAGTCAAATTTAAGAAATAATCTTTCAGTTAAATTCTGTTTAATTGTTTCAATTAAACTCTGTTTATTTGTTTGAGCCAAACTCTTATTAGTCTAGATTATTTTATTATTTTTTGACCTAGAAATTTAGCCTATAAATAGGCTCTTTTAAAACCTTAGAAATATACCATTAGAGTTTAGAACTCCTAACACTTTTGGAGAATTTAGTGTTTATGTTTTGAGGGTTCTTTGTTTTTCGGGTTTTCGGGGTTTAGTTTTTATCTCCATCTTTTGTACTCTTCATTCTTTTGCCATTATAGTAAAATTATTTTTGCCCATGATTATTTATCCTCTTCGGAGGGGTTTTTCCATGTTAAATTTGTGTGTTCAATTTCTCAATTCATTCCGTTATATTTTTTAACTTGTTCGTTGCTTAATCGGGTCGATCCCCAACATAAAAAATAATCATCATTATAAAACATTTTAAAATTAGTTTTTATTACTTAACTAATAATTTTTTAAAAATCTAAATTTTAAAATGATTCATAATTTATTTAAGAAATAAAATTGGAATTTATTTCAAAACATGTAATTTATTTTAAAATATGTTTATATTATATTTCTTTTGAAATTATAAAATTATATATAATTACTAGAGAAATGCATGTTTAGAATGAACGTTTACAAATGGTATGTATGTATGTATGTATGTATGTATGTATGTATGTATGTATGTATGTATGTATGTATGTATATTCTAGATGTATTTTTTTTTAATAAGTTCATGTATTATTTAACTTTTTTAGAAAAAATATGTTTTTAATTTGTTATTATTATTTTTAAAAAATATAAAATATATACTATTAAAAATATATAAAAAGTCTATAATATTTTGAAAAATATATAAAATTTTATAATATAAAAATTAATAAATATATATAAATATAGAAAAGAACTAAGAAGCACATATACAATGAGTCTAGACAAAAATTGTCTAGATTGCATTTGAATCTAGACAATCAAGTGTAGGTTTATTCTTGATGTAAAAACTTTTTTATATTATTTTATTAATTTATATATATATATATTTTTTAAATTTTTTTATATATTTTAAATTTAAAATTATAATAATATAAATAACCTAACCTAATATGTAATAAAAATAAAATACCATATAAACTTACTACAAAATATATCTAGAATGAATCCAGACAAATGGGTGCTTAGATTCAAATGTATCTGGAGAACACATTGTTCAGCTTTATTCTTAATATGAAAAAAAAATATTTTTATTTATTTATATTTAAATATTTTTTAGTTTTTAATTTATATCTATCATATGGTATACTGAAAAGATGTCATGTGTCACAATAAGATTGATTATCAGTATCACATTAACACAACCACCCGTATTAATGAGGAGGTATTATTACTATAACCTATTGCAATGCCTTGTCAAACTTTATGTGAAATATACTCTGTATAGATTTTGGACAATAAAGGGGCACTTTAAAGACATAAAAGCGACAATGGGAAGAAATTGGATGCATTGTTTAGCTACCGGTCAAAATGGCCTCTACCAAAATCTCTATGAAATGTTTGGAAGAAGAAAGAGAGACTGGAATTAGTTAAAATAAGAGACAAGATCTAAAAATTGGGTTTTGGAGACTTTTTTTTTTTTTTTTTACAATAATTACCTTAACTCAAGTTAATTTTGGAGATGATGAATATTTAACCAATAAACTAAAATTTGAAGACATTGATCAGATATTATTTGAGGGAAAATTATTTTTTATACTGTGAGCATAGAATTAAAAGAGTGACACATGTTTTTTTAGAGTATAATAAAAAAGTATATTGTGAAATTAAAATTTTCAAATCATATTTTATCAAATACTAACCCTTGAGTATTGTGATAATGTAAAGGATAGGATATTATGTAATTTTTTAAAGGCTTAATTCATAATTTCGTATATGAGTGTATTTGTGTTATTTTCTTAGTCTAATGTGGTATTTTTATTTGATAAACATTTTGGTACTTAAAGGTAACAGGTTTAATTTTTTAGAGTTTAATTCGGATTTTAAAGTTGATTTAATGAAATTTTATAATTAGCTAATAATGTTAATACTTAATTGTTATCAAATCAACCTTAAAACGCTAATAAATCAAATTTATCATAATGTAATTGACAAATTACATGCAAAACTAATCAAATTCACAATTAACATTAAAATTATTCTATTAACAAAATTATGTTTAAACATAATAATATTAATAATTATCTTTCACAAAATGAACATCAAAACCCAAATTAAACACTAAAAAATATTATAGTTACTTTTTGGATGCCAAAATATATAATTTTTGTCAATTACAAGTACCAAATTGAACAAAAAAAATAACACATGTACTATATTAGGAAAAATGTTGGTCTTTTATAAATTTTTTATTTTTTTAAATTTTGATATATATATATATATATCAAAATTTTAAAAAATAAAAAATTTTCTTTAGTTAAATCACTATTTAATGCCTGAATTTGACAATTCTCAATTTAAAGCTTGAATTTTTTTTCTCAAGTTAAGCCTTAAAATTGATAATATTCTCACATTGTGACTTGAATTAGAAAATTGTTTTTGCATAGGGTTTGAAATTTTTTTATCCTAGTTATCCCCTAATCTCGACAGTTGTTCCCATGTTAGGACCTAAACTTAGCAATTGTTCCCATATTAGGGTCTGAGCTTTAGAATTTTCAAGGACTAAATTAGAAAAAAGTTTAAGCCCTAATGTGAGAAAAATTGTTAAGTTCTTGACCTAACTTGTACAAAAAAATTTGACCCCAATATGAGAAAATTTGCAAGTTCAAGACTTGGACAAAAAATTCAATCACCAATACCAAAAAATTCTTGTCCCAAAATGTAATTTAACCCTTTCTTTTATTTATTTTATTTCCTAGGTTGACTGACGGTTCATAGGAACAACTGATAATGGAGATTATAATTATAACCTTCATCAAACAATACGATATCCTTTTTGACAATAACAATGATGATAATGATCATAATTAGACTAATAATTATATCATTGATCATAGACAACTGTCAGCTGCTCTTTTTCACCATCATTATTGTTATTCTTATCATCCATTAATAGGCTAATTAGAGAAATTTTCAATGATGCAACTCTAGCCCAGAGAATTCCTCAGATTGAAACTGAAAGGAAAATCTTCAGGACTGTGTCAGCCTCGCTTTCATGCATTAATGCCAAAAACATGAAGATAAAAGAAGAGTATATGAGCAATAAATGGCACAATAGTAAACTGAAGAACATTAAAGAAAAAAAAAAGATTGGTGTTGAGATTTTGAACTTGCTTTTTCATCTTCACTCTAACCAAAACCCACCTTCATTTACCAGCACTGAAATTATAAACACAGTTGCAGTTTGCAAACACCCACAGAAGGAAGATAGAATAATTTTGATTGCATATGGGAAACTAACATGTAGAAGGAGGCATGAGATTCAACCCTAAATCTTCAATTTCCAAGACCAAACGTACCTTGTTAGACTCGCTGTTGGTTGCACCACACTCCGGATGCAATCTCTTTTTTGAATGTAAAGCCACACCAAATAGCTTTGTTTTGCAACTATTACCGCTTGTTTCTTCCAAAATCGTCAAGGAGCTCTTTGATGCAGCACTTGGAGGGTTCAAGAACTGAACTTGGGCTGGCTTTGTGCTATTTGGATAATACCCAAGAAGCTGGTTCAAAGGCTTTTGCAACAATGAGCTATTAGCAGCAGATTGAGAGCCACACAGAAGCATATTACGAGGGTATGAATTGTTGGGAGTGATATGATTAACATGGTTTTGAGCAAAATATATAATATCATTGTAAAGCTTTCTCATATGGGCAAGTTCAGAAGTGAGCAAATTGTTTCTTCTTCTTAGCTTCTCATTGTCCTCTGATAAAGCAGTGACTGAGCTGTTATAGCCTCCAAAAAGTGAGACTCCAGTGCCTACTCTTGGTGAAGAAAGTGTTGGTGAGTCACACCAGTTGGCTTGTTCATCTGAGTCAGCTGGAGAGATGCTGACTCCGCTTGGAAATGGGAAGAAACTCGGGGCACTAACCAAAGGAGAATGCGAGTGGTAATGATGGTTTACAGCCACTTGTGGCTGAGAAGTTTTTCTTCTATGGATCTCACAAAGCAAGTGTTTTTCTCCTTTCTTGAAGAACTCATTGCCAAATTCCCATCTGTCTGGTACAATCTTCCTAAAACCCTAGTTTCATTAACAAAGCAAAACCCAAAACCCAGATTAATGCAATAACAGAAATAGGCAAAACATTTCACCAAATTAAAAGAAAAGGAAAAAAGAATAAATATTAGCAATAGAAGATTTCTTGGAAGAGGCAAAGATTGAGTATTTACATAAGTGTTAAGTTGTCTGACAAAGCTAGAGAAATTATTGTGCTTGAAGTATTTTGGAAGGAGATCACGAGCAAACTCAGGAGGTCTCCAAACTACGAAAGTAGTATCATCTTCACCCCATGAAACTATTTTATCTGTGGTGGGATCATCTACTAGTTGGTAGGTTTTACTGAGGAATGGTGCCGGCACTGACTTGTGGGAGTCTAGGGAGAGTAATATCTCTTCACAGTTGTCAAGCATATGAGCCATTGAAAGATCAAAGCAGCAACTCCTGATTTTGTGCCTTAATGAAGGAGAGAAATTAGAAGGGTTTTAAGCAGGAGACAGACAGATAGTTGAGAATGAGGGGTGTGGGAGGGATTAAAGTATTAGTATATTTTTGGTGCCCTCCTCGAGTATTTAGCGAGCGAGAATATGTGTCTTTCTGTCTGTCTATGAATAGCTGTGAAATAAAGTGCCTTTCAAGACAAACCCGTGACTCCTCTCCTTCTCTCTCTCTCTTCTCTGACAAATGATCCATCGTTCACCCTATCAAAATCATCCACAGCACACAGGGATGGCTGCACACTGTTCTTGGAAATTGACAATCAAACCCTTTTCATCTTAGTAGTATTTTCGTTTAAATATGCATTGGATTTCATTGCTTTACCATTAACCCCATATTATCTTGCTTTCTTGCATTAAGTCCGTTACTTTATTCACATGCAAGTTGCAACTGATCATTAATGTTAGAAAACAGTGTTTATGCATGTAATGAATGCAGATTGGGGAATTAGGTGGTGGGGTAATATTGTCACGGTGTGAAAACCCAAGTATTTTGTGATGCATGGTGTGAGTTCACGTCAAACGAGTGTCGTCTTTCTGATTTTGTAGGTTTGCATTTGTTGTTTAATCTCACCAACCCAAAAACACACACACACCCACACCCTGACTGACCCTCCTATTTTCGAATCCTATTTACGAGTCTCTAGAAGATAGATAGAGAGAGGGCAAAGTGTACATCGAACTACGCAATATGGGATATAAGGCCTGTTCTTCGTGACGACATTTCTTCTTCTTCTTCTTCCATTTCTCTTCTTAGCATTACTCTCTATTCCCTTTTTCACTTTGCTTTTTGTAATATCCCAAACTTCAATATCATGCCTTTATTGTATAAATTTTCTTTTGTCCGATAACCTTTTGTATTTACTAGTTATACTTTTCTCATGTACAAAATTTAAATATGAAATACATCGAATTTTTATATTTTCATTAAATAAGTTAGGTTAATGTAGCCCTTCCTCTTTCAAGTTTGAACCCTCTTCTTTTGTGGTTGGCTTCCTCATCACGATGTGTCACTCAGGTGATTAATTTATTGGCCCTAAAAGTTTCCATGGATAACCGAAAACATTACACTTTTCCTTTCCTTCTCTTGTAATCTTCCAAGAAATATTTGTTTTATATGCCTTTCGTCTCTCTCTTTTTTGTCTCTCTATTTCAAAAAGGGACAAGGAAACTTTTTTACCTTTTGTGAGTAAAAAATGATCATTAAGAAAAAAAGTTGGAAAATATTTTACCTTGGAAGATTTATTGGCTCTCTAGTTAAATATATTCTAGTTTAACTACAAGGAACATTTTACCACAAATATCAAAATTGAAAGTAATATTGCTTGAAAACCAGATAGCAATTAGTGGCCGGTAAGGGATCCCGTAAAAGTGAAATGGATTCATTTTGTGATGAGTGGAGACAGTAGACAGTAGGGACAACCAGGGTAGGGGAGGTCCAAAGTGAAAATATATAGAGAGAAATGATTAGTACTTATTTCACGCAGATACTCACCTGATATATATCATTCCTCTGATTCTCATTATCAGAAGAACAAAGTTAAAATTGTCACAGTTCCTCCATTCTCTCATAAATCTTCTCTTTACATTTTGGATATATATATATATTAGAGAACAAACCGACTTTTAAAGTCGGCTAAATAAGCATAAAACGTGGCAGCTAAGCATGTAGACAAGGTGGTAGCAAGCTGTAGAACAATTGGCCTACAACTTGGCTTAGTAACGCGGAAATTTGTTATCAATTACTTTAGCATTAAACATGATGAGTTGGCTAGGAATGACTTGAAGCATTATCCATAATAATAGATAAAGTTGATAGCAAATTGAAGAGATTAAAGGCGGTTCAAGAAGCCTATAAATATTGACTATGAGAAAGTATAACAGCAGCTTGAAACAAAGAGTAAAAACAGAGTCTGTGTGCTAGAAAATAAGGAAAAAAAGAGAGAAAGTGTTGAGAAGAAAAGAGAGAAAATTTGGAAGTTTGTAAACTAGTTGTAGCTAGTATAAAATATTTGTATTGTGTGATTTGTGTGTAATAAAATTTTTATTTCAGCTAGTAATTTTTATCCCGATTCCAACAAGTGGTATTTGAGCTAGGTTCGTGTTAACGTTACAATGGCAAATATGATTCAATCGTAGATCCCGAAATTAACAAAGGTAAATTATGGTAATTAGAGCATCCAAATGAAGGCTTTGCTTGGCTCTCAAGACTGTTGGGACCTTGTCAAAGAAGGACATGTCGAGCCCAAAAACGCGGCAGCTGAAGCGGATTTGAAAAACGAAGAAAAAAGAGTATTGAATGAAGCTCGTAAAAAAGATAAGAAGGTGTTGTTCTTTATTTTTCAAGATGTTGATGAATCAACCTTTGAAAAAATTTCAGATGCGAAGACATGAAAGCGTGAGGAATTTTACAAAAATCCCTTCAAGGAGCAGAAAAGGCAAAAATGTACGTTTAGAAACCCTTTGAGCCGAATTTGAGACGTTGAAAATGAAACCTTCAGAAAGTGTTGATGATTATGTCACCCGAGTGAAAGCGGCGGTAAATGAAATGAAAAGGAATGAAGAAACACTTGATGACGTAAGAGTAATGGAAAAAAAATTTCGGTCATTGACATACAAATTTGATTATGTGGTGGTTGCCATTGAAGAATCAAAAGATTTGTCACAAATATCAATCGATAAACTTGTGGGTTCCCTCCAAGCCCATGAGCATAAAATGAAGCAACATGATGATACGGGAAATTTGGAGCAAGTCTTACAAAGCAAGCTGTCCTTCAATGAAAGTGGAGCTAGCAATAATTTTGGAGAAAGTACAAGCAACAGTGGAGGATATCGTGGAGGATATAGAGGCAGAAATAGAGGTGGTTAAGGAATACATGAACGAGGCAATCAATCATATAGTAGAGGCCAAACAAGCAAAGAATCTCAAACATCAAGTCATGGACGAATAATTCAAGGTCGAGGCAGAGGTAGATTTTAGCAAGGAAATAAAACTCAAGTACAATGCTATAATTGCAATAAATATGGCCACTTTAGTTATGAGTGTAGATCAACTCCCAGGCTAGAGGAGAGAAATTATGTAGTAGCAATTAAAGAAGAAGAAAACGTGGAATCTAGTGTATTCTTCACTTATAAAGAAAGTGAAAAATCAAGTAAAAATATTTGGTATCTTGATAATTGCGCCAACAATCACGTGTGTGGCCGAAAAGATCTATTTTCAGAGTTGGACGAAAATATTCATGGACAAGTAACATTTAGAGATGAATCGCACGCCACGGTCAAAGATAAAGGCAAAGTTACTATTACACAAAAGAACGGAGAGAAGAAATACATATTAGATGTTTATTATGTACCAGCTTTGAAAAGCAATATCATCAGCCTTGGATAGCTTCTAGAAAAAGGAAATGAAGTACATATGAAGAATTGCATGCTCACTCTAAAAAATAAGAGTGGTGAATTAATTGCCCAAGTTGATATGACGCGCAACCATCTGTTCACTATTAACATTAAATCTAGAGAGGTGAAGTGTATGAAGAACGCAATCAAAGATGATTCATGGTTGTGGCATTTAAGGTTCGAACATCTTGGATTTTCTGGGCTGAAGCTATTGTCAAAAGAGAAGATGGTAAATGGATTGCCAGAAATTAATCCTCCTGATCAATTGTGTGAAGCTTGCATTAAAGGAAAACAACACAGACAGAGTTTTGAAGTTGGAAAAACATGATGAGCCAAGAGAACATTGGAGATTGTGCACTCCGACATAGCAGATCCTTTTGATATACCATCACTTGGCGGAAACAGGTACTATCTTACTTTTATTGATGATTTTAGTGGAAAATGTTGGATATATCTTCTCAAAACAAAATCAAAAGCACTTGAGAAGTTTATCGAGTTCAAAGCCATGGTAGAAAAATAGAGTGAGAATTATATTAAGATAGTTAAAACTGATTAAAGGTAAGCATGATTTAAGGTAAGCATTTACCAAGAACTTTCAGGACTGAAGCTGCTCAATGTGTTGTTTATTTGTTAAATCCGTGTCCGACAAAAAGTGTAAGATACAAGACACCAAATGAAGCTTGGAGCAATCAAAAGTCAAGAGTTGGACATCTCAAGATTTTTGGATGCATTGCATATGCTCATGTTCCTGACCAGACGAAAAAGAAGCTCGACGACAAAGGAGTAATATGTATTTTAATTGGTTATAAAAAAAGAAGCAAGGCATATAGGCTATACAATCCTCTTACTAAGAAAGCTATTATCTCAAGAGATGTAGAATTCGATGAAGCTGGTTATTGGAGATAGAGCGAAGTAGAAAAGAAAATTGAAGGAGTATTTTTCAATGATGACAAAGATGACGACTTCATCAATCAAGAACAAGGCGATGATTAAAGCCCTCCACCAAGTCCTGTTGCAACAACTCCTACAATGTCATCATCACCAAGTAGTAGTAGCAGCAATAGCTTAGAAGAAGCACCTACAAGAATGCGTAGTTTGCGCGATATTTATGAGGTCACAAAACCCATATAAACCACTCTCGTTTATTCATTATTCTGTTTAATGGCAGAATGTGATCCAATAACATATGAAGATGCAATTGAAGATGTCAAATGGAAGAAGGAAATAGATGAAGAAATTGAGGCAATAAGAAGAATCAACAAGTGGGAGTTAACAAGTCTACCAAAAGGACATAGTCCAATTGGAGTCAAATGGGTGTACAAGATAAAGACCAACAGAGAAGGAAAAGTGGAGAAATATAAAGCAAAACTAGTTATAAAAGGCTACAAGCAAAGATATAGAGTGGAGTATGATGAAGTATTTGCTCCGGTCGCAAGAATTGATACTATAAGGCTTCTCACGATAATTGTAGCACAAAATAAATGAAGATTTATCATATGGACGTGAAGTCAACATTCCTTAATAGCTACTTAGAAGAAGAAGTCTACATTAAACAACCACCTGGGTATAGCAAACAAGCACAGGAAGACAAAGTTTATCGCTTGGAGAAAGTTTTATATGGACTGAAGCAAGCCTTGAGAGCATGGAACACAAGAATAGATGAATACTTTCAAAAGAATAGGTTCATGAAAAGCCCATACGAGCATGCCATATATACGAAGAAAAATGGAGTTGGTGACATCATGATCGTATGCTTATACGTGGATGATATGATTTTCACAGGAAACAATCCAGGTATGTTTAATGACTTTAAGAAAGCTATGAATAAAGAATTTGAAATGACAAATATTGGTGAAATGTCATACTTTCTTGGAGTCGAGGTGAAACAAATAAAAGATGGAATATTTATTGTTGGAGCCCAATTTTGATTGAGCCCAACATTTAAACCAAAAAACAACCCAAAACAAATAAATTTAATTATATTTATTTTAATTTAAAAATGTCAAAATACACCACTACCCAATTTACAAGCCCAAACAAAACACCCTAAAACCAATCTAACCTAGCCCAATAACCAAAGAGCCCAACAAGCCCAATTTTACAAAAATTCTAAAACCCTAATCCCTTGCAACTTGTTACCGCCACACCAACTTGCTGCCTTGCCCATGTCAGCTGCCTATCCCTTCTATTTGGATGCCGCCAAGTTGACACCACCATCACCATACTTGCAAAATAGAGAGGAAAGCTATAAGCAAAAATAATATTCAATATGCACTGTGATTGGCTATAAAAGCCAATATTTCTGTAAGAAAAAGGACACAAAAGTGAATGAAAAAATAGAAAAACAGTTTCAAGCAAAGAAGTTCAACATATCATTATCAAGGTATACCTACATACATATATAAATACCCATATATATATACATTTATTTATTTGTTTTTTATTTTTGAATATATACATACATATATACGGGCATACATATTTGTTTAATTTTTTTTCTTCTGTACGCATATATATATATATATAAGTGTATTCCATCTAATTTTTCCTTTGTTTTTTTTTAAGCAAAATATATAGATAAAAATAAACAAAAATATAGAATAAAAAGGTAAAAACCTTAGAAATTGGGTTTCGAAAAAATAATAAAAAGAAGTTATTTTTGAAGTTTTTGAAGATTTGAGGGGTTAGATCTATCTAACCCCGATCTACGTTTTTTAAAAAAAAAAAAATTAGCTTTTGTGCCATCGTGGACGACGGCGGCGGCGGCCGACGGACGACGGGAGTGGTCGGTCGGAACTCACTCAAAAAAAACGAGAAGAAGAGAAGAAGAGAGAGAAGAGAAAGTTTTTTTTGTGTTTTTGAAGAAATGAGTGAAAAAATGAATAAAAAAAGAGTTAAAAGGGTTTATATAGGTTCCCAAAAATACGTAATTTTGGGAATGACTTAAACACCCAAAAACAACGTCATTTTGACCTATGATTTAAAATCAGATTTTTTAAAGGTGTTATTTATCAATTCGATCCTTTCGTATTTTTTGTTGTTTTAATTAAGTCCTTTTAATTTTTTAATTATTTCAAAATTGCCCTTTAATTTTATTTCCTTTACAATTTAATCCCTTGACTTCTGGAAGCTTGGGAAGCTATCACGTGCCACCTTTTTTAGGGTTTATTGCTCAAGAGATCCTTGAACTTTCTAAAAATTCGATTTTAACCCTCAAACTTTTCCAAAATTTTTTTGAACTTGAACTTTTCCAAAATTGTATTTTAAATCTAAACTTTTCCAAAATTTCATCTTGACCCCTAAACTTTTCCAAAGTTACATTTTAACCTCTAAACTTTTCTAAAATTACGTATTTACCCTTAAACTTTTCCAAAATTGCATTTTAACCCCAAATTCTCTGAAACTTCATTTTTTACCTTTTTTTCTTTTTCTTCGATTTTTGTATATAAAATTTAATTATTATTCTTCGTATTTTTAATTAGTCCTGTTTTTTAATTTTGTTTCGTGTTCTTTCGCACTTCGTATATTATTAACCTAAGATTTATTTTTACGTATTTATTTATATGCTTAATTATTCTATCTTCGTATTATTTCTGCCAATAAATTACATGTTCGTATTTAATTTACGCATTCATCATTAAATTAAAATTGCCTTTTGTTCTAAAAAATGCAAATAATTCTAAAATCGAGGCAATATTCTTTTATTTCGGATTTTAAAAAATTGTGCCTTAACTTACTAGGCGCGATTTTTTCTTCAAATCGAAATAATCGAATATCCTTTTCAAGGTTTGAAATTGGCAACGAAGGAATGCTCATTATTTTCGAATATCGAAATGTTATGTCCACTGGATGTGGCTTCCTTCCTCGATCATTTCGAAATAACGAGACTTCCTTATGAAATTTGATTTCCTTCTTAGACATGTGCATCAAATAAATCATGCATTTAAGGATCGTATTTTAAATTTCACTCAAGTTTTCAAATTTTTAACAATCAAGACCGAAAAATAATCGGTGTGGTACCAATTTTGGGCGTGTGAGGGTGCTAATCCTTCCTCACACGTAACCGACTCCCAAACCCGTTTTCTGGATTTCGAAGACCAAAATGTTTTTCAAAATGGATTTTAAACGTTTTGAGGTGATACCATCATATTGAATAAAAGATTGGTGGCGACTCCCATTTTTCAATTTAAAAATATTTGCGAGACCATTTTTTTCTTTCCCAAAAAAAAAACGTTTCGACAACTTGACGGCTTCACTGGGACATTTTTTAAAATAAAAGAGAGTCAAGCCAAGAATCGACTATTTTTTGGTCTTTTTGTTAAAATTTTTAAACACTCAGTTTTGTTTAATATACGATCCTTTGCATTTTTGTGTGATGCTATATTATGTCGATATTGCTAGTTAAGTTTGCATTCACATGCATTTATTACTACCCCTTTAAGTGGAAGTGGAAAACTACTCATTCATGAGGTTTTCACTTCCGTGCAGGATAGTGGATCGCTTTTGAGATTACATCCGTACCCATGTTTTCGTGAAGTTTTCACTTCTGTGCAAACATGTGGGAAATGTGTCCCCCTAAATCGAACTCATCCGTATGAGCCTGTAATGGGTGAGGATCGAGGAATCTACTGGTTTGAGTACCTTACTCTAGAGACTAAACCACATATAATGAGTCATAAGTACTTGCCTAGTAAGGAGTTATACCGAACCTCTTAGTAACTATCCAAGACAAATTCTTAGGTTCTTTGTTCTATACCTGTATGTTGATATTGATGTGTTTTGCTAACTTGTTTTGTTTTGTCTCTTTTGTTTGCATTACATCATCATACAAGAAAATGTATTGATTTAAGTTCGATTACCAAATAGATAGTTTCGTCAAGGAAGACAGATTTCTTAATAGAGTGGAAGATAACATGACCACGAGCTTATGGTCAGAGGAACGATAGCGTAAGAAAGGAGACAGTTTGAAAGAGGAGCATTTATCAGAATTTTGGGATCATACTCTGATTAAGGTGACTCAAAACAGTTTGTAAGAATTTAGAGACATTTGGGGTCAGTGGGATAATGAGACGAAGCAGATGTTTCATAGGGAATACGAAGACCCACCCTACTTACTCGAGGTGAAGATAGACAAAAACCTCTTTCGAGCTTTCACCCAACACTGGAATCCTGCATATAACTGTTTCACCTTTGGAAATTTTGACATGACTCCCATGGTGGAAGAATACACCGCATTGATTCATTGCCCAAGGATTTAAGTTAACAAGGCATACTCGAAAGATGCATGTGGCTAGACCTTTTTGAAAAGATTGATGAACATAACCGGGATGAGTGAATAGTGGGTTACGTCTCGGATCAAAGTAAAATGAGATAATAAGTGTATTAATTGGAAAAGTTTACGAGATCTAATACTGGCACACTCGAATGTGAAGAAATGCATCGACATTTTTGCTCTAGGCATATACGGGTTAGTCATCTTCGTACACTCAAGTGCAAGAAAAAATGTTGACATCTTCGTATAAGTTAGTCGTCTTCTCTAAAGTGTCAGGGCACGTAAAGGACGCAGTTGTAGATTTGTTTGACAGACTTGACAAGAGAATCACTCACGTTCTAGCAATCTTAGCCATTAAACACCTGTCGAAGAAAGGGCAAAAAAAGGTGTATTACTGCATAACTTGTTCTAGTATAGCCATTTTTGGAAAGTCGAAAAAGTCTCTTATCGAGTATTCTCTGAGGACTACGCTTCGTTGAAGGAATTTATGGCTATCCAAAGACAAGGTGATTTCACCAAAGAAATTAGAAATAAACGAGGAATGACTCCAACGCTCTTAGGAGCAAGTCTAAGACAGCGACCATGTCGCAAGCAAGGATTTGACCTAAGTGTGAGAAATGACTAACCACTTGCAGACTTTAGCCATTCAAGATCGACACTTTGAATTTGAAATCAGGGTTAAATTGGAGCAAAAATTAGCTTGAAAGATTAGGACTTTGAGCATCAAGGCACGACCATACATGTATCTGCCTTATGTACAGGAATTTTTTTTAATAAAGTTGTTCTAAATGGAATTGAACTAGAATCAACGCCTTTTTGCGTACATTTTACCATTCATTTGCATTGCACTTCATGCATTAAATTTCAATGAAATCCCCCACATTTGAAACATTCGTGTGTGTGTGAGTCGTCAACCCTAAATGAAAACTAAGAGGAAACATGATAAATCAAGATAGGGAATGCTGGAAATTTAAGCAAAAATCATGTGGAGAGTGGAACTTATCGAGAGTTCGTCCCTATGCCCTTGGAAGTGTTTTGGACAACTAGACTGTGGAAGAGTTTCTTGTAGTTTTTAGGAATTTCCAGAAAAATATTTAAAACACACTTATCACTCAAAGTCCGAGAGTAATAGAGATCCTTTTATAAAGGGCACATGACCACTGTCTTTTATTTCGATGAAAATGATGCATTTCTTGTGTCTCACTTGGCAAACATCTAGCATTTCTTTTTCAGCCATACTCATACCAAATGGTTGTTCATTCTTAAATTCATTCTCTTACCCATATGTTGGATCCCTTGATATCAAGGACACGAGCGACACTGCTGTTGACTTAGACCCTTTTGAGTAAGACATGTGTCTAGAAAAACTTTGAGACTTTGAAAATGATCAAGGATGTGACTTGTCTCTCGATCTGCCACGAATATTTGAGCAAGACTGGAAACGAATATCAGCTCGAAGAGTTGTGATTTTAAGTGAGAATTGAGACATGTGTCTTTACAAAAACAAGGAAAGCTGCCTCGAGAATCCGAAGGTCTTTGCATGGTCATATCAAAGCATGTCAGGTTTAAGGAAATAATCTCGTGACACATAGGTTCTCATAAAGGAAGAATGCAATCTAATTCAACAGAAACTTCAAAAATTGAGGCTAGACGTGTTATCAAAAAGAAAATAAAAAAAGAGAGAAAAGAAGAAAAGATGGGTCGAAAAATCTGCAAAGGGCATTTTAAAACCCAATAAAAAAAGAGAAAAGAAAGAAAGAAAAAGTTAAGACGAAAACCCAAAAAGGGCATCTTGAAAATTTATTCTCCTTCATCTTTCCACGTCGTGACCTTTTCTATGTGAAACATGGACACCATTAAGCCAACTTTGCAAAAGAGTTTCTAATGAGCATTAATTCGTCCTTATGATCATTGATTACTACTTCCTATGCCAATTAACAATTAAGTAGATTATTGAAAAAAAGAGATTATATGTCGATTTGGAATGCCAAAAAGGATCCTATCTGACGATGACTTGAATTTGAGCAACAGCACGATTGCGGAAGTCTACAGCCAATTCAATAATAAGTATTATGACTCAGCACCACATCGCAAAAAAAAAAGGTGAATGAGGCATTGGAGGTGACCAGTAAAAACATTAAAAGGATTCCTAGCAGAGACCTACAAAGGCTCGACTGAGAAATCACCATTTGCCTTCGAGGCTTATCGGGCTTCTATAAGAGAATCCACCGTGGCAACACCTTTCTCACTAGAATGAAAGTCGTCCTACCCATTGAAGTCGATTTTCTTTCCTTCCAAATTTTGTTAGAACTGATGGAGCAGAATGGATCCAATCCAGATATAGTCAACTAAACATGATTGAAGAAAAGATACTAAAAGTCATCAGTCATGATCATGTGACAAGGGCTTACGACAAAGAAGGATCTACTCTAAAGAATTCTACGAGAGAGCTCTGGTTTTGAAAAGGATCTTGTTTACAAAAGACTTCCAAGGAAAATGGATATCGAATTGGGAAAGGCCCCATGAGGTGAAAAAAATCTTTTTGGAGAAGCTTTGATCGAAATGGACGGCAAAGACCTGCCCAACTTTGTGAACTCGGATTCGATGAAGAAAAATAAATAAATATAAAAAAGGAAAAGAAAAATAAAAAAAGAGAAAAAAGAAAAAGGAAAAAGAAAAGGAGAGGTCGAGGTGAAAACTCGTAAAAGGGTATCTTGAAACCTAAGGAGACTTGAGTTGAAAACCTGAAAAGGCGACTCAATTTTGATGAAAGGAGAGTGAAATGGTCTTCTCTCTCAAAAGTAGCAAGGTGGAGAAACTATACACCTTGAAGCATTGACGAAGTACTCTAAGTTTCATGAACACATGTCAAGCTCAGAATGATCCTTATCAAGTTTTCTGAGTGAAGCTCATACTTTGATATCTAGGGCACCTAACTCTATTCTTTGCTCACTTTATGTTTGGAAACTTTTTGACCAATATGAGTTATTTTTTTTATCTTTTCATTCATGTGAGCTTTTCCTCCAATAAAATTTCACTCGTCTTGAGACCATGTTCAAGCATTTCCGCATCAATAATGGTTCCAATGATCTTTTCTTTCATGCGAGTTTTTCCCACCTTATAACCTTGATTCAAGCATCTTTGCATTTGAAATAACGGTTAGTGGTTTAATGATATAAGAAATAAAATGATTTTTTCATATCATTTTGGAAAATTTCTAAATAGTATAGAGACCTGAAACAGAACCACTAGTTGAAAATAACCAAACCTGAGGGTTAGAAGGGTCTTGAAATAAATAGTTCAAATTACGACTACCTCTTTAGGTTTCACAATAGAGATACCATACCAAAAGAAAAACATAATAACACATCAGTGATAGGACTTAGACAAACGAAAAACGATGTCGGCTAAGGACTAAAAATAAAATCATTTCTCAAAGATGACATTTTTACATTCACCATTCATACCCATCTGTTTAGTAGCATTCGACTTATCATGATCATGGCATCCTAAATAATTTGGCCTACATAAAGGCCTGGTAAAGCATATGCTACAGGTTTCATTATCACGAAGTGGCGAAATGAATCGAGGTACCATGAAGATATGAAGGGAAAGGTTGAGCCACAACGGCGAACCCGATATCTTAGAAGATGTGATGGGAAAGGTTGGGGCTGCAATAACGAACCCGGTACCATGAAGATTTGAAGGGAAAGGTTGAGGCCGCAACGGCGAACCCGGTACCATGAAGATTTGAAGGAAAATGTTGAGGTTATAACGGTGAACCCTATACCATGAAGATTTGAAGGGAAAGGTTGAGGCCACAATGGTAAACTCTGTACCTTAGAAGATGTGATAGGAAAGGTTGAGGCTGCAACGGTGAACCCAGTACCTTAGAAGATGTGATGGGAAAGGTTGAGGCCGCAACGGCGAACCCGATATCATAAAGATATGAAAGGAAAGGTTGAGGCCGTAACAGCGAACCCGGTACTTTAGAAAACGTGATGGGAATGATTGAGTCTGCAATGGTGAATCCGACACCATGAAGATATGAAGGGAAAAGTTGAGGCTACAATGACGAGCCCAGTACCTTAAGAAAACATGACGAGAAAGATTGAAGCATCAAATCTCTTACCCCGATCGTGGGGCAGATTGCAACCATCCAATCTCTTACCCCGATAGTGGGGTAGATTACAGCCATCCAATCTCTTATCCCGATCACAAGGCTGATTGTAGCCATCCAATCTCTTACCCCAATCGTGGGGCAGACTGTAGCCATCATACGATCTCTTACCCTGATCATGAGAAGAGTGAAATGTCAAAATCAATGAAGTGAAGCTCAATGTGAGTGAGACTTCAAACCGCATCTTCTTGATGAGATATATAGAAGTGGGTCAAAGTAATAAAAACGTCATCTTCCTGATTAGATACAGAGAAATGGACCAAATTTGTCTTCTTGATGAGATACAGAAAGTGGATTGAAACAATGAGGCGGTTATCTTCCTGATGAGATACAAAAAAGTAGACCAAATTAATGAAGCAAAGCTCAATACGAATAAGACTTCAAACCTCATCTTTCTGATGAGATACAGAGAAGTGAGTCAAAGAAATAAAGCGATCATCTTCCTGATAAGATACAGAGAGGTAGACCAAATCCGTCTTCCTGATGAGATACAGAGAAGTAGATTGAAAGAATGAGGCGGTCATCTTCTTGATGAGATACATAGAAGTAGACCAAATCAATAAAGCGAAGCACAATACGAATGAGAATCAAACCCCATCTTTCTGATGAGATACAGAGAAGTGGGTCAAAGCAATAAAGCGATCATCTTTCTGATGAGATACAAAGAAGTGGACCAAATCCGTCTTCTTGATGAGATACAGAAAAGTGGATTGAAACAATGAGGTGGTCATTTTCCTGATGAGATACAGAGAAGTAGACCAAATCAATTAAGCGAAGCTTAATACAAATGAGACTTCAAACCCCATCTTCCTGATGAGATACAAAGAAGTGGGTCAAAGTAATAAAGAGGTCATCTTCCTGATGAGATACAGAAAAGTGGATTAAATCAATGAGGTGATCATCTTCTTTATGAGATACAAAGAAGTAGACCAAATCAATGAAGCAAAACTCAATGTGAGTGAAACTTCAAACCTCTATCTTCCTGATGAGATGTAGAGAAGTGGGTTGAAGTAATCAAGCGATCATCTTCCTGATGAGATACAGAGAAGTAGATCAAGAGATGAAGCTACAACACCAAACACCTGAAGTGTTAGTGGATTGAATCAAAGACTATGATAACAAACCTCAATCTCCTTGAAGTTGCAAGTGAATTGAGTGAAGTTACTGTAGCAAATTTTGTCTTTTTGAAATTGCCTTAGGGCAAGATGGAATCACAACACTGAATCCTACTTTCCTTAAGTTGTAGAGAAGCGGATGCAGTGAAATCGAACGACCAATAAAGCAAAGAGCGGGTTACTTGAAGAAGAAGGGCTAAAGAGACCAAATCCAATGGAACCAGGTGAAATTGGTCACCCTTTTAGTCTTTGCTCTGTTCCTGTTATATAACAATGAGAAAAGAGGGGCAACTGTTGGAGCCCAATTTTGACCGGGCCTAACATTTAAACCAAAAAACAACCCAAAAAATAATAATAATATTTTAAATTAAAATTTATTTTAATTTAAAAATGTCCAAATATACCACTACCGAATTTACAAGCCCAAACAAAGCACCCTAAAACCAACCTAACCTAGCCCAATAAGCAAAGAGCCCAACAAGCCCAATTTTACAAAAATTCTCAAACCCTAATCCCTTGTAACTTGTTGCCGCCACACCAACTTGCTGCCTTGCCCATGTCAGTCGCCTGCCCCTTCCATTCGGATGCCACATCGTCGACACCACCATCACCATACCTGCAAAACAGAGAGGAAAGCATTAAGCAAAAATAATATTCAATATGTACTGTCATTGGCTATAAAAGCCACCATTTCTGTAAGAAAAAGAACACAAAAGTGAATGAAAAAAATAGAAAAACAGTTTCAAGCAAAGAAGTTCAACATATCATTATCAAGGTATACCTACATACATATACATATACATATATAAATACCTATATATATATATATATATATATATATATATATATATATATATATATAAAAAAAATACGTTTATTTATTTGTTTTTTATTTTCGAATATATACATACATATATACGAGCCTACATATTTGTTTAATTTTTTTTCTTCTATACGCATATATATATATATGTATAAGTGTATTTCATTTAATTTTTCCTTTGTTTTCTTTTTATTTTAAGCAAAATATATAGATAAAAAAAATAAAAAAGAATAAAAAGGTAAAAACCTCAGAAATTGGGTTTCGAAAAAATAATAAAAAGAAGTTATTTTTGAAGTTTTTGAAGATTTAAGGGGTTAGATCGCTAATTTACGTTTTAAAAAATTTACCTTTTGTACCACTGTGGACAGCGACCGACGGTGGTCGACGGATGACGGGAGTGGCCGATCGGAACTCACTCAAACAAAAAGAAGAGAAGAAGAGAGGGAAGAGAGATTTTTTTGGGTGTTTTTGAAGAAATGAGTAAAAATATGAGTGACTTAAACACCCCAAAACAATGTCGTTTTGGCTAATGGCTTAAAATCAAATTTTTTAAAGGGGTTATTTACCCATTCGGTCATTCCGCATTTTCGGTTGTTTTACTTAAGTCATTTTAATTTTTTTAATTTATTTCAAAATTGCCCTTTAATTTTATTTCCTTTACAATTTAATCCCTTAACTTCTGGAAGCCTGAGAAGCTGCCACATATCACCTTTTTTAGGGTTTATTGCTCATAAGGTCTCTAAACTTTCTAGAAATTCGATTTTAACCCTCAAACTTTTCTAAAATTACATTTTAACCCTAAACCTTTCCAAAATTTCATTTTGACCTTAAACTTTTCCAAAATTTCATTTTGACCCCTGAACTTTTCCTAAGTTTCATTTTGACCCTCAAACTTTTCCAAAATTACATTTTAACCTCCGAACTTTCCCAAAATCATATTTTGATCGTAAACTTTTCTAAAATTGCATTTTGACATCCAAACATTCCCAAAACCATATTTTGACCTCGAACTTTCCTAAAATCACATTTTGACCACTCAAACTTTCCCAAAATTACATTTTACCCCTAAACTTTTCCAAAATTATATTTTAACCCCAAATTCTCTGAAACTTCATTTTCAGCCCTTTTTTTTTCTTTGATTTTTGTATATAAAATTTTAATTATTTTTCTTCGTATTTTTAATTAGTCTTGTTTTCTAATTTTGTTTCGTGTTCTTTCGTACTTCGTATATTATTAACCTAAGATTTATTTTTGTGTATTTATTTATATGCTTAATTGTTCTGTCTTCGTATTATTTCTGTCGATAAATTACATGTTCGTATTTAATTTACACATTCATCATTAAATTAAAATTGCCTTCTGGTCTAAAAAATACAAATAATTCTAAAATCGAGGCAATATTCCTTTATTTCGAATTTTAAAAAATTGTGCCTTAACTTACTAGGCACGATTTTTTCTTCAAACCGGAATAATCAAATATCCTTTTAAAGATTTGAAATTGGCAACAAATGAATGCTCGTTATTTTCGAATCTCGAAATGTTATGTCGTAACTCACTAAACATGACTTCCTTCCTCGATCATTTCGAAATAACGAGACTTCCTCATGAAATTTGGTTTCCTTCTTAGACATGTGCATCAAATAAATCATGCATTTAAGGATTGTATTTTAAATTTCACTTGAGTTTTCAAATTTTTAACAATGAAGACCGAAAAATAATCGATGTGGTACCAATTGTGGGCGTGTGAGGGTGCTAATCCTTCCTCACACGTAACCGACTCTCGAACCCGTTTTCTGGATTTCGAAGACCAAAATGTTTCTCAAAACGAATTTTAAACGTTTTGAGGTGATCCAATCACATTGAATAAAAGATTAGTGGTGACTCCCATTTTTCAATTTAAAAATATTTACGAGACCGTTTTTTCCTTTTTCGAAAAAAAGGTTTCGACATTTATATCTCAAAAGAAGTATGCAGTACAGATTTTAAGTAAATTCAAAATGAAAAATTGCAAGTCGGTAGCCACGCCAGCAAAACAAAGCATGAAATTAAGTGTTGATTCAACTAGAGAGCCGATGAATCCAACGTTGCTTAAAAGTATCGTTGGAAGTTTAGGGTACTTGATTATCACGCGGCCAGACATCATGTATGCAGTGGGAATAGTTAGCAGATACATGGAGAAGCCAAAACAAGATCATCTGATTGCAACAAAGAGAATTTTGAGATACATCAAAGGTACAATTGATCATGGTTTATTTTATACACACTCACAAAGTTCAAAATTGGTTGGTTATTCGGATAGTGATTATGGTGGTGACTTGGATGATTGCAAAAGCACATCTGGATATTTATTCATATTTGCTCTTCGGCATTTTCATGGTCATCGAAAAAGCAACAAACAATTGCCCTCTCAACATGCACGTGTCAAGCAGAATACATGGCTATTGCAACATGCACGTGTCAAGCAATTTGGTTCAAGAATATTTTGGTTGAATTATCTTTTATACAAGAAGGTCCAATTACAATATATGTTGACGACAAGTCTACAATATCTCTTGCAAAAAATTCGGTGTCTCATAGTCGAAGCAAGTATATCGATACAAAATATAATTTTATTCGAGAGCAAGTGAAGAATAAAAAGGTGGAGTTAGTTTATTGAAGAACATAAGATCAATTGGCAGACATTTTTATGAAGCCATTAAAAACGGACTTATTTCACAAACTCAAAGAAAAGCTTGCAATGAAAAGCTCGGTTTGAGGGGGAGTGTTAGAGAACAAATCTACTTTTAAAGTCGGCTAAATAAGCATAGAACGTGGCAACTAAGCATGCAGACAAGGTGGCAGCAAGCTATAGAACAATTGGCCTACAACTTGGCTTAGTAACGTGGAAGTTTGTTATCAATTACTTAAGCATTAAACATGATGAGTTGGCTAGGAATGACTTGGAGCATCATCCATAATAATAGATAAAGTTGATAGCAAATTGATGAGATTAAAGGCGGTTCAAGAAGCCTATAAATATGGACTATGAGAGAGTATAACAGCAGCTTAAAACAAAGAGCAAAAACAGAGTGTGTGTGTGCTGGAAAATAAAGAAAAAAAGAGAGAAAGTGTTGAGAAGAAAATTTTGGTTCATGATTTCTTGATCTAAAACCATGAGAATGAATTCTTTTGAGTTTAATGTCTATTCCATGAAATTTAATTTTTTTAGGGTTTATGATTTTCCCTCCTAATAATTTTGTTTTCAAGATTAAAACTTCAGTTCTATTTTTGAAAGAGTGTAATATACCTTACCATTATTTAAAAAATTGAAATATTTTAAAAGAATCAAAACCACTTTCCTTTAAAAAAAATTTTGAGACCTTTGCTTAGAAGCTATTATATTTTGTTGGGCTAGTAAGAACAAAGTTGAAAGGATGGATTCATGCACGTGAAAACTAGGCTCGAGTGGCCAGTGTATTGTAAATCAGTTGATTCTTTGCGTGTATTTGTATCATGTGGTCCAAGCTCTCTTATGTTTAGACTTCTTTTATAATGAATTTTTTATGAGTCCAATAGAAGTAAATTACTTAACTAGTAACACTAAAATAGTTTAACCAGTAAAACTATTTTTGGCCAATTCCAAATTCGATGGACCTTTGTAAAACTATTTTTTAGCTAAATCAAATCCGTTTACCTTTACTATTTTTAACCAGTAAAGGTCTTATATATACTATAGCTCACTTTCGCTCTAAGCACACCTTAAAAATTCTATCATTCTCCTCTTGCTCATCCTCTCCATCCTTTTGAGATTGTCAAGTATTTTTCTATTGTAATCTATTGTTGATTCTTGCTTTCATTTTATAACGGAAAAGCTAGTTGAATCCTAGGGGATATACTACACAAAAAAATATCCTTAAGAACACTGTCCAACATGCCTCTAGCTATTCAACTCGTATTTTTAATTTCTCAACTTAGTGCAATATTTGCCAACAATCTTAAGGATAGTTTCGTACTTGGATGCTGCCTGCACTGTCGATGCCCATATTCATTGTTGCCATTATTGCTGTAATGTTGCCCATGTCATTTTTCCATGAATGTACCATGTGCCTACTTTTACTATCATCTTACTGCCTGTATCTCAACGATATTGATATTCATGTTGCTCGAGATTTTCATGCATCAATAACAAGTATAAAAAAGGTGGCATCTAAATATTTTGAAAGGTTAGAGTTTGTTCAATTTTGAAAAAAAAAAATTGATCGCATGTGTGTTATTTTATGATTAATTGTTAGACTGATGTGTTTGCGATATGCATTTTCCTAAATTCACATCACGTGAGGTTTGCCCATCACTGCCTTGGGACACATAGAAACCCAGTCGATAAACTCCGTTCAACATTTGCTTCTTTAGAGTGTGCCATGACCATGACCTTTTCTTCATAATTTCATATTGAAAATCATATTTACTGTCCCAACGGAGTTCATCAATTACCACCACGGTGACCAAACTCACTCACAGTACAAGCTCTCTGACACAAACGAGACCCAACTTTTCAAATTGCTTATCATACATTTGAAAGAAATCACATTCAAGTAAACTAACTCATTTTCTTAACCAAACTATACCTCATTACATACTTCATACATTTCAATAAAATCACATCTCACAGTATACATTCCAGGCATACACACACATAGTCATGCTTCAGCAGCACAAACACTCATACACAATTCACTCTCTAAATGTTGGAGGTTGATATCATTCTTTCTCTACCCTTGTTTTTCTAAGCAATCTGGGAATGAGTTTTTATATAGACTCATAATGCCTTTGGCTTTTGTACCTAAGTTATATGGGATTCATTCCCTTACTAACAAAGTACTCAGTTCTTAAGTGATAAGTGATATGAGATTCATAATGCAATCCGACTCTTGATATTAGAACCTCCATAATACTTCTAGTATTTCATGTAAGTATGCCATCCAAATGTTCCAACATCAACTTCTACATAAAATGGTACGCCAAAGCCTGTGCACCAACGCTTTTCTTTAGTTTCCTTTTCTTCAGTTCATTGTTAAATAAATGAAAAATCCCACTTCTCCTACGTGAAAAACTACAAAGGAGATGCTGGTGAAGATCAAGATTGATTCAGAAAGTAATTTTCGCACACAGAAAATAGAGAGTTAATATATCAATCTTTAGCTATGGTTTTTGATGTGATGTATATAGGGTGTGGTCTTAGTTCCACTAGTGAAAAATATATTGATTTTTAATCTGTGCCATGATTCAAACATGGCCGACCCTGTATGTGTAAGTATGGGGCCAAATTAATTAACCAGAAAAGCATTAGTATCCGAATGTCAAGGAAAGAGAAAAAGGGGAAAGAAAGTTGGTTGTTAGATATTATCATTTTTGCATTGATATTCTTTCCGAGTTCATCACGTGGTATCTCTTATGACTGCCTAAATGTAATGGATCAATTCAAGATTCTTATTTCTACTTTGTTATTATTATTTTTTTGGTATGATTTGGGATAGAAGAGGGGAACATAAAGGCTGCTGGATCACATGCAGATCACATTCCCTTTCTTCTTCGTCGTCGCTTCTTTTTATACAATGGGCGATGAACCGTGAACGTAAAAGAAAAGGACCCACTCCTCAATCTAAGGGTTCACACCATTATTTCAGGCTCACTTTCTATTTTGACTCTTTCCCAAATCAAAGATATGTTCTCCAAAGTGCCATTTTTTGTGTCCACAGCCAATAATTCAGGATGCCAAATTTTGCTGCCTTGTAGTTTGATCATTCGGTTCTGGGAAAATGCAGTTGCCGTATTGGGTCGATGAGGGAGCGCAGTCCCAATTCCCTCAGTTTCTTCTTTTTCATATTTACTAAATTATAATAATATAATTTCATCATAATCATACGAATATTATTGCCACCTAATTATCCACTAGGCTATCAATCATGTCGACCAAAAAGCTCGAGATCACCCTGGTCTTGATCATTCTACGAAAATCACCTTCTAGAGATGATAATGATACTCTTTCATCCTCCACTATAGTTCGAATGACGCCTGTCCGCGACCCCTCCCACCAACATTTACCTATAATACTAACTTGCTTCATAAACAGACATTTTGATTATGTTTTTTTATTATATTTTTGTTGGTTATATTAATGCATTGGTGTATAAGATGCATCTCAGTTCAACTTTTATTTTGATTATTTATACTTTTTGAAAAGTAAAAGGCTTCGAATAAATCAAATATCTTCTATTTATGAAACTTGCTCCAACATTTATATGCGAACAAACCAAGATCTATTACTTATCCATCATGCAAAAGAATTAATTTTATTTATTAAGCAACATGAGTCGTTTATCACGGCATAATAGTTGGTTAAAATCATGAAAAAGTAAAATTTTCAAAATTAGACTAGTGATTAGAACGACCAAATCATCGATTCGTTGGTTTGATTGATCTAAATAAATCATTAAAAATTTATAAAAAATTAAAAATTGATTCAACTAGTTTGTATTAATTTACAACTTAACTGATTTAAAACTTTTCTCTAAACCGGTACCTCAATCAATTGATTCAGTCCAATTCAAATAAACATGTACAAAAAGTTTAGTTTCAACATGTGTCTTTTCAGCTAAACAAGTATACATATCCCATTCCCCTTTTACTTATTTAGATCACAATTAAAGTCTCTATAAAATTATCTAAATAATTTATGGTGTGTAAGGAGGAAATAAGCACATCTCCCTTGTATGATACAAAGTAGAATAATAAGATGACATTTTCCTAAAAAAAATTAAATTCAATTGAAAATATTAAAATTTAAAAAAAAAAAATCTAATTTATCATTCTCTTATTGAAAAGAAATATAGATAATATACATAAAATCATAATTTCATATAATCTTTTCTCTTTAAATAGATACATATATTGAGAATATTGTGAAGTGTTGAGGTTGCTCCAAATCGGATTATATAATATTTAATTTGTAAACACCAAGAAAACGTTTTGATTGATTTCTTTATTAAGTTGGGAATATGGAGATCGATTAACGCTATGGTCGTTATTTGATGGTTTTCTATTTTCTTTTACAATTTTCACCCTAATTTATATTTCTACGTGATTGTATATAATTTAAATATTTTAACGGTCTTAATGATGTCTTACTTTCTTTTAAGTTATAACACAATGATCAAATTTTAATTTCTGGTTTTATATTATGTTAAAATTTGGATTAAATCTATATACTTTAATTTTTGACATAATTTAGTTTTTTTATTTTTATAATATCATTAATTAGTCTATATAATTAATATTGTTAATTATTTCAATTACAATGTCGTAGCCATTTTTTTAAGAACACTATTCCAACAAAATTTTATTCTACCATGATGAGTTTGAATGTGTGTTTTTTTAAAAAATTCATGTAAATATTTTCAACGTAATTTTTTTTATTTCAACACTACTAAGTAATTTTTTTTAATTTTAAAACGTCACATCATTGAATTTAACAGAAGAATTTTAATAGTGATGATAATTAATCCTGAATTTTTAATTTTGAAAAGTAAAAAAACTATATTCTTGAAAAAATAAAATAATGAAACTAAATTTCAAATGTATAAAGTGTATAAGACTTAGATCGCATTTCAACTTTTAGAGTGTACTTGGTTAGGTAGAAAAATAAATAAAATTTGAATGTGCTTAGTAGGGAAGAAAAGTGAGAGGAAAGAAATAGGAGGGATGATCATTTTCTATCCTAATGTATAAAAATCAATCTTTCCAAATTAGGTTGATGAGAGGAGACAAAATGTTAGAAAAATGCATGTTAATTCAAAATTATGTAAAAAAATTTAAATGTTTTATTTTCTTTCCTCTAATTTTTCAACTCTACGTAGCAACGAATAGATATATTTTTCCATCTTTCTTACTAAGCACGCTTATGAAAAGAAAAGTATGTTTTCCATCCTTCTAATTTTTACCCTTTCAACTTTCCATTCTTTCAATTTTTTTCCACTTTACCAAACAAAACATTAAATTGTTACCCCATAATTTACATAAAAAATAATCAACCAAAAAGGAACATGAAACCATATTACTAAAATCAAATTATAATATAATTCATATCTGCAAAATAAATTAGAAAGTAAGGTAAGTTAAAAGAATGGAAAGAAATAAAAAGGAAAAAGTGGGGAGCAATGACAAGACAGAGATCGGCTAGCTAGTAGGGGAGGTGGAGGTGGAGGTGGAGGTGGAGGTGGAGGTGGAGGTGGAGGTGGAGGTGGAGGTGGAGGTAGAGGTAGAGGTTGAAATGAGATAATTATAAATCATAATAACAGCAACAATAATGGATAGCATAAATATAGTTATCATCATGGGGAGGCATGTGTATATTCACTTTCCTCATTGTCATCACTTTGGCATGATGAGAAAATAATGTTCATCAATCTTCTTCTACAAACCAATTTTCTCTTCCCTTTCCCTTCACTTTTCTCCCATTCCATTCTACACCAAACCAGATAATATATTACTTGTTTTGCAAGATTTCTGCATATAGTCCAGCCTAAAGTTAGAAATATCAGAGGAAGAACAAAATAACATACAAATAAATTTTTTAATTATAAAAATAATCTACTAATATTAAAAAAAATTCAAAGACCTTACTGGTTAAATTGGGATTTGGATAAATATTTTTTAAAGAATATTTCGAAGATTTTTTTATCAGGAATTATATTGCATTTTATTCATTTTACTTAAGAAATGAGTAAATTAATTTCTATACGTAAAATAAATAAAAAAACAAATTGGTTACAAGCATGATATTAACACACTATGTTTGTCCAAGTCCAGCTCGATCAGAAATATGGGTCTAAAATTTTACCCAAGTTCGCTCATATTTGTAAATAGCTAATCCAAGTCCATTTTAGACCCACCTTTATTTATTTTTAATTTATATTAGTTTCAATTTAAGATTTTTTGTTTATTAAAATTATATATATAATCATCTTAATATTTTTTTTAATATTTACATTATAGTATTATATTTTAAAAATAACATATTATAAAAATCAAGGGGCAAAACTACCCGATAGAGAGACAAGTTGGGAATCAACCAAGCATAGAGACCATTCCGAGACAAGTCAAACTAGTATCATTCTGAGGATGCGATGAGGGTATCGCAAGAATGGGTGGGGAAGGATGTCACGAGCCGTGGATCAAAGCCTGTGACTATTACGCACAAAAGTCCCAATAAGGTCAACAGGTCAAATGAGGCTCTTTTGACCCGCTTTGACTAGCCCGACTTGTGACATACATGAAAAAGTCCATCTACTTGAAGCTTTGGTGGCCCAGTGGAAAATTCCAATAAAACTAGAGTTACTAAGATAATTAAGACTCTCATATTGTAGATAGGCACTAATTTCAACCGTTGGATCTAGGAAAGCTCAACTATAAATAAAGGTATCCCCTTCATTTGTAATCATCCCATTGTACTTCATTCATCCTAGTGAATCCTATTATATTATATTTTTGAGTTAAAGAATATATTTGAGAGCATTTACTCAAACACTTGGTGTGTACTACTTTCTTATAGTTTTTTCAATTCTCTCTTTGCTCATTCGTTTTGATTTGCTTTTGTTATATTTTTTGATGCTTTAAAGAATTTTCGGGAAAATTCTCACTTTTCGAAAATTAGATTGACTTAAGTGGATTTGAAGCAAAAAAATTGCCTATGATAGCACGGTTTGCCAGTCTAAAGTTCTAGCTTGACAATTACACTTGAAAAAGAAAAACAAAGAAAATGCCTTTTCTATATAAGAAATGCTGAGGGGTTAATTGCAACATAACCCACTCAATGGTTTTAATTTATTTCATAAAGGGCTTTCTTCTTTATAATTTTCTCATTTACTCCCCATAATTTAAAATGTTATCTAATTTTAGAAATATGTTAATAATATTAATTACGTTAGTCCCTATAACTTTTATATTACTTAAGAAAAGGAATTTATCTCATTTAATTTCTATTTTTTGAACAATTAATATTCATTTTTAATTTCTTTTTTTTTTTGAAAGAAAATAGGACTGGGCTTATTATTCTACTAGAACTTTGAAAGAACATACCTATCAACATAGTTCGGGCCCCCAAAAATGAACTAGGAAAACATTAAACTAAATAAAAATAAAGTAAAATCCTAAGATCTTTTGAGAAAAACCCCAAAAGCAGAACCATCAACCCCCATTCTTGGAAAGGTAAAAAAACCACCCGCTCTTGTAATCAATGGTCATTTCTTAATTGACAGTACCCTTTCCCATTCCATCTTCAAGAAACCATTCTGAGCCTCTCCAGAAAATTCTTTTGTTCAAGAAAAACTTTTCTCTTTGAATCTTATAGAGGCGAGAGGGGAAACAAGACAAACTTAATCTGGTTCTTAAATCCAGTCATCTTCCAAGGTTGACCATGCAAATCTTGGAACATCTTTTTCCAGGTAACAGTTTTCATTTCTCTTTAAACATTTAGTAGCTAGAATATTTGCGAGTTTATTCCTTTCTTGATTGACATATTGAAATTTTATCCACTGAATCTGATGGCATAAGTTCTTGATATTTCTGATGTGGGTTTGAATGTAGGACTTATCGGACTCTAGACTATTGCATTTCTTTATAACCGATAGTGAATCCCCCTCTATCACCACTTCCCTATATCTTAGGTCTATTCCCAGATGAACTACTTCAGTGCATGCTAAAGCTTCGGCTGAAAAATTGAATCCACCCAATCGTGAATAACTGTTTTGGAGGCTAGGACCATTCCCAAAGCATCACGAGCTACAATACCAAAAGCTAATTTCAGCCGTAGTTGATCATATCATGCATCAAAATTGATTTAGATTTTTCCTCTTGATGGGGCTTGCCAACCAAACTCCTGATTACCCCTGGAAAATGCCGGATGCCTTACCGGTCCAAACTTCTCACCGAGAAAATGCCGGATGTCTTACCGGTCCAAAACAGTTCGTCTTCGTGTGGAATTCGGGCTAAGGGGATTCGAAGAATACGCTCTGCATCAACATCTTGGAAGGTATTGTATATTAACCCCCTCTTCAATTCTCTATTTTGACAATTAATCAACTCATCAACTAGGTTCAAACTCATAGCAATACTGGACTGTAATAAATGTGAATAATTAAAATCTGGAATCCAATTACCATTAAAGATAGAAATTTTTGAACTTGTTCTTACGTGCCAAGCCAAACCATCCTTCAAAACTTTTTGTGCAACCCAAATACTTTTCCAAGTATACGATGATTCGCTTTTGAAATTTGATTGTAAAAAAGCGCATGATGGGAAATATTTAGCTTTAAGAGCCCTTGCAAGAAGCGAATCAAGGTTAAAGATCAACTGCCATCCTTGCTTAGCCAACAAGGCCACGTTGAACTTCGCTAAATCACGAAAACCCATTCTGCCCTCTTCCTTTAAAACACACAACTTTTTCCAACTACACCAACGAAGCTCTTTTTTACCATGAGCCTTCTGTCACCAGAAACGAGCCATAATACTATCCATGTTGTCACATAAGGATTTAGGTAGCAAGAAACAGGACATAGCATAAGTAGGAAGAGCCTGTAACACTACCTTTATAAACACTTCTTTCCCACCTTGGGATAAAAACCAAGTAGTCCACCAATCTATCTTTTGTTTCATCTGATCCTTTAAATTTTGGAAGGAAGATCTCTTATTTTGACCTATAATGTTAGGTAATCCCAAATACTTCTCAAAGTTTGAGGAGACCCTTACCCCTAACTCCCTTTCAATCAAAAGCCAAACTGATTTTACCGTATTTTTGCTAAAAAAAACTATAGATTTCTCAAAATTTACTACCTGTCCAGAACATTCCCCATATTCCCGAAGAATATTTCAAAAAATTAAAGAACTTTCTTGAGAAGCTTTACCAAAAAGAATATAATCATCGACAAATAATAAATGAGAAATATTAGGACCCCTTCTACTAGCTTGAACCCTAGAAACATGACCATCACGAATTGCTAATCGCATAAGATATGATAAGCCTTCACTACATATTAAAAATAAAAAAAGGCTAAGGGGATCACCTTGTCTTAAACCTCGACTAGGCTTAAAAAGCTCACCTATCCTTCCGTTAATACTTACAGAGTAAGTAATCGTAGTAACACACTTCATTATTAAATTAATCCACTCCTCACCAAAACTCATCTTTCGCAGCATTGCCTCCAAAAACTTCCATTCCACCCTATCATAAGCTTTACTCATATCTAACTTTAAAGTCATAAGTCCTTTTCTTCCAATTCGCCTTAGCAAAAAAGTATGAAGAAGTTTGTAAGCTAAAAGAACGTTATCAGAAATTAATCGACCAGGAACAAACGCGCTTTAGGATTTGTCAATGCATGATAACGAAAGCCTCTGCATCCTATTCGCAATCATCTTTTCCACAATTTTATAGAGCACAGAACAAATGCTTATAGGTCTAAAGTTGACCATATTAGTAGGATTTGAAACTTTAGGGATAAGTACAATATTTGTAACATTAACTGATTCTATACTACCCCCATTATTCAAAAAACCTAGAATGAAACTACTAACATACTTTCCTATCACGTGCCAATATCTTTGAAAGAAGAGAGCAGGAAAACCATCAATACTAGGTGCTTTCAACGATCCCATGCCTTTAAGAGCAACTACTAACTCTTCCTCAAAAAAAGAAACTAGGAGGGAGGCGTTGTCTTCTTCAGAAATACATGTATCCACTCCAGAAAGAACTTTATTTAAATTATTAGGAATAAAATGAGAAGCAAAAAATCCTCAAAAAAACCTGTCGCAATGGTCTCCATAGCATCTGGATTATCCATAATTTGTCCCTCGTTGTCCTCTAAATGCCAAATTGTATTTGCTTTTTTCCTCTGTGAGGCACTTTTATGAAAGAATCTAGTATTTTTATCCCCTGCTCTAAGCCAATTCACTCGGGCTCTCTGTTCCCAAAACACTTCTTCTTTTTCAATTTCCATACTCAGTTGAAGTTTTGTTTCTAGTATATCCTGAACAAAGCTTTCACTACAGTCTCCTTCCATCAAAACCTCCAATCTCTTTGTTAACAATTTTTTCAGCCCTTTTCTTTTTCCTTGAATTTCCTTAGCTCACTTTGTTAGCCCATTGCGTAAACCATTCAACTTTAGGAGAATATTGCCTTTAATTGAGGACCATAGACTTGATACCTCGGCTTTAAAAGATTCTTCAAGGGTCCACCACGCTTTAAATTTGAATGAACTGTGTCTGTTTTGTTTGTTTTCACTATCAAACTCAATCAATAAGAGGCAATGATCTGAAATAGAAAAAACCTAAATGCCAAACATAGTTAACGAGAACTGAGATATCCATTCCTTATTTGCACCTCACGATCCAACCTTTCCCAAATATTATTTTCTGGCAAAGTTCTCCTCTCCTAAGTGAACCAAGGACCTACAAATCCCAAATCTACAAGCCCACAATCATTTAATGTTGTTCTAAACAACTGCATATGTCCTTTATCCCGTGGTAAACAGCCCAATTTCTCAGAACCATATAAAATCTCATTGAAATCCCCACTAACACACCAAGAGATTCCGTTACGACGACCAAGACGTCTTAGTAGGTCCTAAGTATTCTTTCTAGTGTTTGCGTATGGTGATCCATAAAACTCGATAAATCATAATTCCTTTTTAGAATTTTTAATCAAAAGATCAATAAAATTTAAAGAGAAACTACTCAATGAAACCTGAATATTAGATCTCCAAGCCAAATAGAGCCCACCCTTACTACCATTTGCTCTAACATCAGTACCGAATGAAAATCCACATCTTCTTCTTATTGACTCTATTCTTTTTTCATCAACCTTAGTCTTCATTTAGAAGACTATTTGGGGTTTATGCCTCCTCAGTAAATGCTGAAGATGACGCACTGCTCGTGGACTCCCCAATCCACGAGCATTCCAACTTAATATTTTCATTGTGCCCGATCGACTACCTTATTAGTAGCCATCGATCCTAATTGAGTTGGAATTATAGCCTGTTCCAAGGCCAATAAATTGCTTTCATGACACTTCCCGTCCATAGATGTTCTTGGTTTCTTAACCTTTCAAACAATCAAGGAAACATTATCAATTATCCAACTTGGACTGTCTTCCTTCCGTTTCCCCAATTCTGATTTTAAAGTATCAGATACTAAAGGAGGCCCTCTTGCTAACCGCTTCCATTTTTTAACCATAGTCGGGAAAGAGCTTTGAGTTTCATGGGCCTCAACAACTTGGGTAACTTGTTCGGCCGAATAGGCTCTATCATAACATACTGCTTCATCGTGATCCATCTCCTCTACAGAGAAAGTTTCCCAGATCCCACTATTCGAAGGCCCAAACTCTATAATCTTCTTTAATGAGTTGACTAGTCGATTTTCCCCCAAATCGATAGATTTGAGAAATTTTTGGTTGGGCTCAATTAATTCATCCACGTCTTTACCAACCCCACCATAAGAATTCTTATTAATCACAACACCTATTAAATTGTCTTTTGCAAGATTATCGAGTGAATTAGCTAAATTCCTATCCTCACCTCCTTCCAAGGAATTTCCATTACACACGACATCTTCTAGTATGCTCTTAGCAGGATTATCCAGTGATCTATCTATTTTCCTTCCCCCATCTACTCTCAAGGTATTAGAATCCCTTTGAAATATGTCATCTTGAGAATTTCCCGCTGACACCAATCTATCGGGTACACTGTTTCCCCCAATAGTCCGCTCATGCTCAGCACCCCTTCCATCATCGGTATCCCCTACTGCAACTACCAACTTTCCCCCGATCAAGAATTTCCCCTCAGGACTCTGTTCATCTCCACCAAAATAATAATACTGCATCATTGATTTCTTGTCAGTGAACCTCAATTTTTTATTTAATTTCCCTAGTAAAGGAGATTCTGCTTTAAGAGCTACCGAGTAGGGTAAGTCTTCTTCTACTAAATTTTTAATTTCAACTGGAGTGTCAATACATTCCTTTAAACCATGCCCCATTCACCCACCGCCGAAGCAGAAAATTGGCAAGTTTTCATATTTGAACGGAAGCCAAAACTTACTTTCTCCATCTTTGATAAAAATTCCATGACGTAAAGGTTTTCGGATATTCAATTGAACTCTAATTTTGTAAAACTCCCCATTAATTTCAAGACGTGAAAAACCTCCAAAAGTTGAACCCACCCCATGCATTAAATCTTTTTTTATCAAACTCTAGTGGACAAGGACCGATTTTTACCCCAAAAGATGACGTATTTAGACATATCTTACTTCTATCCATTGATTCCTGCAACCTGTAAAAAAGTATTAACTGCTTTCGAAATAACCAAGGGCACCCTTCTAAGATTGACTCCAAGTCATCTTCTTCCTCAAACTCAATCATAAACAGATTTTCTCTGCTACTTGAATCATAAATTTTCTCTTTGTTTTCCAAATACTCTTCAATTGAGCCCTTAAACTATCAGGATTGTAAGATTTATAGGTCAAAATAGAACACAGCAAGGTGGGTTTACCTGAGAAAACAATAGTTGAACTCTTTACTGAAAGTTGAATAAACTTTTCCTTTAAGAGAGAGATATCATCCCTACCATCTAATGTCATGATGTATTGGAAAAAACTTTCATTCACCACCCTTCTCAAACAACAGCCACAACCGATCTTGTTTCTCTAAAGATACTTGAGAGAGAACTCTTGACCTAGGGTTTTTTAATACACCTTTTCCATTTTTAATTTCTAATATCACGCTTTTATGAAATTATATGTTTTAATTTTTATGATTTTAAAAAAACTTTTTCATATGAATGAATACAAACATCACTAAAAAAATTATTAAAAAATGATAATAGTTGTATGAATTATTTTAACATTGTAGTTCCTAAATTTTATATTTTATATAGCATTTTAACTTATTTAAGTATTATTTAGTTGTAATTAACTATAGAACTTACTATTAATTTTTGTCTTTATATAAATTTGTTATTTTTTTTTGGTAAATGGAAACATCTAAAAGCGATTACAAATTAAATAAAAACTAACTTATAGCTTTAATTCTATCTTCATCAAGTAAACGAATAACTAACGATGGAGGCGTGTGAAAAACCCGAAGTAACACATCTGAAGGCATAGAAACTTTTGCCATAAGGTCTGCAACTTTATTCAGATATCATGGAATTTGACAAAAACAAACTTCCCATTTCTGACGGATTAACTAATGTAACATACGTACCTCCACAATATTACTATGAGCTCTACCTCCTAAAGAAATTAAGTCAACAAGTAGCATATTATCGCTGTCTACTTCAACTTTTCGAAGCCCTTATTCCATGCAAGAAGCAAGCCGTCCAATAAAGCTCGCGCTTCCACCTTGAAGACTGAAGCATTACCAAAACTCAAATTGTAACCCCATAATCAATCAGCTTTGTCATCCCTTCAAACCCCACCAATGGACGCCCTATCCATAGATACCGCTCCATCAAAATTAAGCTTTCCCACCCTTGATGAGGATGCTGCCATGCAACAAGATTACTGCTAGAAGACACAAAAGATAACTTGGGAGCCAGATTATGATAACTTTGTGCCCATGCATATCCTTTTTCAAGTATTAACTCGGAGCTTCTATGTCGATTTGAGAATACAAACTCATTACGTGACTTCTAAATAAGCCAACAAAGGATCACAAATAACGTTTGCCAATTTACATCATCAATAGTTAGGTGTCCTGAATCTTTTATATTCCATAGCAGCCATGTAAAAAACGGTAAAGCAAAGAAAACCTGCTGCAATTGATTAGGAAGTATTGCAGCCCAAATTTTCCTTGCAAAAATATAGTCTTGCAAAGCATGGACCACCGATTCCAATTGCACTCCACATCCCGGACAAAATCCATCTTCAGTTAAATGCCGTCTGAACCTCTCACCTTTTGTAAATAGCCGACCATGCCACAATAACAAAAGAAACACTGAATCCGCTAGAGTGCTTTGACAATCCAAAGAACCTTCCAATCTAGTGAACCTGCAGCATCAGAAAAAAAAACAGATTTTTGTATGTTAAGGATGATGAAAAACCATCCGTATTTCTCCATTTCCAGGCTAGATTATCCTGGCTGACTCCTTCACAAGGAGGTGTTACGGTAGAAATATAAAAAAGCACATGATCAGGTAGCAATTCCTTAAGGCGATCCCACTCCCATAGTCCATCTTTAGTAACCATATCACACATACGACTGGTATAGTCCATCACACTCGGAACACGACAATGGTCACTCAATTTTCCAAGCTGGTGGATCCAAGAATCAGTCTAAAATTCACAAGTTTACCATCTCCAATATCCCAGTAAACATTTGAAATAACATCAGACCAAACACCAGTAAGAGAATGCCAAATATAAGAACTATTACTACGTGAAATAGTCGTAGGCAAGATGTCATGTATATTATAATTTTTCTGGAGAACCTATACCCATGTAGAATCGGTTTTGGTAAGGAAACAAAATCCAAACTTCAACAGAAATATTCGATTTTGATCCCTCAAATTCCTCAAACCCAATTCTCCATTTTCAATCGGGCAACAACAATTATTCCATGAGATAATAGCTAACTTCCTTTGATTCGATGAAGATCCCCATATAAAATTATGAGCCAGCTTTTCAATATTCGTACAAACAGTTACAGGCAGTTTAACCGTATTCATGAAATAATTTGGAATAGAAAGTAGTATAGAACGGGCCAACTTTATATGCCCCGCCATCGAAAGTTTCCTTGCGTCCCAACCCGACTATTTCTTTCTAACCTTATCAACTAGAAAATCAAAAGTACCAACACCCATTTTGTCATGAAGCAAAGGCATGCCTAAATAAATGCCAAGGCTGTCAACCTTATTAAAACCCAATCTATTACATATGCTATCAACAATATTGTCAAGAGTATTTGGGGAGAAAAAAAATTGAGACTTGGAAACATTCACCTTCTGTCTTGAGAAATAGCAAAAAGTCCGCAAGATATTGTTAACAACAATCGCTTGCTCCATATTGGTCTCACTAAATAACATGAGGTCATTTGCAAAAAACAGATGAGAAATAGTAGGTCCCCTTCTAAACAAAGCCAAAGCTTTCCTCTCCCCCTGTACCATAGCATCTCCAATTAAATGGCCCAACCGTTCCATACAAAGTACAAAAAAATACGGTGATAAAGGGTCCCCTTGACATACACCTCGTGCTGGTTAGAAACTATCTGTCACGGTGCCATTCTATAAGACTTGAAATGAGCCAGAAGAAACACAGTTCATAGTGATGCAAATTAACTCAGCAAGAAGACCCAAAAGCTATAAAGTATCCCGAAGAAATGCCCAACTAATTCTGTCATAAGCTTTTTCGAGATCAATTTTCATAATCATACCCCGTTTCATCGCACAGAAGGATTTTAAAGAGTGAATCACCTCTTGTGCTACTATAATATTATCCGTAATATCCCAACCTGGAATAAAGCTAGATTGATTGGGACTTATCAACATCGTCATACAAGATCTCAATTTATTTACAATTGTTTTTGTCAAAATTTTGTATAAAATTGAACAAAGACTAATCGACCTAAATTGAGTCACTCTTTTCGAGCTTTGAATCTTCGATTGTAATACCAACAAAGTCTTATTCAACATAAGGTCCAACGGTATACTACGCAAAATACCATGCACAAAAGTACAAACCGAACGGCCAACATGCTCCCATTGAGACTGAAAAAATTGGGCTTGAAACCCATCTATCTCGGGAGCTTTCAAAGGAGCCATTCTAAAAATTGATTTACGCACCTCCTCATCCGTAACCATGAAACTAAGACGAGCAACCTTTGAAAGAGATAATTGAGGAAACCTTTGCTGTGAAGACAATGAACCATGCACTACATAATCCATAATGTAAAGCTTCTCAAAAAAATCAAGCACATGTTGTTGTAAAGTCGAACCGTCAAAGCACCACTCATTATCAATCATCAACCCTTCAATTCTATTTCTTTTCCGTTTGCTAATCGTACGACTATGAAAATAAGCAATGTTCCAATCTCCATGGTGAAGCCAATTTACCCGAGACTTCTAAAACCATAGCATCTCCTCATAGACCAAAAGCTCCTCAATTTCATATCGCAATGAAGCCTCTCTGCTCTGAGGGCTTGGGAATTGCGAAAATCCAACACCCTCTGCACCCGTTTCAGCTTAGCCATAAGCTTTCTCTTCTTTTCAAAAATATTCCCATAATCCTGTTTATTCCAAATCATAACAACATCTTTAAACTTCTCCAAATTCTCCATAGCTGATCGATGGGGATCCCAATTACCTTTAACTAAAGGATTAAAATCCTTATGCATTATCCAACTTGCAAGGCATCGAAAAGGTCACTTAGCTCGACATGGAGATGACTGTAAGGAAATAAGAATGGTCCGATGATCGGACTTAAGACGATAAAAATTTTTGACTGAGCAATCTGGAGCAAAGAATTCCCAATCCATGTTACACAGGGCTCTGTCTAGTCGTTAAGAAAGACCACCTCTATACCAAGTATACTGAGATCCAATAGCACCAAGATCCTGCAAAGCATTATCAAAAATAAAATCTCTGAATCGTTAGCAACCAACATGAGAAATATTCGCTCCTCCATCCCTCTTCAAGCCATCTATAATACAATTGAAATCCCCGACGATAATCCAAGGGCCAACCATCATATTCGACACAGAAGAAAACAAAGACCAAATCTCTTTCCACTTCACACTCTAGGGGCTAGCATAGACAAACGAGGCATAGAAACCTTTAGATAAATGAGCATCTTGTATGAAGGTATGAACCACTTGTGAATGAATTTGAAGAATATCAATACATACATTCTCAGACCAACATAACCAAATTCCACCAGCAAACCATTCGCTTCAACCCGAAAAGAGTTACCATAACCTAGTCTCGCAATAATGGCATCAACACTACTACCATAACCCGAGTCTCACACAAACACAACACATCTGGAGAAAACTCTTGGCGATACTCCCTAATCATATTATGGAAATGAGGATGTCCTGCTCCCTGACAATTCCATACCATTATTTTAGAATTCATATTAAAATACAAAAGGGTGTAAACACGTACCCGATCGATCTATGGGACAACATTAGGAGTAACAGTAGCATCCTCCATCGTCATTGCATCCACTGCAACTTCTGTAGCAAATTTACTCTCATGACCTTCAATTACTTTGTCTAATTCTCCCACTATACTTTCCATGGCTGCTCCTAAATTCACTACCAAATCCGGTGGTTTGCCATGCTTAGGAACATTTCTCATCAAACCACTTGGCTTGGTCACATTCAACCCACTAGCTGCACCAAATAAAAAGGTTGAGTTTTCCTTATTTTCCTTAGGCACACCTTTGTTACTGTCCAAAATTTGGACGGCTGCATGAGAACCTGTTACCAACTTGTCTAAAATTTTAACTGGCTAAAAAACCACCCCTTTTCCTTTTTCTAAACCTCCAACATTTGACCCAAATGAAACACTCCCTTTTGAACCCAAATAGACATTTTGATCCAGACCCAATCTGCCCATACTTCTTCTTGATAATTCCTCAATCTGTTTGTTTGTCTTTATTTTATAAACATGCTGAATCCCTATTTTGTCTCCACCTTCCATAACTTTTTGTAGATCATAATATTTTGCTTTCAAATTAATCCCTTGATTTTCGTTATCCCCGGAATCATCTTCCCCAATCAAGGTCGAAAAGGGAGAGCCTCCATTAACAGCATGATCACCGGTGCTCCGCCCCTCACCGGAACCCCTCGATTGCCCCTTTCTCCTCTCAACCACCATCCGATCACCAAAACATTCCTCCGACACCTTTTTCTCCAAAACCGAAGGTTCCTAAACTTTATGAGATTCTTCCCTCACCCCCACCGATTCAATCACTGACACCTCACCACAACTTTCAGCAATATGACCAAATTTCCTACAAGAAAAGCAGATATAAGGTAATCCTTCATATTCAACCCTCTAAAGCTTGCCATTGATTTTTATTTTCGAAACCAAAGGCTTTCAGAGATCAATTGAGACCGCGAGTCGAGCGAAGAGTCCACGTTGCCCTCTGTCCTCTAATTTGACAATCGAACCTATCATTTGCCCAATTGCCCTCAAAAGACAGTTAGAATAGAAACCTTCCAGTAGACCAGGTAAGCGAATCCATACAACTTGCAATTCCAACCCGCTTTGAGCCATTGAAAAATCAATTGTCCATGGACGAACAGACAGGAACCTGCCAAATACAACCTACAGACCAGCAGTTAAAACTTTGGTAATGTCATTATCATCTTGAAACCTTACCAAATAAAAGTCATTCTCCAAGTCCATTAGATGGAAACGCCCTTGGGGATTCTAGAGAAGGGTGATCTTATTTAATAAGGCCTTAAATCCAATTCGGCCACCAAGCAATTTAACCACCACCATTTTCGCCATTCGTCGTCGGATAAAATCCTGTACCCTATCTGAGAAACGAATGGAAGGAACCCCATCCACAATCTCGGTGATAACATTACCCTCCAACAACGATAAATGCTCTTCCAGATCATCCTCTTGCATAGAGTCAGTATCATTCCCCAAAAGAGTATATTTGTAAGATGCCTTAGGCACCTCAGATGTAATTTTCTGCCCATTACTATCTACTATAGGATCATCAAAATCGAGATACAAATCCGACCGAGTGTGAACCTTTTTGGTCGCTCTTTTGATCCCAAGATTGGAACCGAAACTATTCAGACCGGTCACCAAATCAACCGTCGGCAGAGAATCAGACATGACTTATTGAAAAATAACGAAATTGTTATATAAATTTGTTATTATTACTACAAAAAAATAATAATTTAATACTATTTAAATCTTAGTGCTTACAAAAATTTTACATGAAAATTAAAGAATATTATTTTTTTTACAATAATTTCCTAATTTTATCATAAATAAAACTATCCTCATAGTTTTGTCTCAAATTAAATCATTTTGTTTCATATATGTTTATATTTTTATTAAAATATTTATTTTAATTAATACATTATCATCACTATTTAATTTTTAATATTTTTTTCCAAAAATTATAAATATAAATAGTTTTTTTTAATATACTGGTGTGATTACATGGTAGTATCTGTTCATACTTTCTTAACCCTTTGATAACGCACACATACTTTGCACACATAGGCGCTCGAACTCGAGACCTTTAGGATGAACAACATCCTCTTTTTTCACTAGAACTACTTGTTGGGTTCATAAATATTAATAGTTAAACTATGCAAAGAAAACTAGTTAATATAAATATTGCTATTTATTTGATTAATTAAAGTAAAAAGAAGATATTAAACTAATAAAATTGATGAAATTAAAACTAAAAATGTTACCAAATTTATCATACAAAATTCGGCAAATATAATTTATATATTAATTTTAGAGGATAAAGGGAAAGTTTGAGGTTTTGGGATATTAGTATTGTTTTAAGATGTTAGCACTTTGGAATTTATACATTTTTTTGTGAATTATAATAATAAGACAAAACTCGAATGATAAACATTTAGCGTAATTTTAATCTAAACCACACTAAAAACGTTGAACAGTTTAATCATTAGATCATCATCACATGGGTTCTAGAAATTTTTACGTTGATGTTGCATGCAAATGATGATTTTGGAATTTTGAAATGGGCTGGGCTTCAAATATTTCGTTTCTCCGAAATGGGCTGGGCTTCAAATGTTTCGTTTCTCTGCAACTGCAAGAGGCTTGATAAAAGGTGATATATGAACTTTGTTCAAAACAATGTTGGTTTTGAGTGAAGGTTTTAGCCACAAACAACATTCAATGTTACCTTTTATCTTCTCAGTTGCTTTCAAATGTAAGATTTTATTATTATTATTTGCTTTTAATACATGATGATGCAATCTGAAGATAAACAGAATGGCCATTCAAGAACAGCGTTCTATGAATTGTATTGGCGGTTCAAATGAAGACACCCCAAAGTGTGCACAGCGAGAGCTAAAAGATGAGACCTTCCCTAACCATCTTGAATCCTCAACATGCAAAATACTTTTCTTTCTTTCTGTTCAAACAAAGGTTAAAATAGATAGTAATAAAAAAAGGGCCTAAGAACAAGTAACCATTACATAGAAACCTCCATGCCAATGATTTTAGATGACTGACACAGGGGAGGCAGAGATGCTTACAAGTTAACAAAAGTATGCAGACTTCATTCACTCTGCCAACTTTACAAGTCATCAACTCTTTCACGCAACTGTTCTCTTGCAGATCAAATGGAAATCAATGGCTCGGCCGTTGCAGCATGAAGCTGTATCATCAGCCTCACTACCACCACATCCTTCGTTACTATCTCTACTTTGGGCATAAACCTCGTGCCTATGAAATACGGACACGGACACAAACACATAATACGGGTACGACATGATACGGACACGATGATACAGTAATTTTTAAAAAATAAATATATGAATATGATAGGATACGGAAATAAAAAAATATTTTAATATTTTTACATTTTTTTATGTTAAAATATTTAATATAAATGAAAATATTTATATATATATATATTTCAAAGAATTAAGAATAAAAATGTGTCATTATTGTTCCACAGCTCCTAAATCTCGAGCCCCACAATCCATTAACCAACACTAAAATTAAGAGACAAGTAAATTTTTATTTTCTTTTTTGAGAAAATTAGGCCTTCATATAATAATAATTAAAAAAAGTCCGGAAAGATAAACAAGAAACAAGCAGATAAAAAAGAAAACTAGCAAGCACATCAAACAAAACAAAATAAAATGAAAGTAAAGCCCAAGCAAAGGAGGCCCAGAAACATACCCACAAAGGAAAACCCAAAACAAAAATCAATGGGTAAAAACAAGGAAAATCTAGCATCAATTCTTTTTCTTCCAGCTCCGTCGTTGTCACATCATTTGCTATTTTTAAAAGATAAAATTTTAAGAAGTTGAAGTTCACAAAGCCATACCTGAACTTTGAACAATCTATCAATCTCTGCATCTTGTTGCTGCCACTCACGATAAATATCAACACCAATGAGTCACAGTAAAAGCGAATCAATAGAAGAAGCCATCAACATCTCTACACGTTTAGAATGGACAAAGGTGATTCTACTAAAGCTCATATTTGTGAGTTTGTTGCCATTCTTAATGATTTAAAAGATCTTGAAGCAAAAATTAATGTCCAGAATCAAGCTATGTTGTTGTTATGCTTTTTGCCCTCTTCTTATAAAAATTTCAAGAAAACTATGATTTATAGGAGAGATTATCTCTCACTTGAGGACGTGAAGGGGAATCTACAAAGCAAGGAAAAATTCGACAATGAGTTAGGCCCAAACAAAAAGTTGAAAGGGCAAGCCTCAGTTCTAGTTGCAAGAGGCAGACAACAATCTAAAAAACTAGATCGTAACAAGTCCAAAGCGAGATCGAATCTAGGAACCGTGATAAATATTGTGGCTATTACAAAAAAATAGGTCACATAAGGCAAAATGTAGTCCATCAAGTCCAATTGTGGAGATGCCTTGTCTTGGGCATTGAAGCGGATGACTCCCAGAAGATAGAGACATAGATGTGACTGATTAGACTGATAATACATCGGACAGGACCCAAGCAGAATAGATCCTAAATTCGTTTATGGATTTATTCACTTTTGACTTCTATAGTGTGGCATACCTAAATCTTGAGTGGATGGTGAACTATGTATGCATGACTCGTACACTTTGATGTAAGTAAAAGCCTAAGTTCAAATAGATAAGGAATCGAAGTTGGTGCGTTGGGTGTACGACTTCTTTAGTATGTAGCGTCATTCACAACTGTGGAATTCACAGCTCAAAAAATGGTAAATGATGTCCTCTCATTGGTATTACATGGTTGATGAAAAGTAAACGTGGTCACTGATCGTCCGTCTTTGTGATGGATGACTTGATCACTATTTGATAGTGATTAACTTTTTATGAAAGAAGATGTAATAGTTACCATGAGATAAAATAAGATCATATTAAGAGAGCGGATATTATACCAAAGAGATAAAGGACATCCTATAAGGGTAACACACTTGTGATAAAGTCATTGGACGAGCATTGAGTAGTTGCTTTCATAATGGTATGTCGTTGGGGAGAGCATAGTCAAGATACTGTAATGGAATGACTTCATGACTAACTGAGTTTATAATTAATAGGTGAAAAGCTGGAACTTAATTATAAATTATTTGAGCCTTAACTACATATGTCCAATCGATACATCCGCTAGCTCATTGAAACCAGAAATGAATTGCGTGTTTGAATAGAAATGAATAGAGAAAGAGAAATGGAAAACATTCAGGAATGGTTATGGTTTTCTCCAAAATGGAGAAATGGAATCATTTGGAAATGAATGTAGGTTTCCAAAATTTGAAATGAATATGGAAATTTGCAATTCTTCTTATAAACGATGGAAGAATGAGTTTATTAAACTGTTTTGAAGCTCGAAAATGAAAATAAACCATTTGGTCATAGTGAACATGTTGAGTTGTGACATATTGAACAAATTTTCTCGAAATTTTATCGGAGGTAAAATTTACTAGGGTAAAATTGGGATGTGAAAATTATTTATTATGTAAATATTAAAGTTTATTTTGGGAAATAGAAAAAAACTTAATTGAGTTGGATCACATTACAAGTACTGGATCAAAAAGTGCCAAGGAAGTACTCATAATTAGACCCGATATGACAAAAGCCCAAAACCCCTCATATAACATGAAGGGGGCAACAACCCTAGTAGATATACAAGGGTGGAACGTTCATCCCTCTCCTACTCTAAGTAAGATGTTGTTTTTTTCTATTTAAAATAAACCTCTACAACTCTAAAAAGGTCTACCTTCTCTTCTTATAAATAGATGACACCGATAGAGCTATGTGCACATCTTTTGAGATATTATTATTCTGCCAAAAAATAAAGAGGATTTATTCTCAACTTTTAAATATATTTTTTCATAATAACAATTTTATCGGTTTCTATTAAGAAGAGAAAATTTCCTTTTTCATCCCAAAAGGAAAACTTTTTCTAGTTTTGTGTTTTGCTTCAAGTGGTTCGAATCCACACTCAAGTAGTTCGTGGTACGAGAATAGCAAAGAAGATCATCTGGTTGAAAGCCAAAAAACACCAAGGATCCGCTTATTCAAAAACACATGTATGTATTCGGTTAAGGGTTATTGCTATAAATATCACAAACTGAATCAGTTTTCAAAATTTTAATTTTCCACAATGCAAGAAAACTATTTTCAAACCGGATTTGTTTTACCTACAATTGGTATCAAGAGCCAGTTTGTGCTATGTTTATTGTGTAAATAGAGACCAAATCTCTCTCTTCATCTTGTTTGACTAATATTTGATAAGATATGACATTTTGCAATTATTTGCATGTTTAGGGGAATGTATGTGAATGAATGCAACATTATATTTTTTTAACCATAGAAATTCAAAATATTACTTTGATTTGATGAAAACGAAAATCTACAACTCTAATTCGAGATTTGAAATCAAGAAGAATAATGAAGATTTTGGGGAAGAAAACATGTTTTTCATTTAAAATTGAGGGGTTGCTTTGGTGTTTGGGAAATTAGTAAATCTGAGGGAATGAATCAATTTTGAAGAAACTCTCTGATTTTAGTTTTTAGGAAATTTTTTATAATTGAGTGTTTTTAAACAAGAAAAGACGTGAATGGCTTGATGTAGATGACCAACTTTCAAAAATTGGGCAATTTGCCCTTTTGGTCACTCCTAATTTTCCCTTTTCCAATTAGACCCAAAATCAATTAAGATTCATCCTTTTCAAATTAAACCTCAAAATTGAATCTCATTTGAGCTAACAAATAAAACAAAATTTTATTATGACACTCACATCCCTCAATACTCACTTACGACCTTATTTTTTGATATTTGATTCCACTCGATGATGACCCGAATCTACTAACCCAAAACTATTAGGTCGAGTTTTGGGGCGTGACAACGAATGAGCTAGAAGCCAGTGTGCGACTTGGCCCACATAAAGAATTTCTTTCTCATAGCGTACACATGCGAATATCATATCAAAATTTTCAGAACATATAACTTTGACATATTTTAGAACATACAATATATCAAAACAAATCCTACCTCCATCCACTACACACCATCTCCGTCCAACCAATCACACCAATTAAGATTACAAGAGTCCATCCATCCAATCACACCAGTACGTGGTGAAATGTCACTCATAAATATGCAGCTAAGCTACCAGACAGAAATTGCAATTTAACCACCAAAATTGCAATAAAATTGCCAGAAGACACTTCCTTCGTCATATCAAAACCCACCCCAAAGTGCACATGCAACAACATTGTAACACCCAAAACCATCTCCGGTCTAAGGTCTCAGGGTTTACAGAACTTTTCGAGTTTTTCTATTTTTTTACATACAATTCAATCACAACTTTTACAATTTTAATTTGTAGCTCAGAATACTAACTACATTTAATTTTACACATTCATTTACAACCTTTCAATCAATAAATAATCAAATTCAATCACGCAAGAACTTAAGAATCACGTACAAATATTTTCCATTAGGGATCACATGGTCCTATATCTCAAACACACAGTTCTCACCATTAGCTAACCAAACTATAACCAAACATACTTATCATTACATCGTAGAAGGAATTAATATTTATCTCACAAATCATGACATCCATTTTTCATGTCTGTAATACCCAAAACCCAAAAACCGTCGCCAGTTAGGGTCTTGGTGTCTTTCTATTCATTTATCACTGTTCATCTTTTAATATCATGTCATACATAATCATTTAAATATAATCATAACTTAACAAGGGCAAAAAGGTCATTTTCATGATTTTTGGATACTTCTACCGGTACTTGTTGGACAAGTATTGGTAGTTGTCAAGTCAATAAACAGTTCAAGAATAGTGTAGACTTCTACCGGTACTTGAGACAATACCATGTCATGCTTCTACCAATACTAAAAACTCCAGAGAGCTAAGAAGTTTTACCCTACAACTTCTACCGATACAAGTATTCAGACTATCGATACTACTATGAACAGAACTTCCGATACTTCATATGTTACCTACTGATACTATGTAAGTTAGTAACCAACCTCTCCCCTACTCTGTACTTCTACCGATACATGCAAGAATTCTACCAAAACTAGTACACAGCATTCGATTATTCACACAAGTCCTTAAGTTTATCAACCATCACTTAACACAAGATTCTTATTCAAATCCTCATCCTGCAAAATCTATACATGACAATACTTGTTTCATCATATGACATAAAATACAACCAATCATCACAAGTATTCTTAAATTCACATGTCAATTCATTACCAAATATATTTGCTTAATTACAACATCAAACAAGCAAGCAAGTTTAGTTCAACAAAGAACCAACACTCCAAAATCAAACATTTCAAGGGTAACATCATCCTAGTATATGCCATATAACCAATTGATGTAAATACTGCCGATTGATCTCCCGAGATAATGTGATTTCTTCGAGATGATCCGATCTTCAAACATCAAACAATCTACAAAACAACAATAACATCTTTGGTAAGTTTTAAAGCTTAGTAAGTTCGAAGAGTTTAAAGAGTTACCAATCATATGCATAAAGCAATTATATCTTAATCGAGCTAGGATGAATTGTTGCTTCCTCAAGCCATATTTGGTGTTCCAACTTTCCTGTCTATAACTTTTTAGTTACCAATACTCGATGCTGCTCACACGAACTGTCGAGGACTCGCAATGTATGCGGTACCCCAGCCTTCAGTATGGTGCTTGTCTGTACTATAAATTGTTCCCTAATGATGTTGCTCGCACGAGTTGTCGAGAGTATGCATAAAGCATAGTCCTAGCCATCGTAGGGCCTGTAAACCATTTAGGATTCATATCTCTTTCCTGAGTCACGATTCTACTCACACGAGCCATCGAGGACTCGTAATATATGTGGTACCTTAGCATCGATACGGTATTTGTGCATATAACTGTTCCCTAATGATGCTGCTCACACGAGCAGTTGAGAATATGCATTACGCATAAATCTCAGCCATCGTAGGGCTTGTAATCCATTTAGGATCCATATTTATTTTCTCATTTCCCAACTCACGATGTTGCTAGCACGAGTTGTCGAGGACTCGCAACATATGCAGTACCTCAGCCATCGCGCCGGTTTTAAATCATCGGCCCAAAGCTTGATATCTCTTTCATTCATTTCTTTTTCATCTTTCTCAATTTCACGTACCATAACATGTTTTGTAACAATTATAAAGAATACAAATAATATACTATTTAAATGTAAAATTAACGTTACGAACTTACTGGACGAAATTTTTTAATCATTTTGTGCAAATAAGCCTTTTGGTATTTTTACAAAATTACCCTTAACTTTTCACTTTTATTCAATTTAATCTTTTAGCTCAAAACTTGCAAATTAACCACTTTTCCTTAAAAACAAGTTCAGCCGAATATTATAGCAATCCAATACTTTCCATATTTATTTTATTTAACAACAAGTCCTTGTACTTTTACTATTTCTATATTTTTGTCCTTTAACATGAAAATTACTAAAAAATACTTTACAAAATAGTCTCATTTAACAACCAAGCTTACTATTTTATCATTAAACTTAAAAAACACACTAAACTCATCAATGGAATAAACCAAAATGTTTAACAATTTTATAAATTAGTACCCAGGTTATCTAGATCAAGCTAAAAAGAGTTTAAAAACATAAAAATTACCAAAAAGGGGCAAGATTTACTCACCCTATCTAAGAACCCAAGTGACCGAGGCTTTCTTCTTCCCTTGGCAATGGAGTTTCGACTCCTTGGAGAAGAAGATGATTAAGTTTCATCTTTTAATTTTGGTTTAAAACATTTATTTACTTAATTTACCAATATACACTTTGTTCACACTTTAATTTTAACCAAATTTTAGTCAAGATCGTCCAGTCAAATGACAAATGGTTAAATTACCATTACCTTAACTTACGTTTCAATTGACATCTAATACCTTTAATTAATAGAATTCAACTTTTGCACCTTTTTTAATTTAATCCTTTTTACTTAATTAACTACCTAAACAATAAAATTTCGTAACCAAAATTTAATATGATGCAAATGACCTCGTAAATATTAAATAAATAATATTTACAGTCTGACACATCGAAGTTGTGGCCTTGAAACCACCATTCTCGATCGTACTAAAAAAAACTAATTAGTAAATCCTTATTTAATTAGGATGTAATCGCAATTTACCCAAAATCTAAAGAGTTTCACATCATTTCTATTATTAGACCATTTAAAGAGGGTCCAATTTCATAATTGCTCCTTCAATTATATTAAATTTTAATTAAACAAACTTATTTTCAATTCAGTTCTAAACTAATTAAGACTTAATGAATAAATAACCCCAAAGTTAGTGGATGATAATCATATCCAATACCGCTTGGACTTTTTGACCATGGTATAATTACCACTTTGGTCCTTTTTATTTTTAATCAATAACAATTAACTTTTACCTCTTCTACAATTTACTCCTTTTTCCTTAATTAAGCAATTAATCATCAAAATTACCCAACCGAACTTCAATTCACATATAATAAAACTTTGTAAATATTTAATAAAAATATTTACAACACTTAATTTCAAAAACGAGGTCTCGATACCTCATTTTCTAAAACCACTTGACTTTTAAACCAAACCACTTATACTAAATTTTAATTCAATAATTGAAATTCTTTAATTCAAAATTCCATATAAAATTATTATTGACTTATTTAATTTAAACACTCATTATAAAAAAATTTCGTCGGGTTTGTGGTCCCGAAATCACTGTTTTTGACACCACTGAAACACTGGCTGTTACAAACATATTAGCATACAGACAAATGACATGTAACAACTAAAACCCGTTGCCATTGTCGGTTAGGGTCTCGAGGTCCCTACGTTCAAAAATCTCAAAATAATTTCCAATATTAATGCCTTTATTCATATTTTAATAATGTTTTATGTTATACACATCATGCATTACAAATGAGAAGTCAATACAATTAAAATAGGGGAAAAAAAGTTATTTCCACAATTTTGGGAGACTTCTACCGATGCCTGTTGGATAAGTACCGGTAGTAGCCAATTTAGTAAACAGTGTTAAAATAGTAGCAGACTTCTGCCGATACTTGAAATGGTTCTACTGATACCAGTGTACTTTCCACCGATACTTAACATTCTTCTACCGATACTAAAAAGTCCAGAGAGCTAGGAAGTTTTACCATGCAACTTCTACCGATACAAGTAAACGTTCTACTGATACTTGTATGTCTAGAACTACTGTTACATCAAATTTTACTACCGAAACAACACAAGACAGAATCTAACCTCTCTCTTACTCTGTACTTCTAACTATACATGCAAGAGAACAACCGAAACTAGTAACCAGATTTCCAGAAATGCATACAATTCTTTTAGGTATTGAAACTACTATAACAAAACATTTCATAGGTATAGATTTAATATGATATTCGTCCAAAATGACTTAAAACAAGGTTACAATGGGTCATCACAAGTCATACTAACTCGATACAATCGAGTCAAACATTTTGAATACATTCAAGAGGTTTTTACAACAAATCATATCAAGTTCACAGATCTTATTACATGCCATATAAGCCAGGTGATACAAAAGACTACAAAACAAGATCCCGGGATAGTGTGATTCTTCACGGGGATCCAATCTCCAACAGTAAAATGAATCTACAAAATAGAGACAATACACAAGTAAGCTTACAGAGCATAGTAAGTTTGTTGTAAAATTAACTTACGTAATAACCAAAAATGAAAATGTGAATGTGAACTATCATTTCCATTCCTTCTCTCTTCAATATTCAATACTCCTTTCGAGTCTTCCTGTGAAATAACTTTGGCGATCTAATAATGCTCTTACGAGCCAGTATGCTCTAACAAGCCAGTATGCCATTCCTTTCACTTCTTCCCTCACGTTCTAACATCAAGAATTAAAACCACACAAGAAAGGATAGCATTTAACAAGTATAATATAATTACTCGAACTTACCGGACGAATTTGTAGTAAAAAGGAAACTTCGGGGATTACTCTATAACTTTCCCTTTTCCTCGATCTACTGTTCGCTCATGATCTAAATCAACAAGTCATCACATTTCCATATTAAATCATGAAATTTAAATGATTTCTTGCTTTTATGTCATTTTTAGGAAATTTACAAAATTACCCATATACTTTCACTTTTATTCAATTTAGTCCTTTAAGCAAAAAAATGAAAAATAACTATTTTCTCAACACATAACCCAGCTGAACATTCATAACCCTCAAACAAGTACCTAAAAATCCATTTATTTCACCAAGTATAATAATATCATCGTTTTAACATTTTAGTCCTTAAACCCTAATTTCATAAAAAATCACTTTACAAAAACATCAAATCCAACCACCAAACATACTAATCCATCTTAATCTTTCAAGAATAAGCATATTCATCAATGGTGAAATATTCAACATTTGATAGAATCACAAATTGGTCCTCAGATTAGCTAGATTAAGCTAATACGGACTCAAAAACATAAAATTACTAAAAACGGTTAACATTTGCTTACCCAAATCAAAGCTTAAAGTTAAGAATGGTGTCAACCCTAATATTCTCCCTCTAGCCGAATGAAGAAGATGATGATGAGAAATTAGAGGAATTTTCTGATTTTTGTTTCTTTTAATTCATATATATACATAATGGTAAACTTGTAAATTTTAGGACTTTTATGATTAACTAATTAAACCATTGAATTAACCTTAATTAATTCTATTTATAATCAATATATTCCATGATAAACCACCCACTAATATACTTTTGGCTAATTTTCTCTTTTGGTCCTTCTAATTAACTAACTCTACTTTTACACCTTTTACGATTCAATCCTTTTTACTTAATTAACTATCTAAACGATAAAATATCTTAACCAAAATTTAATACGTTACTAATAACATCACAAGAATTAAATAAATAATATTTATAATTCAACTCGTTAGAGTTGTGGTCTCGAAACCACTATTTTCGATACCATTAAAAACGGGCTGTTACAACTCTCCCCCTTAGGGAAATTTCGCCTCAAAATTTCTTACCAGTAAACAAATTAAGGTACTGTGTCCTCATCGAAGCCTTTGTATCCCATGTGGCCTCCTCTAATCCGTGCTGATTCCACAATACTTTCACTAGGGTACTCTTTTGTTTTGTAGCTCTTTTACCTCGTGAGCCAGTATTCTAAACGTTTTCTTTGAATACGATAGATTCAGTTGTATCTCAACCTCACAGGGAGCAATCATGTGAGAAGGATCTGATCCATACCATCTCACATCGAAACAAGAAACACGTTGTGAATCTTCTCAAGTTCCGGTGGTAAAGCCAGTTTAAAAGCTACAAGACCAACCCTCTCGAGGACCTCATACGACCTAATGAACCGTGGGCTCTGCTTCCCCTTTCTTCCAAACCATAACACCTTCTTCCAAGGTGAAACCCTCAAGAAGACTCGATCTCCAATAACAAACTCTATGTCCTTCCTCTTTAGATCTGCGTAAGACTTCTGTCGATCAGATGTTGCTCTTATACATTCATGGATTACCTGAACTTTGTCTTCACTCTCATGTATTAAGTCGGTCCCAACCAACTTAGGCTTGCTCAACTTTGACCAATACAAAGGTGTTCTGCATTTTCTACCATACAATGCCTCAAATGGTGTCATTTTAATACTGGACTGATAGTTGTTATTATAAGCAAACTCTACCAAGGGTAAGTATTTCTCCCAGCTACCTTCAAACTCGAGTATACAACATCGTAGCATACCTTTTAGAATCTGTATCACTCACTCTGAATAACCATCTATATGCGGATGATATGCAGTGCTGAAGTTCAACCTGGTTCCCAAAGCTTCATGCAACTTACTCCAAAATCTCGAGGTAAAACGTGGATCCCTGTCAGAGATAATAGATACTAGTACTCTATGCAGTCGAACAATTGTAGATACATACAACTCAGCCAACTTTTCAAGTGGATAATCTACTCAGATAGAAATGAAGTGAGCTGACTTCGTCAACCTGTCAACAATTACCCAAATCAAATCTTTCTTTCTCAGTGTCACCTGTAACCTTGTAAAAAGTCCATTATAACCCTTTCCCACTTTCACTCGGGAATAGAAATAAGCTGTAGTAACCCAGATGGTACCTGATGCTCGACTTTTACCTACTGACATACCAGGCATTTGGTTACAAATTCAGAAATCTCACGTTTCATACCAGGCCACCAGTACATCTTCTTCAAGTCGTTGTACATTTTCACGCTTCCCAGATGAATGGAATAAGTGCTATTATGAGCCTATGATAAAATATCTCGCTTCAATTCCGGGTTACTAGGAACACATACTCTGTCTCGAAAGTGTATCATACCCCTACTATCAACAGTGAACCCAATAGTGGGATCGTTTCAAATCTGCTCTCCCTTGGCTACCAGCTTCGGATCATTTTCCTATAGTTCTCAAATTCATTGTAGAAATAATGGTCTCATCTTGAGTTCAGTTACAATCGATTCGTCGCCTTCAAGTGGCAAGTGTGCGTTCATCGCTCTTAAAGCAAACAATGATTTTCGACTCAAGGCATCGACAACAACATTAGCCTTTCGAGAATGGTAATCAATCACTAAATCATAATCTTTCAATAGTTCCAACCACCGACGTTGCCTCAGATTCAGTTCTTTTTCAGTTATCAAATATTTCAAGCTTTTATGATCTATGAAGATGTAACATCTCTTACCATATAGATAATGTCGCCAAATCTTTAGTGCAAAGACAATGACAGCTAGCTCAAAATCATGAGTCGAGTAGTTTCTCTCGTGCGACTTTAACTATCGAGAAGCATATGCTATTACCTTCCTAGCTTGCATCAGCATGCAACTTAATCCATTCAAAAATGCATCACTATAAACGAAAAATTCTTTTCCTGTCTCAGGCTGCGTCAAAACTGGAACCTCTGTTAACATTTTCTTCAACTATTTAAAACTTTGTTGACACTTTTTTGACCAGACAAACTGAATATTCTTCTGTAGCAACTTTGTCATTGACAAAGCTATATAGAGAAGTCTTTTACAAATCGATGGTAATACCCTACCAACCCTAGAAAGCTACGCACCTCTAGAACATTCTACGAAACCTTCCAGTCGAGGATAGCAGAAACCTTACTTGGATTTATCCGAATTCTTTTTGAAGATACGACATGCCTTAAAAATCTAACTTCCGTAATCTAGAACTCACACTTACTGAATTTGGTGTACAACTGTTTCTCTCGCAACATCTGCAGTATTTCTTTTATATGATGTGTACAATCATCCTTCATCTTGGAATAGATCAAAATATCATCGATAAATACCACCACAAATATATCCGATTGAGGTTGAAAAACTCTGTTCATTAAATCCATAAATGCTACTGGTGCATTAGTCAACCCAAACGACACTACTAAAAACTCATAGTGCCCATACCTCGTTCTAAAGGCAGTCTTCGACACATCGTAGTCCTTTACTTGCATTTGATAGTAACCCGATCGGAAATCTATCTTTGAAAATACAGTTGCACCTTTCAGTTGATCAAACAATTCATCTATACGTGGCAGCGGATACTTATTCTTTACTATAACTTTATTCAATTACCGATAATCTATACAAATCCTAATTGAATCGTCTTTTTTCTTTACAAATAGCATTGGTGCACCCCAAGATGATACACTCAATCGTATAAAACCCCTGTCCAGTAATTCTTTCAACTACACCTTGAGTTCTTCCAACTCAATCGGTGTCATTTTATATGATGAAATCGATATTGGAGTGGTACCTAGTATCAAATCGATTTCAAATTCCACCTCTCTGATCGGCGGTAAACCCGATAACTCTTCAGGAAACATATCTATGAATTTATTAACAAACGGTACTTGATTCAATTCTATTCCAAATCCTTGTGTATCAAGTATGTAAGCTAAGAATGCCTCATAGCCTTTATGAACCAGTTCAGAAATGGTTGAAATCACCCTAGCATTATAGTTCAATTTATTAAACTTAACTGTAATTATCTCACCAGTCGGGCATTTTAAACCAATCCGTCTTTGCTTGCAATTAACCACTGCTTCATGTCTAGTTAACCAATCCATACCTAGAATCACAACGAACTCATAATAGGTAGTAACATAAGATCAACAGGAAACTCACAGCCTTGAACTTTTAGTGGACACTTACGGTACGCCAGATTTACTATGACACTATGACCCAACGGATTTGTAACTTACATATCAAATTCAGTTGACTCAATAGATAATTTCTTATCAGTTGCTAAAGTAGTACATATATAAGAGTGAGTCAACCCTGGGTCAATCAAAGCACACATAGTTACATAAAAAAGATAGAATATACCAGTCATAACATTTGGTGCAGTAGCCTCTTCCCTGGCTCGAAAGGCATAGGTTCTAGTAGGTGCGCGAACCTCAAACCTGTTTGCATTATCTTTATTATCATTAAGATTTTTGCTTACATGACTACTCTGACCCGTTTGTCAACCCTTTTGCGATGTGATTAGAGCCTGTATACTTTGATCTTCTTTTTCTTCAAGTGCTACTGGACAGTTACGAACTTGATGATTAGTAGCTCTGCATCTAAAACAGGCTCCCTTCTTAACTCAACACTCACCATAGTGGAATCTGCCACGGTGCTCACACGAAGAGTTCTGTGCATTGCGAACACTGGTAATACTATCCACAGGTCGATTTTGGAATCTCGATCCAAGCTATCCCGATCTACTACAACCATGAAAACTAGATGATGCCACTACTCGATTCACTTTCTCTCTAAACTTTTTTGGTTTAGAAAAAGTTTTATAAGGAACTTTCTTATTGAACTCTTTAAATTTCTTCTCTCTCTGCTGCTTATGCTTGTAGATTTCTTCCATTTTCTATGTTCGATCTGTCAAAACCACAAATGGTCGTAACTCTGAACCACCAACTTTCTTCTTGATTTTATCATTTAATCCGTCTTCAAAATAGATACACATAGTTTCATCAGTTGGTACAATCTCCCGGGCATACTTACTAAGATACACAACTCCCGCTCGTATTCTACAACAGACTTGTTTCCTTGCGTCAGTTCCAGGAACTCTTTCTTCTTACGGTCAGATATCATTTGCTGATATATATTTTTTCTGAATTCAGTCAGGAAAAATCCTAGGTAATCTCATTCTCAAGAACCACAACCAACTTCTTTGTCCACCACTTGTAAGATTCATCCTTCAGTAGTGATGCAGCACATCTCAGATTATCTTTAGGAGGGTAGGTCATTTCATTCAAGACCCTCAAGGTATTTTCTAACTAGTGCTCAGCTCTGGACGGATCATTCTCAATACTTCCACTGAATTCTTTTGCCTCATATTTTTTGACTTTATCTATTGGTATGTGGCATAGTTGCTCAACTAGGTGGAGGTATAAACGGTGGTACCACAAGTCGTACAATGGGTTCTACAAGTAGAGGTGGAGGTTGCAAAACTATCTAATTGCCTCTCATAAACTCAGAGAACCATTGGCCCATCACGTCGAAGAACATATTTTAGCTTCATTTTCTATCATCGATATAATCGGAACCCTTCGATTCGCATCAGAATCAGTGGCTGAAACATTACTATTCACCTCGTTGGTTTCTCCTCGTTCTAAGTCAGACATTTTACTTATCTGCAAAAATTTAAGGTTAGATCGAATCTATCACAATCACACTATCATAGGTTTATATGGCATGCAGTCTCTAAACTCTTTAATTTTTAAATTCAATCCAAGAATCGGCTAAACTCTAAGTTCTGATACCACTAAATGTAACACTCAAAACCCGTCGTCGTCGCAGATCTTGGGGTCCCTACGTTCAACAATCTCAAAATAATTTCCAATATTAATGCCTTTATTCATATTTTAATAACGTTTTATGTTATACACATCATGAAATGATAAATCAATACAATTCAAATAGGGGTAAAAAGGTCATTTCTATAATTCTAGGAGACTTCTACCGATGCCTGTTGAACAATTATCGGTAGTAGCCAAGTCAGTAAACACTGTTAAAATAGTAGCAGACTTTTACCAATACATGAAATGGTTCTACCGATACAAGTGTACTTTTTACTGATACTTGCTTCTACTGATACTAAAAACTTCAGAGAGTTAGGAAGTTTTACCATGCAACTTCTGTCGATACAAGTAAATGTTCTACCGATACTTGTATGTCTAGAACTACCGATATATCAAATTCTACTATCGAAACAACACAAGATAGAATCTAACCTCTCTCTTACTCTGTACTTCTATCGATACATGCAAGAGAACTACCAAAACTAGTAAGCAGATTTCCAAAAATGCATACAATTCTTCTGGGTATTGAAACTACTATAAAAAACATTTTATAGATATAGATTTAATATGATATTCATCCAAAATTACTAATAACAAGGTTACAACGGGTCATCACAAGTCATACTAACTCAATACAATCGAGCCAAACATTTTGAATACACACTAGAGGTTTTTACAAAAAATCATATCAAGTTCACAAATCTTACTACATGCCATATAAGCTAAGTGATACGAAAGACTACCAAACGAGATCCTGGGATAGTGTGATTCTTCCCGGGGATCCAATCACCAATAGCAAAGTGAATCTACAAAATAGAGACAATACACAGGTAAGCCTACGGAGCTTAGTAAGTTCGTTGTACAATTAACTTACATAATAACAAAAAACGAGAACGTGAATGTGAACTATCATTTCCATTCCTTCCGTCTTTAATATTCAATACACTTTCAGGTCTTCCAGTGAAATAACTCTGGCGATCTAGTAATGCTCTTATGAGCCAGCATGCTCTAACGAGCTAGTATGCCATTCCTTCCGCTTCTTCCCTCACGTTCCAACATCAAGAATTAAAACCACACAAGAAAGGTTAGCATTTAACAAGTAGAATATAATTACACGAACTTACCGGACGAATTTGTAGCAAAAAGGAAATTCCAGGAATTACTCTCTAATGAGCTCCCAGGATAGTGTGATTCTTCGTAGGGATCCGATCTCCAATAGCAAAATGAATACACAAAACAGAGACAATACACAGGTTAGCTTACAGAGCTTAGTAAGTTCGTTGTACAATTCACTTACATAATAACCAAAAACGAGAACGTGAATGTGAACTATCATTTCCATGCCTTTCGTCTTCAATTTTTAATACCTCTTTCGAGTCTTCTAGTGAAATAACTCTAGGTGATCCTGTAATGCTCTTACGAGCCAACATGCTCTAACGAGCCAGTATGCCATTCCTTTCGCTTCTTCCCTAACGTTCCAACATCAAGAATTAAAACCACACAAGAAAGGTTAGCATTTAACAAGTAGAATATAATTACACGAACTTACTGGACGAATTTGTAGCAAAAAGGAAGCTCCGGGGATTACTCTAGAACTTTCCTTTTTCCTCGATCTATCGCTCTCTCGTGACCTAAATCAACAACTCATCACATTTTCCTATTAAATCATGAAATTTATATCGTCTCTTGCATTTATGTCATTTTTAAGAAATTTACAAAATTAGCCTTATACTTTCACTTTTATTCAATTTAGTCCTTTAAGCACAAGACATGCAAAATAGATATTTTCTCAACACACATCCTAGCCGAACATTCGTAACCCTCAAACAATTTCTAAAAATCCATTTATTTCACACCAAGTACAATAATATCATCATTTTAACATTTTAGTCCTTAAACCCTAATTTAATAAAAAATCAGTTTACAAAAACATCAAACCCAACCAACGAGCATACTAATTCATCTTAATCTTTCAAGAATAAGCATATTCATCATTGGTGAATTATTCAACATTTGACAGAATCACAAATTGGTCATTAAATTAGCTAGATTAAGCTAATACGAACTCGTAAACATAAAAATTACTAAAAACGATTAACATTTGCTTACCCAAGTCAAAGCTTAAAGTTGAGAATTGAGGAAACCCTAATATTCTCCCTCTATCCGAATGAAGAAGAAGATGATGAGAAATTAGAGGAATTTTCTCATCTTTCTTTCTTTTAATTCATATATATATACATAATGGAAAACTTGTAAATTTTAAGAATTTTATGATTAACTAATTAAACCATTGAATTAACCTTAATTAATTCCCTTCATAATCAATATATTTCATGATAATCAATACTTTTTACTTAATTAACTATCTAAACGATAAAATCTCTTAACCAAAATTTAATACGCTACTAATAACATCACAAGTATTAAATAATTAATATTTATGACTCAACTCGTCGGAATTGTTATCTCGAAACCACTGTTTCCAATACCACTGAAAACCAGGTTGTTACATTACAAAACTTGTATGGCATGCAAAACCGAAACATAAAACTTATAGAGTATAACATATCACATAGCTAATATAAAACGGAGGTTATTTATCATGCTTTATAATCATACTCATGTCTAACATACCGAGTTTTATGTTTTTGTAAGTCTAAAAAAGGCCCATGGACCAAATTTTTGAGTCCCATAATTAGCCCAAATCGAGCCTTCAAATTGGACAAAAAGGGCCCTCACGACCCAATAAGCCAATCCGTATGGTCCACACGACCTACCAGTTCAGGCTGTGTAATCACACACGACCAACCACACAATCGTGTGGTGCAAATGATTTGCCACACGACCGTGTAACGCTGAACAGTTTCGTAAACAATCCCTATTTTTGTGTTTTTTTTAGTTTCAAACGAGCTTTTCGGGTTAGTTCACACACCTGATAATGAAATTGATTAACCACACAGTCGATGAACTTGTAAATCCTACAACGTTCATAAAATTGCACCGATTAAACTTAAAAAATCCATCCAAAAAACATCCATTTGATAAAAATTTCAGTCACTCAAGCAAATTTCGATCACTTACTTCTCCGAAACAATGTCAAAACAATATCTACTCCGTTGGTGGATTTTGATTCTCACACCTTTTACCTAATCAAGAACCATGAAATTAATAATCAACACATAGAAAGAAAATAATATCAACACAACCCCCACCTTATTCAAAGAATGAACAAAAAGAATGGAATAACAGAAAAACTAAATGTAACTTACACTGCAAATGAATTACGATTCAAGAGCATAATACACATGAAATAAATGAATAGTACTCATGAATTAACAAAAAGAAGGAAAGAAAACACAAACTAAGAGGAAAGAAAAGAAAAAGAAATAAAGCAATAAGAGGAAAGAAGAAAAAGAAAAACTAACATGAAAGGGAAGTGGAAATATGGACTATTGTTGGGTGAGTGTTTTTAGGAATTTCGATAATTTTCAAATAAAATAAAATAAAGTATCCTCATCCTAACCCACCAGATTTTTAAAATTTAAATTGAACTCTACCTCCCAAAGAATAGGCAAAAGCAAAATTATTTCACATTTGCGCACAACAAGACTTGAACACAAAGACCTAGACTCATCCTTGTCAACAATCTAACGAAAATAAAAAATAAGCCTAAGAGCTCAAGCTTAACATACTGCAAAAAATCCAAAACAAAGGAATTGAACTCAAGACCTAAAGCAAACACTCAAAGCACTTAATCAACAAACCAAATTAGATTACTTGACATACCTTACTGATCTAAACACAAGAAAATTAAGGCGTTACAAACAAAGTTAAAATACCTAAAATTTATCTAAATCTATGAAACTAAACATAAATTTACCCACCTAATATGATGTTTTAATGTTATATTTATAGTTTACATGTATTTTGACCAAATTAGGTTGGCTAAACCCTTGGTTACAAGCTAATTTCGATTGTACGGATGGAAACACCCTTGAAGATTTTAAGTCTATCAAGCATCAATGTCACAACATTCTAGGTCCAATGTTGCAACTTTGCATGCAATTTGCTTTAATCTCTAGAGTAAGGTTGAATGTCGCGACTTTTCTACACTTTAGGATCAACTTCCATCTTTAGGCTATTGTTTCGAATGTCTTCATTAGTGAATGTCAGGACTTTATAACCCAATGTCGCGACTTTGGCCTTCCAATGTCGCGACTTTGAGACCAAATTGCTTGCTTTGTAGATGTTGGTTAAAAATTTGTCTAAGTGTTGAAACAACTTCAATGTCACGACATTAACGTCTAAATGTCGTGACATTTGGTCCAATCCACTAACTCCTTAGTTTTTGTCATTTTTTGCACGCTTCATTAACTTGTTAGAACTACCTTAGGCTCAAATTGACCTAATTGATCACGAAACATCATAAAAAACTCATTTTATTCAATTGAAAATAAAGACTAAGTAATTCTTAAAACTATTAAAAATAACATGAAAATGCTGGATTACAATCTCCTTAAGTAGCGAAAATAACCTAAGTTGCCATAACATCACATATATGACAAGTAGTACCATGTCAAAATTAAAGTGCATATGGACTATCAAATAGGTTGCTATGCCAACATCATTAAAAGATTAATGTTTTAATCAACATTATTATGGACAACGAGTGAGCTAGAAGCCCAATGTGTGACTTAGCCCACTTACAGAATTTCTTACTCATAGCATACACATATGCGAATATCATATCAGAATTTAAAGAACATATAACATATTAAAACAAATCATACCCTCATCTGCTACACACCATCTCCGTCCAACCAATTACACTAATTAGGACTACAAGAGTCCATCCATGAAATCACACCAATATGTGGTAGTATGCCACTCATAAATATGCAGTTGAGCTGCCAGATAGGAATTATAATTTAACCTCTAGAATTGTAGTAAATTTGTCAGAGTACACTTCCTCGATCATATCAAAACCTACCCCAAAGTACTCATGCTACAACATATTAGCATACGTACATATTACATTACTTGTATGGCATGCAAAACCAAAACATATAACTTATAGAGCATAACATATCACATAGCTTATATAAAACGAAGCCTACTTATCATGCTTTCTAATCATACTCAAGTGTAACATATCGAGTTTTACGTTTTTGTAAGCTTAAAAAAGGCTCATTGACCTAATTTTTGAGTTTCATAACCAGCCCCGAATCAGGCCTTCAAATTGGTCGAAAATGGCCCACACGGCACAACAAGCCAACCCGTGTGGTCCACACGACCTACCAATTCAGGTCGTGTAATCACACACGATCGTGTACTCCACACTACCTAGCACACGACCAACCACATGGTCGTGTGGTGCACATGATCTACCACACGACCTTGTGACACTTGGCAGTTTCAAAAATAGCTCTTGTTTTCATGTTTTTTTGAGTTTCAGACTAGTTTTTCAAGTTAGTCCACGACCTTGATGACGAAATTGATTAACCATACAATCAAGGAACACACAAATCCTACAACATTCATAAAATCGTACCGATTAAACATAAAAAAATCCATCTAAAAAAAATCCATTTGATAAAAATTTCAACACTAAAGCAAAATTTAATCACCTACTTCTCCCAAACAACATCAAAATAGTATCTACTCTGCTGGAGGATTTTGGTTCTCACGCCTTTCACCTAATTAAGAACCATGAAATTACTAATAACCATATAGAATGAAAATAATATCAACACAGCCCCACCTTGTTCAAAGAACGAACAAAAAGAATGGAATACCAGAAAAAGTAACTAAATGAAACTTACACTGCGAACGAATTACTATCCAAGAGCATAATACCCATGAAATAAATAGATTGTACTCAAGAATTAACAAAAAGAAGGAAAGAAAACTTAAAGTGAGAGGAAAGAAAAGAAGCAATGTAACAACCTGATTTTCAATGGTTTCGAAAATAGTGGTTTCGGGATCACAGATATAATGAGTCGAGTCATAAATTTATTTATTTTAAATATTTCTGGTGCTATATGCATCGTATAAAATTATGATTCGAAAATTTCATTGATTAGATAGTTAATTGAATAGAAAGGACTAAATCATAAAAAGGGTAAAAGTATAGATGTTTAATTAGAAGGACCAAATGAAGTGGGTGGATTGGTATGATTTATATTGATTATAAATAGGTTTAATAAAGGTTAAAAATGGTTAATTAAAGCTTAATGATGAAAGTCTCAATAATTACAAAATTACCATTTATATATATAAGAAAGTAAAAGAAAGAAATTGAGAATTTCATTTCATTTTCTTTCTTCTTTCTTCTTCACACGGTATAAAGGGGGAAACTTAGGGTTTTCAATTCCAATCTTTAAGCTTTGATTTGGATAAGCAAACCTTGATCGTTTTTAGTAATTTTTATGTTTTTGAGTCCGTATCAACTTAATCTAGCTTATGCAAGGACTAATTTGTGAATCTGTCAATTGTTAGAAAACTTGCCATTGTTGATATTGTTCGTTCTTGAAAGCTTTTGATATATTTGAATGTTTGATACTTGGATTAAATCTTTTTGTAAAGTGATTTTTGATGAAATTAGGGTTTCAGGACTAAAATGTGAAAATGGTGAAATTACATGTATTGTTGTCAAAATAAATGTGTGAATGGGTTGAATGGACACCCAAGAGAATTCAGCTATGGTTGGTTGTGAGAAAAAATGGTTATTTTGCATGTTTTGTGTTGAAAGGACTAGATTGAATAAAAGGAAACTAGTAGGGGTAAAACTATAGTTTTCCTAAAAGGACTAAATTGTGTTGAATGACTAAATTATGTAACTTAATGTGAGAATTGAATGATTTGTGAATGTAGACTACGATCGTGCTACAGACCGTGAAAAAGGGAAATTGGCAGATTAGTCCCTGAAGTCTTTCCTAAACTGCAATCTAGTCTGATAAGTTCGTAATGTAAATCTTACTTAATATTCCTTGTATATATATTTTCAATGTTTAGCAAATCATATGCATTTGGTATTGAAGATGATCGAAGAAATGAAACGCAAGAGATAGTAGGTTTTATGTCGTTGAAATAGTACTGACACGATTGTTGGGGTATCACATGTGTTGCGAGTCCTCGACAGCTCGTGTGAGCAGCATCATGACTCGAAAAAGAGATATGGATCCTATATGGATTACAGGTCCTACTATGGCTGGGACTTATGCTTTATGCATACTCTTGATAGCTCGTGTGAACAGCATCGTTAGGAAATAGTTTACAGTACAGATAGACATCGTATCAATGGCTGGGATACCGCATAGGTTACGAGTCCTCGAAAGCTCTTGTGAACAGTATCATGTACTAGCAATGTAAAGTTATGAATAAGAAGAGGAGTTGTAAATAACTTAAAGAGCAATGAAATTACGTTGGCTCGATGGAGTCATTATTGCTTATTACCATGTTGGTATTTCTTAACTATCGAACTTACTAAGCTATAAAGCTTACCACAGTTATTGTTGTTGTTTTGTAGATCGTTTTGCTGACTGAAGATCGGATCATCGTCATCTCTTGAAGTCACACTATCGCGGAGTTTGTTGGTAGATTTTGCATCACTTGGTCTTATGACATATACTAGGATAATATTAACCTTTGATATTGAACTAAAGATGTTGAAAACTTACTGGAAATACCATTTTTACCCTTGATGAAATGCCATTTTTACCCTTGATGAAATTGTGTTATGATTAAATATTGATCTAAAATGTGAAAAGTGAATTTCGTATTAAATAAAGATGAAGATATTCAGATATTTTTAAAAGATGAACAGTGTTAAATGAATAGAAAACACCGGGATCCTAACCGATGACGGTGTTCGGGATTTAGGTGTTACAAACAAGAAGAGGAAAGAAGAAAAAGAAAAACCAACATGAAAGGGAAGTGGAAATATGGACGATTGTTTCGTGAGTGTTTTTAGGAATTTTGATAATTTCCAAATAAAATAAAATAATGTATCCTCATCCTAACCCACCAGTTTTCTAGAATTTAAATTGAACTTTACCTCCCAAAGAATAGCCAAAAGCAAAAATATTTCACATTTGTGCACAACGAGATTAAAACACAAGACCTATGGGTAAGCTAAAACCTTACCACCGAACTAGTAAGCTCATCCTTGTCAACAATCCAACGAAAATAAAAGATAAGCCCAAGAGCTCAAGCTTAACATAATGCCAAAAGTAATAGGAAAAATTCAAAACAAGGGAATCAAACTCAAGATCTAAAGCAAACATTCAAAGCATTTAACCACTAAACCAAATTAGATTACTTAACATACCTTAGCAATCTAAACACAAGAAAATTAGGGTATTACAAACAAAGTTGAAATCTCTAAAATCTATCTAAAACTATGAAACTAAACAAAAATTGAGCACCCTAATATGATGTTTTAATGTTATATTTATAGTATACATGTATTTTGACCAAATTAGGTTGGCTAAACCTTGGTTACAAGTTAATTTCAACTGCACAGATGGAAACACCCTTGCAGATTTTGAGTCTATCGAGCATCAATGTCATGACATTCCAGGTCCAATGTTGCGACTTTGTAGGTAGTCTACTTTAATCTCTAAAGTAGGGTTGAATGCCGCGACTTTAGGATCAACTTCCATCTTTAGGCTATTGTCTCGAATGTTGTGACTTTAATGAGTGAATGTCACGATTTTATAGCCCTATGTTGCAACTTTGGTCTTCCAATGTCGTGACTTTGAGACCAAATTGCTTGCCTTGTAGATGTTGGTTGAAAATTCGTCTAAGTGTTAAAGCAGCTTCAATGTCACGACATTGACGTCTAAATGTTGTTTCGATCCAATCCTATAACATCCCCACTTTAAAAATATATATTTATGGTAGAAGTCCTTGAATAAAGGATTTATAAATAAATAGTAGTATAATAAGTTATGATCGTTTTTATAGGAAACTATCAAACATAAAAAAAATAGATAATTATTATTAGGAGCATGTTTTTAGTTAAAAATTTCGTTATCGAGTTTAGGGATTAAATTGAATAAGTTGGAAAAGAATAGGAACTAAAGTGCAAATATTCTATTTTTATTTTGATGGAAGGGATCTAATGGCAATTTTACCATTACTATAAAAAAATAAATTTTTTATTATTATTATCAAAAGATATATTAATTAATAATATTATTATAATAAATAATAATATTTTATTATTTAATATTATAAAAATATAAGAGAAAGAGAGAAAGAAAAGTTCTCATCTTTATCGTTTGCTTTTTGTTTCATGTTCTCTATTTCTCTCATGAAAAGGGGAAAGAAAATTTTCTTTCACCATTTTCCTATAAAATTCAAGCATAAGGTATGGTTTTTCTTCAAATTTTTCATAGATTTTGAATATTTGAAGCTTGTTCTACATATATATACCAATAATTTTTTTATTTCATCAAGTATTTTGAAAGATTTCATTAAAGAGCATTGATGAAAGATTAGGAAATTTAGGTGAAATAGGTATATTTTCTTGATAGAAAATGATTAGAAGAAGAATTCTAGCTTGTTAGAAGTGTGAAAAAGAAATGAAATTGGATGAGAAATTTATTTGATTTATTTGGTTATGGTGAATGGGTAGTAGAGAAAATTGACTATTTTGAGTAATATTGGTGCTAAATGATAGCTTATGAATTAGTGGGTACTTCGGTGAAGACGGAATTGAAAACGGATAATCGAGTTGAAAGATATGAGAATTTTAGATTTGGAAGTTTAGTATATTAACTTGATTAATCATGCATATTTATGTTGTTTTTATTAGTTTTAGTATTAAAATGGGTAAATGATATTATTTCGTATTGAATTACTCATATTGTAGCTAAAAACGAAGCGAGCACCTTGAAGGAGAAAGACGAAGAGAAGAAGTAAAGTGATTAAAATTTCAGTTTGTGCTAATATCTTATTTTCATTACATAAAACTTTAGAATAATTAGACTATTATGATTAATTATATTAATTTTTATTTTTATATTATTTTTATGAGTTTTGAATGAGTTTGAATTATTTAGTTAATATTTATAAAATTATGATTTGGGATGAAACATGTTTATTTTTCAAATGATTAAATTAGCAAATTCATGGTTATGGTTTGAGCTTGAGTATTATGATTTTATATGTTTGAGCAAGAAAATATTTAATACGTTTTTGAATTGGAAGCTACATTAGACAAAATATATGATTTGATCATGATATGAGACCAAAAATGAGAATGATGTGAAAAACAGAATTGAAATGAAACTTGATTTTTACCCCGGTACACTAAGTTAGACTAGATCAGATATAGTTGGCATGCCATAGAGTCTTTATGTCAGAGGATTTAGATCTCCCCAATTCCCAAAGGGTCGAGGGAGAAAAGACCAAATTGGTTAGTTTTTATTATTGTTAGCCCCAATTCTCAAAGGGTCGTGGGCAGTCCCAATTCCTTGAGGGTCACTACTCTGATAGCCATCGTTGCCGAACAACTCGGGGTGGCGGATTCGTGTATCTGGCTATGAGTCTAAATTTTAGTACGGGGTTTAGATTTAAAGAAAAGCAAAAACAAAAGTTGAATATATTTGAATTTCCTTATGATGTGAATTAAATTGATTTTTTGATTTTAAATTTGATTAAAAAGCTTATTGCTATTTATTTACTTTTATTAACTAATCTATATTTAATACTTATGTAATGATTTATATGATAATAGCACCACTGAGCATAAAAATTGCTCAGCGTATGGTTTGTCTATTTTTCTGTGCGTAGGTAGTTAGATTTGGTAGATCGTTTCAACAGCATCCGAAGAATCGAAAATTAGCTCAAACAAAGTTGGTGAAAAGTTTACTTTTTGGTTAATATTTATGACATGTACCTAGGCTTATATATATATATATATATATATATATATAATACTGTGTTATAAATTAAATTTAAATATGTTTATTATGTTTCTTTTGCTATTACTTTATAACCAATGTTTTGATGAAATGGTTAAACGTAGATATCAAATTTGTTGAAATGTTTTGAGAAATTGAAGTGTTGGGAATTGATTTGGGAGATTATTTGAATGAGACTATATTGTGAAATGTAAATTTTACAGGGGGAATTTGCAATTGAAGTATATCCGGGAACTACTCCAGTATCTATTGCCCCTTATCGCATGTCACCAAAAAAGTTGAAAGAATTGAAAATACAGTTACAAGATTTATTAGATCGAGGCTTTATATGACCCAGCGTATCACCTTGGGGCGCACCAGTGTTGTTTGTAAGAAGAAAGATGGTTCGTTGCGGTTGTGTATCGATAATCGTCAGTTAAACATGGTGAAAATAAAGAATAAATATCCTTTGCCTCGTATTGATGATTTATTTGATCAATTGAAAGGCGTAACGGTGTTCTCTAAGATTGATCTGAGATCTGGCTATTACCAATTGAAGGTGAAGGAAAGTGATATACCGAAGACTGTTTTTCGAACCATATATGGACATTATGAATTCCTGGTGATGCCTTTTGGGTTGACTAATGCTCTTGCAGCATTTATGGATCTCATGAATCTTATTTTTCAGCCATATTTAGATCAGTTTGTAGTGGTGTTTATTGATGATATTTTAATTTATTCAAAGACTGAGGAGAAGCATGATCAACATTTAAGGATTGTGTTGAAAAAATTGTGAGAAAAGCAGCTTTATGAGAAATTTAGCAAATGTGAGTTTTGGCTATCTGAAGTAGTGTTCCTTGGGCATATAGTCTCGGCTGAAGGTATCCATGTAGATCCGAAGAAAGTTGAAGCCATTTTAGAATGGAAACAATTGAAGAATGTTTCAAAAATCCGCAGTTTTTTAGGATTAGCGAGATACTATAGGAGATTCATTGAGGGATTTTCAAAGATAGCTTTGCCCTTAACCCGACTACTTCAGAAGAATGTACCATTCAAATGGGATGAGCAGTGTCAGGAAAGCTTTGACATGCTCAAGAAATTGTTAACCGAGGCTCCAGTGTTAATGCTCCCAGAATCGAGAAAGGAGTTTGTGGTATATAGTGATGCTTCACTTAATGGTCTTGGTTGTGTTTTGATGAAAGATGAAAAAGTGATTGCATATGCTTCATGAAAACTAAGACCATATGAACGTAACTATCCGATGCATGATTTAGAACTGGCAGCAGTGGTTTTTGCATTAAAGATCCGGAGACACTATTTATATGGTGAAAAGTGCTACATCTACACAGATCACAAAAGCTTGAAATATCTTCTCACCCAGAAAGAATTGAACTTGAGACAACATCATTGGAAAGAGTTGTTAAAAAGATTATGATTGTGTGATTGATTATCATCCAAATAAATCAAATGTTGTTGCTGATGCTTTGAGCCAAAAATCCCTGGCTGATTTGAAATCAATGTTTGTACAATTGAGTGTTTGTGATGATGGTACCTTATTAGCTAAATTAAAAGTGAAGCCCCAATTAATTGAGCAGATTAGAGAGGCTCGGCAAAATGATGAAAAGGTGATGAAAAAATGAAGAACAATTGAGCACAGTGGCCCGAGAGACTTTGATATTGGAGATAATGGTTGTGTAAGATTTCATGGAAGCATTTATGTACCAAACATGGTTGAATTGAAGAATGAGATACTTCAAGAGGCTTATAATAGTCCTTATGTTATGCATCCAGGAAGTACCAAAATGTATCGAGATTTGCGAGAATTATATTGGTGGCCAGGTATGAAGAAAGAGATTACAAAATATGCTACAAATTGTCTTACTTGTCAAAGGGTAAAAGCTGAACATCAAGTTCCGATAGGGCTACTTCAGCCTATATCGATTCCCGAGTGAAAATGGGACAGAATAACTATGGATTTCGTTAGTGGTTTACCTTTCACTCGAAAGAAGCATAACGTCATATGGGTTATAGTGGATCGATTGACCAAATCAGCTCATTTTCTACCAGTAAGGACAGACTGGTTATTAGATAAGTTTGTAGAATTTTATGTAGCTGAGATATTGAGATTGCATGGTGTGCCAATGTCTACTATTTCTGATCGTGATCCTTGATTTACTGCAAGATTTTGGAAGAACTTACATGAATCACTTGGCACCAGATTGAATTCCAGCACAACCTTTCATCCTCAGACAAATGGCCAATCAGAACGCGTAACTCAACTGTTAGAAGATATGTTACAAGCATGTGTCATTGACTTTGATATTGATTGGGAATGATACCTACCACTTGCAGAATTTGCATATAATAATAGTTTCCAATCAAGTATTCAGATGTCACCGTATGAAGCTCTATATGGACGTAAATGTCGTGCTCCATTATGTTGGACTGAACTTGGTGAAAAAAATATGCTTGGCCTAGAATTAATACAAGAAACAGAAGAAAAGGTTCGACTGATTAAAGAAAAATTAAAAGCAGCTTCAGATCTGCAGAAGTCTTATGCTGATTTAAAAAAAAGAGAAATCGAGTATGAAGGGAGATAAAGTATATCTAAAAGTTTCTCCATGGAAAAAAATTATGAGATTTGGTCGAAAAGGAAAATTAAGTCCAAAGTTCATTGGACCATACAAGATTATAGAAAGAGTTGGGCCTATTGCTTATCGACTAGCTTTGCCACCAGAATTAGATCTAATCTATAATGTGTTTCATGTATCGATGCTCCGAAGATATAGATCGAATCCATCACATGTTGTGTCAATGGAAAACATTGAGATACGACCTAATTTATCGTATGAAGAAGAACCAGTGCAAATTTTAGCAAGAGACATAAAAGAGTTGAGAAGCAAGCGAAGTCCTTTGGTAAAAGTATTATGGAGGAGTCATAATATAGAAAAAGCTACTTGGGAACCTGAGGATACAATGCAATCTCAATATCTACAACTCTTTAGGTAAATTTCGAGGACGAAATTTTTTTTAAAGGGGGGAGAATTGTAACATCTCCACTTTAAAAATATATATTTATGGTAGAAGTCCTTGAATAAAGGATTTATAAATAAATATTAGTATAAGAAGTTATGATTGTTTTTATAGGAAACTATCAGACATGAAAAAAATAGAGAATTATTATTAGGAGCATGTGTTTAGTTAAAAAATTTGTTATCGAGTTTAGGGATTAAATTGAATAAGTTGGAAAAGTATAGGAACTAAAGTGCAAATATTCTATTTTTATTTTGATGGAAGGGATCTAATGGCAATTTTACCATTACTTTAAAAAATCAATGATTTTTTATTATTATTATCAAAAGATATATTAATTAATAATATTATTATAATAAATAATAATATTTTATTATTTAATATTATAAAAATATAAGAGAAAGAGAGAAAGAAAAGTTCTCATCTTTCTCTTTTGCTTTTTGTTTCATTTTCTCTGTTTCTCTCACAAAAGGGGGAAAGAAAATTTTCTTTCACCATTTTCCTTCAAAATTCAAGCATAAGGTATGGTTTTTCTTCAAATTTTTCATAGATTTTGAATATTTGAAGCTTGTTCTACATATATGTTGGGAATCGACCCGATTAAGCAACGAACAGGTTAAAAATAGAGGAAAAAATTAAGAAATTGAACACACAAATTTAATGCGGAAAAACCCATCCGAAGAGGATAAAAAACCACGGGCAATGATAATTTTACTATAATGGCAAAGAACGAAGAGTACAAAAGATGGAGATAAAAACTAAACCCCAAAAACCCAAAAATAAAGAACCCTCAAAACGTAAACACTAAATTCTCCAAAAGTGTTAGAAGTTCTAAACTATAATGGGTATCAATTTAAGGTTGTAAAATATCTTATTTATAGGCTAAATTCTTAGGTCAATTAATAATAAAATAATCTAGATTAATAAGAGTTTGACTCAAACAACTAAACAGAGTTTAACTGAAATATTATTTCTCAAATTTGACTTGAAATAGGAGTCATAATTCAACAAATCTTCACCTTGACTCATATTTCCACAATGTCATCTTTGCCAAAGCCCGCCACGGGCCTATCTTGAACTATGCAGGGAATTAACTGAGTTGAATCTGTGCTTAGAAGCTGGAAGTCTTCTAGCCTTCGACTTGTGCACTGCCAAATCAAAACTATTCCAGGTCTGATTTTTACGAACACAATGCCCTAACTTTTCAAAACCTGCATCCAAAAGGGAACCTCTCTTCAATGAAATGGTCATACCTTTTTCCCTCCTATGACCAAGTTACCTCCGCTCCAAATGAGTTGACTTCAACTCCATAACGGATGAGGGACGTCTGATTTCACCGGTCACTGTAGAACCTTCCAGAATATAAAGACTGCCAATCTTTTTACCTTTTAACAAAATGAGAGCCCCACGAGACACCTTAATGTCGCTCGACTCAATGTTGATTCTGCAACCTTTTGAGTCTAAAATACTTAAAGAGATGAGATTCTTTCGTAAATCAGGTACATACCTGACATCTGATAATGTCCTAATCGTACCATCGTGCATCCTACTTTTAACAGTACCAATAACGATTACCTTATTGAATGAATCGTTTCCAATATGCACAACTCCACCTTCAATTGAACTGTATGTGGAGAACCATTCTCTGTTGGGACACATGTGAAAAGAACATCCTGAATCTAGGATCCACTCGAACGTAACCTCGGAGCTTTCACTCGTTGACACTAACAATAAATCATCACCACTTTCATCGGCCAAATTAGCACCAGCTAAATCTTCCTTGTTACTCTTAGCAGCCCTTTTATTTCACTGTTTGTAACAATCTGCTTTGACGTGACCTAATTTCTTGCAATAGAGACACCTTTTGTCTCACTTCTTTGATGCTACCAAAATAGAAGCTTGCTTATCTGCCTTACTATCTGAAACAAACTCATTGTCAAGTTTGTCTTTGCTAAACAAATATCCCTTCACATCTTCAAACGAGAGTTTATCTCTACCATAAATCAAAGTCTCCCTAAAAGACTTGTATGAAGGGGGTAAAGAGCACAACAATAGCATAGCCTGATCCTCATCGTCAATCTGAACCTCAACATTATTTAAATCATTCAAAATAGTAATAAATTGATTGATGTAATCTCTAAGAAGCGCACCTTCGTTAATGCGAAACGTAAATAGACGTTGTTTCAGCACTAAACGGTTAGCCAGAGACTTAGTCGCATAAAGAGTTTCTATCTTGTTCCACAAGGCGGATGAGGTCTTCTCCATCAATACCTCCTACAATACCCTATTCGTGAGGAACAATTGGATTGCAGACAGGGCCTTTTCATCAAGCTCTTCCCATTCTGACTGATCTAGATTATCAGGCTTTTTTTCGATAACGACTTTTTTCAAACCGGTCTGAACTAGAATTGCCATCGTCTGAACTTGCTACAAATTAAAATTTATGTCACCATCAAACTTCTCAATATCGAACCTTGTTGCTGCCATCTCTAAACGGGCCGATTTGCGAAAATCGAACTAGCTCTAACACCACTTGTTGGGAATCGACCCGATTAAGCAACGAACAGGTTGAGAAATTGACTACACAAATTTAACGTGGAAAAACCCCTCCGAAGAGGATAAAAAACCACGGGCAAAGATAATTTTACTATAATTGCAAAGAATGAAGAGTACAAAAGATGGAGATAAAAACTAAACCCTAAAAACTCGAAAATAAAGAACCCTCAAAACGTAAACACTAAATTCTCCAAAAGTGTTAGGAGTTCTAAACTATAATGGGTATCAATTTAAGGTTGTAAAAGATCCTATTTATAGGCTAAATTCTTAGGTCAAATAATAATAAAATAATCTAGACTAATAAGAGTTTGACTCAAACAACTAAACAGAGTTTAATTGAAACAAATAAACAGAGTTTAGCTGAAAGATTATTTCTCAAATTTGACTTGAAATAGGAGTTATAATTCAACAATATATATATCAATAATTTTTTTTATTTCATCAAGTATTTTGAAAGTTGTCATTAAAGAACATTGATGGAAGATTAGGAAATTTAAGTGGAATATGTATATTTTCTTGATAGAAAATGATTAGAAGAAGAATTCTAATTTGTTAGAAGTGTGAAAAAGAATGAAATTGGATGGGAAATTTATTTGGTTTATTTGGTTATGGTGAAGGGGTAGTAGAGAAAATTGACTATTTTGAGTAATATTGGTGCTAAATGATAGCTTATGAATTAGTGAGTACTTCGGTGAAGACGAAATTGAAAACGAATAATCGAGTTAAAGATATGAGAATTTCAAATTTGGAAGTTTAGTATATTAACTTGATTAATCATGCATATTTATGTTGTTTTTATTAGTTTTAGTATTAAAATGGGTAAATGATATTATTTTGTATTGAATTGCTCATATTGTAGCTAAAAACGAAGCGAGCACCTTGAAGGAGAAAGACGAAGAGAAGTAAAGCGATTAAAATTTCGGTTTGTGCTAATATCTTATTTTCATTACATAAAGCTTTAGAATAATTAGACCATTATGATTAATTATATTAATTTTTATTTTTATATTATTTTTATGAGTTTTGAATGAGTTTGAATTATTTAGTTAATATTTATAAAATAATGATTTGGGATGGAACATGTTTATTTTTCAAATGATTAAATTAGCAAATTCATGGTTATGGTTTGAGCTTGAGTATTATTATTTTATATGTTTGAGCAAGAAAATATTTAATATGTTTTTTAATTGGAAGCCTAATTTTACATTAGACAAAATATATTATTTGATCATTATATGAGACCAAAAATGAGAATAATGTGAAAAATAGAATTGAAATGAAGCTTGATTTTTACCCCGGTACACTAAGTTAGACTAGATCGGATATAGTTGGCATACCATAGAGTCTTTATATCAGAGGATTTAGATCTTCCCAATTCCAAAAGGGTCGAGGGAGAAAAGGCCAAACTGGTCAGTTTTTATTATTGTTAGCTCCAATTCTCAGAGGGTCGTGGGCAGTCCCAATTCTCTGAGGGTCGTGAACTACTCTGATAGCCATCATTGCCGAACAACTCGGGGTGGCAGATTCGTGTATCTGGTTATGAGTCTAAATTTTAGTACAAGGTTTAGATTGAAAGAAAATAAAAAACAAAAGTTGAATATATTTGAATTTCTTTATTATGTGAATTAAATTGATTATGTGATTTTAAATTTGATTAAGAAGCTTATTGTTATTTATTTACTTTTATTAACTAATCTATATTTAATACTTATGTAATGATTTATATGATATTAGCACCACTGAGCATAAAAATTGCTCAGCGTACGGTTTGTCTATTTTTTCGTGCGCAGGTAGTTAGATTCGGTAGATCGTTCCAACAGCATCCGAAGAACCGAAAATCAGCTCAAACAAAGTTGGTGAAAAGTTTACTTTTTGGTTAATATTTATGGCATGTACCTAGGCTTATATATATATGTAATGTGTTATAAATTAAATTTAAATATGTTTATTATGTTTCTTTTGCTAGTACTTCATAACCAATGTTTTGATGAAATGGTTAAACATAGATATCAAATTTGTTGAAATGTTTTGAGAAATTGAAGTGTTGAGAATTGATTTGGGAGATTATTTGAATGGAACTATATTGTGAAATGTAAATTTTACAGGGGGATTTTATGTAAATAGGCAGAAATGCTGTCGAAATTTCTATAAAATAATTTTATCACTATGTATCTATATGTTTTTTTTTTAAATAATAATAGAAAAGTAAGTTGTTTCGGCAATGAAATGTGACATTTTATATTTGGATTCAACAACTAGGTCAGGTATAAGGTGTCACAAATCCACTAACTCCTTAGTTTTGGTTGTTTTTTGCACACTTCATTTGACGTCTAAATGTTGTTACATTCGGTCCAATCCACTAACTCCTTAGTTTTAGTTGTTTTTTGCACACTTCATTAACTTGTTAGAACTACCTTAGGCTCTAATTGACCTAATTGGTCATGAAACATCATAAAAAGCTCATTTTATTCAATTGAAAATAAAGATTAAGTAATTCTTAAAACTACTAAAAATAACATGAAAATGCTTGATTATGAGCTCCTTGAGTAGCGAAAAGAACCTAATTTGCCATCACATCACATAATGACAAGTAGTACCATGTCAAAATGAAGTGCACATGGACTATCAAATAGGTTGTCAAGCCAACATCATTAAAAAAAATAATGGTTTAATCAAAACTTATATTGAAGAAAAGTGATTTGACATTTAACAGGTTAACTACCAAATCTAACTAAAAAAGAAGGGTCAAAGTGACAAAAAAATATAAATATTGAAGACTAAATTTTATTATTATGCCTTTATCTAATGTCTAGTTTTACTACCAATTATAAATGTTGAAGTTGTTAGTCATTTGTTTAATTGTGACATATGAAGCAACTGAAAATTGAAATAATAAATTACATGAAAAATTATTTACACAATCAGGATATAAAATTACATCTGCAAAACTTTGTCCAAAAAATATTTCACTATCATCTTCACGGTATAAGAGATGATTTAATTCCAACCACGCTCAAACACTATTATGGAAGAACTTTAAATCATTTGTCGCAATAAATTCCAAGTCATTTAATTTTAAAATATATTAAATTTATTTTTATATTAGTATAAATAGTTATTTGATCCTTATTGGATTAGTGGATTAGATTAAAAGTAGATCGAGACATATTGATTAAAAAATTAATTGAATGAAAAAATTGATTAAATTAATTTTTTTATTTTTTTAATAATTTATTTAATTGAATCAATTGATCTGACAAATTAAATTGATCACAAATATAATTTTAAAAACTCGATTAATATTCAATTTAAATGAATTAAATTTAATGAAATAATTTATAAAACAAATCTAAGACAAAGACAGCCGAAAACTAAACTAAAACATTCAAAACTTATTTTTCTATAACAATCTTATTTACTAAGAATGAATTACTTTAAATTAAATGTATATAGTTTAAATTATTTCTAACTTTTACATTTAAAAAAAAGTAGCCAACGAATTCCACCTTACGTGGTTGTCACTCATCTAGCACACGGGCAGCCACAATAAGTCCACAACTGCGTTCCTCACTCCCTGCCCACCTCTCTCCAAACTTGCCCGCTTAGCTGTATCTCATTCATTTCCCACTTCACTTTAACCAAAATCTTTTCCAAAAGAAAGAAAAAAAAAAAAAAAAAGCCTGTCGGACGTGTTTTCTATGTGATTCGAGCTTTCAATCATATGTGCAAGCTTTCTTCAGCGAAATGGGAACATTGAGTTTCTTGGGTTCGAAAGTTACGTCACATTCGATTTTCTTGTAAAACTTCGGTTTCACCAGTTTTCCCAACACATAAGCTCTGGATCGGACAACGAAGCTGAGTTTAAGTGAAACTGGAAGTGATGTTGTCCCTGTTGAACTGCTCAAACTTGCTCCACTCCCATACAAAGGAACCTTGTTTCCCATCACTGTTACAGTCAAAGACCTTTGGCTCTTTCTTGACTGATGAAATTTCTTCATCTGAAACGCCGAATGTTAAACAAAATTTAGAGGTTTTTTTAATGAAATGGAAACTATTATTAGTTTTGGACTTTTGAAGTGGACTTACGGTTCCTGAAGCAATGGTGATTTGAGCATATAATAGATCCAGAGGTGTTGATGTGACATGGACACCGAAAAATGTTCCAGTGTTACGATAAATCATCTTCACAGTGGAATTCATAGTGATCATATCAGTTGCCACACCTGTGAAATCTGAACCTGCTTGAATCTTGAATTGCTCAAATCTTATACTCTGAAACATGAAATAGAACCAATCAAACATAACCCATTTGCTGGAAATGAAGGAGAGAAGCAAAAGCAAATTACCTTCATTGTGATCTTCGGTTTTTGAGGCCTGCTAGCTCCCCACAGGATCAAAGAAAATAAAGAGAAGAGAAGAAAGAAGCCAATAACGAAAGCTAGAACATAGCATCTTCGAGGGAGTCCTTGCTCACGTTCTTCATCTTCAAGGAGGCCTTCTTCTTCGATCACATCACATTCTTTCCACTGCTTATTCCCCTTCCGATGTGCTCCCCTTGATGGAGCGTCGTTAGGCGAGATCTTGCGGGATCCAGGTTTAAGCGACCCTGAAAACCGACTGGATGAAGACTCACGAGAATGGCGGCCCATGGAGGAATGGGAATGGGGAGGTGACCCCATGGGGCTGATAACCGGCGTGGAATGGAAGGAGGTTGTTGTCTTTTCTCCATCGTGAGAATCACGTGAAGGGCTCTGCACATAGTAAACTGGACGCCGCGGAGACCTGGTTGGGGATGAAGGGGCGAGGCTTGTCACCTCTGAGTCCGTCTTGGCGTGCATTTCCGACCTGTGGTGGAGTAGATGTTAGTACAAGTTCTGGGGGTATGTTTTATTTTATGGAATTGCGTGGGGGTGTTTGATGGTGACTTTATTAAGGAGTTTGATTGTGGACTAAAGCGTAGGATAACCAAAAAGAGATGTGTTTTTTATTAGAGAGGGAAAGCAGCGAGGAACTCGTTACCCGACAGCCTTGTTACAGTTGGCACCACCAAACAATTATTGTCCCTTATTACATTTTCAATTTTTGTGTTCGCCGCCTAGTAATTGCCCTTTTTTTTTAAAAACGACTTTCCAATCCCTCTTAATTTGGATATTAAACAAATTGGTATGTGTTAAAAAATCAAAATAATTTAATTTTTATTAATTTTGAAAGTAATTGCAAGATTAATGTTTTTCATCAATTGAACATATTTTTTAATCGGTATAATAATAAATTTAATCCTACAAATTTACGCATCTTATCAATTCAGTCTTGATTCAACAATTTTAACCCCCAACATTTACATATTTTATCAATTTCGTCATGATTTAACAAATTTAGCTAGTAATATTTACACATCCCATCAACATTTACGTAAAATATATAAACATCGAGGGCTAAATTTATTATTATATCAATCAAAATTATGTACAATTGATAGAAAACGTCTTTATTAATTTTCCTGAGTTGCTCATTGTTGAATTAACAAGAATTAAATTGCCCCATTTTTTTAAAGGGGCTAATTTGCTTAATATCAAATTTGAGAGGAACCAATTTGCTCAATATCAAAATTGAGAAATATTAGAAAAATGTTTGTACCTTATTTTTCTTTCTTTTCTTTTCTTTTCTAACGGGATACTTTAGTATTTGGTGGTAATATTAGATTCCAATCAAATTTAAAGTCAAGTTGAATGCGATCTAGAAGCGAGAGTAAAGTTCTTAGAACATTATTTTTTCGCAAATGACTTGAACTCAAATTTCACTTAAAATAACATTAAATTTAGGGTAAAGTATATAAATGATCACTAAAATATTGCTCGTGTTCTATTTTGGTCACTGAACTTTTAATTATTTTTATTTTGGTCACTAACTATTCAAAATCAAATTTTCTTGGTCATCGAACATTAACAACCGTTTGAAATTCGATGGGAGTGTTGATGTGGGCTTTTTTATTTGTCTAATAATAAATTTAGCCCTGTAATGTTTACATAATCTATCAATTTGATCCTATAGAAATATAAACAAAATCTTAAAATAATAAAATGATATGTAATGCCCTTACCCAACCCGATCGTCGAGCCCGAGTATTGAAGGTCACAATCGAACTGGTTTGGTTTAACATCAAAATATTAATCAGGAAATTTGCTAACAGACTTTATTACTTAATAATGAATAATACTTACAACAGAAACCTTAAATTAAAACGAAAGTTGGCTACCTCAAAATTTCAATCTCTAAGAAGACTATTCTAATTACAATACATTCAACCCGGAGGCAAAGCCTCTGAAGGGACCCCCTTTTGTGCATTCACACCTAATTAATGATTCATTGGTTTAATAAGGTTTGTCTTGGTCCATCCTCGAGTTTCTTATCTAACGAGCCCTTCAAACATAGGCCAAAATTTTGTAAGTTCGAAAAAACTTAGCAAGTTTCTTTTCTGCATTACAAAAAAATATAACCCATCTTGCAGGGGTAGTAAATGAAAAGAAACTAAACATGTTTAACTCCCTAATCGTTTGGGACGAATTCTCTTAATCTGGAATGGCAGACTCCAATTCAATTTTCGAGCTTATCTATTGGAAGATAGATCGTTAAGCGATACTCTCCTGGTCGATCTTACAGCCACCCGACTAGTTTTAAGGGTTTCTTAGATGTCTCGACATAATTGCGGTCTTTGTCAGTTCTTCATATACATTCTTTCTTTCATCCACCCCTTATTTAGGATATCCATCGACTTATGACTTTAATGTTAATGCATAATTGATCTACCTCAAATTGATGTGGCAAATTAGGCTCTTCCGATAAACGTAAGGAGCTTTTCATCAAGTAATATAGCATTTTTAGTGTAGCTTTTCATTACTTTTAAATTTTTAGATAAGAGGAGAAAATGTCTCATTTTTCCCATGTTATGACCTAAATTGGCTAATAGCGCCATTGAGAGGCCTAACGTGTGATTAAGTGATGTAGGGACGTGTTGGAGGTAAAAAAACGAGCCAGAACGACACCAAAGGAAATGTTACCGTGATATTCAACCCTGGAGGTTGTGATACCTCCAACAATATTGAAGATTGGAGACTCCTTTTAGTAGTATCGTAATATCGTCTTTAGGTATCGTGATATCCATCTCTCAAAGAAGACCCCAAGGCTCGAAATTGCTCGAGGAATCGCGATATCCACTTCTCGTTATCACAATATTGCCTTCGTCAAGGGATAAACTTGGATAAAAAGGGTAGTCTATTTCCACCTCGTCTACCAATCACCCAAGGCCCGTGTAAGTGCATTTTTTTACGATGAATAATCATCAAAAGACACCTTAAAACAGCCAAAACTTGCTAAGGAGGAGAGAGACACACATTAGCTTAATTTTAGGTTTAGTTTTCTTTAGGTTTCTCTTAGTTTTTCTACACTTTTTTTAGGGTTTTTCATTTTCTTTTCTTCTACCGTAGTTTAAATTTTATTTGTTTGCATTTACTTCTTGTTCTTAATGTTCTTAGTGTTAGTTAAGTTAGTTATCACTGTAGCTTAGGTTTATTTGTACTTTTTGTAACAGCTCGATTTTCACTAGTGTCGAAAATAGTGGTTTCAGGACTACAACTCCAACGATTCGATCTGTAAAATTTATTTATTTAATATTTATGATGTCATTACAATCGTATTAAATTTAGGTTAAGAAATTTTATCATTTAGATAGCTAATTAAGTAAAAAGGACTAAATTGTAAAGGTTGAGAAATAATGGAATTATTGATTAGATATGTTAATTTGGGAAGGGTTGACCTAGAGAGGTCCTTAAAAGGTAATAATACCTTTAGGAAGAATGATGGACAATTTAGGCCTTTAAAGTGTGGATTTTTGGTTAAAAATTACTAAGGACAAAATGGTAATTACAAAACAAAATGGATTAAAGTAAAATAAGGTGAAATTAGGCATAATTTTCATCTTCTTCTTCCTTAGAAAGCTGAAACCCTAGAGAAGAGTAGAAGAACATTCGGCCTAGCTAAGTTCTTCGATTGGTAGGTGATTTCTGACCTGATTTTAGTAATTTTACGTTTTTGAGTCCGTATTAGCTTCATCTAGCTAACCTAAGGATTAATTTGTGGATCTGTCAAATGTTAAATATTTTTCCATTGATGATGAGCTTGTTTTTGAAAGTTTATGAAAGTTTTGGAAGTGTGGTTGTTAGATTTGTTGATTTTGTAAAGTGATTTTTGATGATTTTAAGGTTTGAGGACTAAATTGCTAAAATCATAAAATATATATACTTGATGTGAAATAATTGCATGCAAGAAACTAGGGAAGTACCCTTGTATAATCGGTTGGCATTGGTTTGAAGTGAAAATGGTTATTTTGCATATTTTAGGGTTAAGGACTAAATTGAATAAAAATGAAACGTTAGGGTTAATTTTGTAAATTTCTCAAAAGGACCTAAATGTATGAAATGATCTAAAATTCATGATTTAAGGAGAAAATTGGATGACTTATTGATTTAGATCACAAGCATGTTGCAGACCAAGGAAAAGTGAAAATAGAATAATAGTCCTTGGAGTTTAACCTTAACTACAATTTTGTCCGGTAAGTTCGTACTATAATTTCTACATTTTAATAATTCTCTTTATATACATTCCTTGTTATTGTAGCAATTTAATGTATGTTTAATGATTTGGGAAATTGAGAAATGAATAAAATAAAGAGTTGTCAGGCCTTGAGCTGGAGATCTGAATCGATGCGATGGCTGAGATCCTGCATATGTTGCGGATTCTCAACAACTTGTGTGAGCAGCTTCGTGAGTCGGTGAATTCTGAATGGATATTGGATTTTGATTATATGTAACCCTACGATGGCTAAGATCTTGCATGCGTTGTGAATTCTCATCAGCTTATGTAAGCAGCATTGCAAGCAGGTGATATTGTAGCAATGGCTGAGGTCTCGCATATGTTGCGGATTCTCATCAGCTTGTGCGAGCAGCATCGTAAATTGATCAAAATTTTGATTCTAGCTCGAAAGAGCAATATATTTTGATTTTAGATTGGAGAAGCAATATTTTGTTATGGGCTCGTAAGAGCTAAACTCTGTTCTGGGCTCGAATGAGCTATATTCTACACAAGCACAAGTTGTCTTTGGCAAGTATACCTAACTCTGCGAACTTATTAAGCTTTGAAAGCTTATTTTGTAGATTTCATTTTGTCGTCTGAAGATCGGATCATCTTTAAGAAATCACACTATCTCGAGAGCTCGTTCGGTAGATTTTACATCACCTGGTTATATGGCATGTACTAGGATGTTGTCTTCTATAATAATTGATTTTGGTTGAATTGTATAAATGATAATTGTCTAGATGAATGACATATATTTTGTTAACATGACTAGTGCTTTAAGTAGGCATATATGTAAGGAAAGCGAAATGCTTTGTAGATGATGGTTAATAGGTTTGTTTTTGCCTCTTCCTTATGTGAAAATTGTATGCTTATGATGTGTATTAGTAGAGCTATCAATGGTTTCAAGATTGGTGCTTCTTATGTGATTGGCATGAAATTTTGTTGCTTATTTTTTGGCTTTCGTAGGAGTACACGACCTGACACGCGACTACGCGGGTGTGTGCCCTGAGTAAATAGGTGCAGGGCACACACGGGCTGAGACACAGTCGTGTGGCCCAAATTCGAGTAGGCACACGGCCCAGCACACGGTTTCACACACGGGCATGTGAAGTGATTTTGCATGTCCACACGGCCTGTCACATGATTTGTGACATGGTCATGTATGGGTATTTCGTGTATGCACAAGGTCTAGGGCATGGTTGTGTGACCCCTGTTTCTTTGAATTTCGATGTTTTGTAAAATGTTTCTATTGTATTTCAATCAAGTCCTTACAAATTGAGATAACGTAAATAAGGATGATGTTTTCAATTTGAATTGTACCTTAAATGTTAAGTGTTATATTGAAATAAGGTTTGATTTTGTGATTACATTGATAGTGAGTGTTTTGTAAGCTCGAAACCCTAACTGATGATCGTATTAAGTTTTAGGTGTTACATTTTTAGTCCCTGTACATTGATTTTAAGATATTTTAAGCTTTAGTTTAATGTATTTCAGTTTCCTTTACTTTAAATCTGTTAAAGTTTGTTTCTTGTATGTTTATTGATTATATTTTATTGTTGAATGCCTTTAGTTTAATGCTCTTTAAGTTTTCTAACATAAAAATCCCAATTCTCATATTTTTCTTTAGCTTTACTTTCATGGTTGCTTTGTTTCCAATTTTCATGTTCATTTCATTTACTTTCAGCATGAGTAGCTAAACATAAAAGAGGTTGGTTGATGGAGATGTGGGTAAACTAAAATACTTGGTTAAAGGACTAAATCGTAATAAATTAGACTAAATTGAATAGACCTAAAAACTTAAAAAGTGATGCCCCTAAGGGAATATTAAGGCAAGTGTCGGAAGGTAATCTTGTTATGCACCCATTCATTAGTCCTGGATTAGCCAGTGAGAGCGAAAGTAAAACCCGAACTAATTCGTCTAAGTTTATAAAATTAAGATTGGAAGATAAAATGGAACCACTTAGTAATTTACGCGATTTAAGTCCCTTTTTCGAGGATCGATGAACCACATCAAAGTCAACCAAACACCATTATTTATTTATTGAATAGTACCTTATTTTTACATTTTTTGCAATTTAGTCCTTAGAGTAGCATATTTAATTTTCTTGAAATATTCTTTTGTTATGATTTGTCATACTCTAAAATCATATTAGTAGCTACTTAAACTCTGTCATGTATGCTAGTTATTATTTAATCGCCATTTTCTTTAGGTTCAACCCCTTGGAATACTTCATATTCCAGTAGGACTATAAATATTACAATTAACTTGTATGCTTCCAGTAAAACCAGGCTTTAAAAATTGTTTTATAAATTCATTATTTTAATACACACATGCGAAGCTGGTCAAAGTGTTGGCACCGTTGACAGGGAGACGGTGTAAGATTGGGTAATTTTTAGCATCTTGGTCTATAGAAATCCCTAAATTATACTAATATCTCTTTCGAGCATATGAGCAACTAACTCAAGGTTAATTAATTGAAATTTCTTTCTGATTAAAACCCCTATTATCGCATTAAATCGTGCTGTGAATTTCGCTTTTAGATTTAACTTTAATCTGGTAGATCTATGTCGTCCTATTTTTACTTTTGCATGCAACTCCATTCAATTACGTAAGATATAATAATAAATAGGGTTTATTCACCCACCAATTTAAGCACATCGAACATGGTTTAATACTTTAGAAATATCAAACCAAGAATTAAGCACACATAATTGAGAACAAAGAAATTAAGTATTTATTGCGTAAAATAGAAATCAAACGACAGAATTCATCGTAGTGTTCATCTCCCTTAGGTATTTAGAAAATTAGTTCATATTTGAAAAGAGAAGAATCAAAGATACAGTATAACCGAAAGAATAAACGAAACTCATGAAACTTCCTATGAAATCAACTGGGAATCTTCAATCTTGATGAAAACCTACCTCAAAGTCTACTTCAATGGTATTTTTTGAGTCATTTTCTTAAGTATTCTCTGACAACTCTCTCCTATCTTTTTACTTTTGTCATATATACATCTTAGAATGCTCGAAAAACCTAAAAATCGTGATTTTTAGCTGTTCAATGCGTAATCCCATAAAATTGACATAGCTTACCACACAGTCATGTGGTTCGCACGACCATCTGGTCTGGTCGTGTGAAAAGGTGTAGGTCGTGTAGCTCTTTCAGCTTGCTTTAACGCTTTAATTTTCGCTCGTTTTTCTCTCTTTTTGCTCCTAAGTGCTCTATTAAGCATTAAAACATGAATTTAAAGGATTAGATGTATAAAATTCACAATTAACATCGGATAATAACCCAAAACGTGTTAAGAATAAGGTTAAAACATGTTACTTTTAGCACTTATCACTTCATGACATCATTATAAGGAAAACTCAAAGTCACGATAAGAACTTTGTTTCTTATCTTATTTTTGTACTTCAATCCTTTTACTACCAAAATCATGATTACATATTTCACAATTCAATTAATCCAATCAATATATCCTTTTCAATCTCAATATTTTATAATGAAATATAATACTCAATTAAGGAGAACAAAATATGTAAAATTAATACAATTATCAAGATTTTACAAATAAGTCTATTCGAAGACTTTCACTTACAAAAATAGTTTTCCCTCTTTCCTTTACATGCCATAACCATCACCAACATGTACCAATCAATTTTCATTCAACACAATACTTCAATTTATTAACTAACATTTCATTAACACATCTAATAATCATTATTCACTTATTATCTCATCAATACTTATAAACTTCTCATATGTATTAGTCATTCCAACACTTATAACAACTTCATAATATTTCAACTCTTCTACTATTTTGTTCTTCCTCCTCCACTCCATTCCACATTCTTATTGTACATATATAAGATTCTTTAACTTTTAGTATAACATGCTTTCATGTAACATTAACATTAATTATGATTACACGAATCACATGTATACTTTTAGTAAAACTATCCGTTCAAGTAGTAGTCACTAAATTGTTTTTATATTTTTCTACAAAACTCGAAATTAGGATCCGCTTTTTTTTTTTGAAACTAGAATCAATGAACTTTTTACCATAAAACTTTCATAATTTCCACATAAACCAATTAATACATTTTAAAGGGTAAGGACCCTTCTTCAGGAAGTGGTGCTAAAGTACACGTTGAGATAGCTGATGAACACATGGAGAAAAAAAATGTTAATAGAGGTGATGGCCCTCTTGATAGAACCCTGTAAGTTCTATATATTCTCTTTATATTTCTTATGTTGAAAATCTTATATTAGAATTGTCAAGGTGCGGTCTGTAGAATGCTCAATCAGTTCCTTAAGATGTTTCTCCCCATACAAAATTCAAGTGTTTTTGTCCTTATAGGAACTCATGTTAGTGGGCTAAGAGTGGACGAGATTATTAGAAAGATTGATTATGATTACTGACCGCTCCCGAACGTACTCCCGTTTGGTGTAGATTTCAGCTTTCTGCAAGTATAAGGGTCAGGTTGTACATATAGTGTGTTACAACGGAAGACTTGGTAGTATTTTGAGAATCGTACCCAAAGAAGGCATAAGCGATAGTAAATAAAATCGATGCTAAGAATAAAATTAATTAGTACTTATTTTAGGGTTTATAGTACAAAAAATAAAAGATAAAAAAATAGAAAATAAAATCAAAGTTGGAGTTGTAACAAATCTTATAAATAGCTTTAGGGATATTAGGTCGTTTCCGTATGATTTCCTCAATTATTGGGTTTTAGGGATTTTCCTCTAACCAACTAGTCACTATCTCAGTTGGATCTCTTGATCTTTTGCCAGCAAAACAAGTCGATGGAGATTACTTATCGCTAGATGTCACAATCTAAATCGGTTTGGGGAAAAGGTGTTCACGGATAGGCAATACCAATTTTGAGTTTTTTCCCACCTAGATGACTTTTTAGGGTTGTTTGGCGTAGTGTTTGTTCAACGTTCTTCCTTTCCCAAACAACTGATCCAAAAGGTAAAATCCCTGTAAAACAACTATTTAATTATTCATACGTCCACTCTCTAATTCCCCAAAATAAAATTAGTTCCTCATGGTTTCTTTGATCATTACTAAAACAATATATGAAAACATATAATGAAAGAATAGAATGAAAAAGAAACTAAAATTGTATTAGAGATTTGTCAGGAAAAACTCCTTGATCATTTATGCGAGTTTCTACAATCTTGTTTCAAAAACTGAAAATACAAATGAAATTAAAAACTAAAATCTAATGAACGGTGTGTCAAACCCTAATGCTAAAGGTACTATTTATAGCTTTAGATTATTGTTTTTCCTCAACCCTTGGTCAGTTGTCGTTCCTCGTGTTTAAGTGACATTGTAAAGACCAAAACATCCTTCATTAAGTGTGCATCTAGGGGTCAATGTCGTGACACACCAGGTCTTATGTCGCGACAAAGACATCAGACTCCATGTGAAGCGTCATTGATGGTATTACAAATGACATAGATTTTCGTATCAATTTAGCATTTAAATTGCCCCTTTTTTAGTTAATTTAGCATACATCATTAGCATTTTATACTTAGTTTACTTGTTTTCCAATTCATTTTTAGATAGTTTGAATTATTGTTATTTTCACATATTTTTGTACTAATGTTGATACAAGCAGTCGATATATTGATTCTTAATATTGTCAGTACAGGAACTTAGTTTAAGAATGAAATATTGGACAGTTGCAGCCGCAAGATCAACTGAACATTGCGACTATCAATTATTGTCGCATTCAAACTGAACCTCAATTGAGAGGAATCAAGCTTAATTCACAACTGGAAGCACCAGACGCAGGAATTTCACAAATGTCGCCACAATTATTCTTTTAGAATGCGTCTAGCGATACAACGACAATCTGCACGTCTCTAAAGAATACACTAGAACTACATGAGTGCACAGTTGTAATTTAACTAATTTCGACAGCTTCAAGATCTAGATCTGGATCTGAAAATGAAGGCTAAATCCTACAACATTTTAAAGGTTATAAATAGAAAAGGGATTTAATTCTAGAAATTCTGTATGAATTGAAGATTTGAGCTGGAATCGATGAACTGATGAAGCATTCCTGCAACTGCTTCTGACGAGAAGTGCTAGATGCCAAGCAAGAGGAACAATTAGGGAGTAAGCCTAGTAATCTAGAGATAGTAAACTTCGTTGTACTCGTTAAATTTTCTTGAACGATGACGAATTCTGATGATGTTAAATGAATACGAGAGTATCTTTTAATGTTATATCATTTTAATTCTTACTTTACATTGCTTATCCATTTATTATTGGATTTAACCGCTCTAAACACAAAAGTGAATTTGCAGTACACCAACATCGAGAGATGCGGTGACAGGTTAGATTAACAAGTGGGTTAGGAGAGAGCTGCTCGTGACTAGGACAGACTCCAATTACTTGTTCTTGGATACACATCATTGCTCACACCGAGAGGTGGAGTAGTGTATTTGAGTCGGGATTAAATAGGGAGCTATTGTGGGTAAGCACTCAAAGGGACTTCATTGCTACTACAATTCATCTACACTCTACCTTGTCGACGCATTCAGCGTTGCAACCTGTAGAATCAGTGAACCACTTCCACCCTTTTACACTTGATCACTTTTATATTTCCTACATTTAAATTTTTAGCACTCAACACATTTGGATTTATTTTCAGTACACTGACATTTAACCTCTGATATTTAACTCTCATTGCATTGACAGTAATGATTATTTTAGTATGCAGATCTGATATAATTGCACTGACATCCTTACTCGCATTACACTGATTTTTAGTACTGATTGCTCTGACATTAAAACATCAGGAACCATTTCCTCGTGGGATCGATATCCGATAGCTCTATCTATCAACTATACTTGCATCGACATGTGTACGCTTACACAATCGTTGTGTCGTAAAAACATCGATCAGTCATCCTACAGGCGTTGTTGTGACATAGCCCATATATATCGCGACAAAGAAGTCAGTACTCGAGTTCCTCAAGTCTGGTCTCTTGGTTGCAACGTTTCTCAGCTTATGTCGTGATGAAGTGATCAGACTTCTATTATTACACTTCTTGTGGTTTCTTGCACACTCACCAAGTACATTAGCTAACTTTTAGGCCTCATCGGCCTTAAAGACAAATAAAATGATATTTCAACACTTAGGTTACACAATTTATTCAAATAATAAATCTAGACTAAATCTTATGGAAACATAACGAAAATACTTAATTTCAAGCTCTTCAAGTGTTAAAAATAGTTCAATCTGCTGGGTATGAAACTGGCAGATCAAACTCCCCTACACTTAAGTCTTTGCTTGTCCTCAAGCAAACAAAACAAAAATAAAGAAAAATGAAGAGCTTGATTTCATAGTTATACAAAGAGTGGCTCATAACATGTAGTTTAGGCATCATACATTTCTTAATCCTTTTGACATGATAATTAAACAATTTTACCATTTTTTATTAGAAACAATATAAGTTCAGTAAATTATAGAAAATAAACATATTAAGGTTTTATCAATATATACTCATCAATACCAAATATAAGTATTTTAATTATCCTAGTACAATATAGACAACCACAATGAGATCATAAAATTTTCATATCTATTTATGCATAAAGTTGTTTAAGTCACATAGGGCTTTTCAGATTGTAACGTGTTGAGGCTTAAGATAAGTATTAATTTAAAAGAACAGCCAAACACAAAAAGTTACAAACACGAAAATAGTTTGGCACATTAAATTGTTCCTTATTCTTCCCCTTTATGTCCCACTTCATCTCACCCCTTTATTTCTCCTTCTCTCACCATCCTTTTTTCTCCATTTTAGGAACTCTCAATTATAAAGTAATTTTCTTAGCTAGCCTATGAGTATTTTTTTTCTTTTTGTTTCTTTGAGTAAGATTCTTCTTTTTTGTCTTTTTGAGTGACTTTATAATTTTGTTGCTATTTACATGTTTTCTTACTCATGATTCTTTTGTTTCTACTCATTTTTCTTTTCTTTTTGATCTTTTCTATTTTTCTCTTTGTGGCTAAACTAAACTTCATACATTATATTAAGTTTCCTATTTTTATTTTGTAACCTCCATGTGCCTACTTACCCTCAATACCAATGACTATACGTCTATTTCCATGCAAAATAGGACCAAAGAAAAGAGTATACACAAAATTTTCATTTTAAGGCTAAAGAGGCTTATAGTGTGGTTTATCAAGAAGGGTCATAAGCCTCAATGATGGGTACTAATTGAAAATTCAGGATAGGGTTTGGCTTTTTAGCTCTAGGTGTGTCCAAATAATGCCTTAGGTCATCCTTAAACACCTTAATATGCACAATATCAATTTCATCACAAATTCTCAAAATTATCATATATGATATATACTAGCATGCTCGTTTCCTTATATTTCGTACATCATTTGGTATCAATAATACCTTTCTATCTCTAGTTAATACAACCTATAGAACTAAAAAGTTTCATGCTTAAAAATTAAAATTCCTTATTATCATGCCAAATCTATCAATCAACACAATCAATCTATTGTACATGCTCCTAACCAATCACCTGTATTTCTAAAAGCTCAAACACACATAAAAATAATAAAAAAAGGAAAAACTAAAATTGAAATCTATATGCCAAAAATTCTTATGTTACTCTCCCATACTGTATAAAACACACTATCCTCAATGTGTAATTCCCTTAAATAATAAAGGAAAGAAGTTACCCAATTTATCATGAATGTTCTCTTCTTTTTATGGTGATTATCCTTCTTCATTTAGCGTGAATGCTCGAAATTGTTGCGTCTTCCATAATGTGAGGTTCCTACAAAAAGGATTCAAGCATATATACAAAGATAGATTCTAACCCTACTCCTATGAATTATATAAAAATAAAAAATAAAAACCAAAAAATTATTCCAAATTTACAAAATTAAATTATTTTAAACAAGAAATTAAAATAATAAAATAAAAAGAACAAAACTTAAAGAAAACCTAATTCTAAACATAGGTTAGATTATAAGTCCCTATTCTTCTTTGTCATTCAATCCTCTTTTCCTCCTTTCTTCACTTTGACTTTGCTGCAGTAAGGTGAATTGTGCGAACAAATCATCACCTAAGAGTTTGCTTAGTGGATTCATTGTTGGATCAAATCTCCCCGTTGGTACTCCCACCTTTGTACACATGGCAGAAATTAGATGAGGGAACAATATACCTTTCCCTAAGTTCTTTGCACATTCCACCATGCTTCGGTGAATCCACTTTCCTACACAAATCCGTTTCTTCTTGAGAATTTCGTATGTTATTATAGCATGAATTGGATGTATCTCTATCATATTAGAAGTGGGAATATTCGTGAACGAATGAATTTCATCCACATCTTGGCTTTAGGCATCATAAGTTCTTGGTTGAAAGTTTCTGGGATTGCAATACCTTTGTAATAGGTCCATACTTCTTTTCCCACTGATAAGAAAATTAGGATCTCCTAAGTCTCGATATTCTTAAATTCTTTTAAGTCGACTCTATGGAGATAATCTTGGTAGTAATATGGGATATTGTAAAATCTACAAATTTGAGCCTCATTCAAATATATTTCAACTCCTCGAATTTTCGTTAGACCTTGAATCTGCCCACAAGCTCTCCCGACTTCACATTTATTCAAAGCTAAATAAAATTCCTGAACTATTGAAATATTTACCGGTTCCTTGCAGGGCAAACAAAATTGAGCCCACTCATGATCGACTACTATTTCCCAATTACCTCGACAAACTCGCATCAAAGGATCAAACCCTTGTTCCTGAATGAAAGTATGCAGCTATAGTTGTTGGAGATACTTGTTTGGATAATCTTCTGGGAATTCAAAAATAGGGTTAGCAGTACTTTCACTTGAATCAGCCATTTAACTTTTGGATTAAAGTCTTTTGATTATGGAATGGAAAAATAATCATGGGAGGGATGTTTATTTATAGGGATTGATTAGTAGGAATTTTAGTAAATTTAGAAGTTAAATGTTATTCAAAAATTATAGTATCTAGTTCTAATTAAAATTGTTAGGAGTTAGAGTCTTACCTGTACTGCTATTGTTACGTTGGTGTGTTGTGACATACACTAGGTATGTCGCGACATCGATACCAAATTTATTATTTTGCGGAGGATTATTCTTCGCGACGTAAAGGTGTCGTGTCGTGACATCGAGACTAATAATCAAGTTGCCTTACTATGGGGTTGTCGCGACATCAAGACTAGTTTCCTTCTAGTTCCGAATTTGAGCTATTCTCTATTCCTAGGGTCTGATGTCTGAGTCTAATACTAGCTTTCTATCCCATACCATTTTGCACTGCAAAGGTTGCTCCTTAATAATTATATCTGTAGTTCCCCCATAATATAGCTTTATCCTTTGCTCGTTAACTAGAAAAGTTTCACCACTCTTACCTATCAACTTAACTGCTCCATATGGTTTTACCTGATTAATGATATATGGTTCTATCCATCATGATTTAAGTTTCCCAGGAAATAATTTAAGTCTAGAATTAAACAAGAGTACCTTCTGCCTTAGCTCAAAGTTTCATTTTTGAATCTTGGCATCATGACATAACCTACTTCTTTCTTTGTAAAGTTTCGTGTCTTCGTAGGCCATGAATCTAAACTCCTCTAATTCCTGTAATTGGAACAATCTCTATTTCTTTGCTAATTCAATATCTAAATTTAATTCTTTAATAGCCCAATATGCTTTTTTCTCTAATTCAATAGGCAGGTGACAATTTTTCCCATACACGAGTTTATAAGGGGATATACCAAGAGGTGTTTTATATGTTGTTCGATAGGCCAATAACGCGTCATCCAATTTTGCCGCCCAGTATTTGCGATTAGGATTTACTATCTTTTCAAGGATCTGTTTAACCTCTTGATTAGAAACTTTAGCTTGACCATTCACTTGAGGATGATATGTAGTTGTCATCTTATGTCAGATACTGTATTTCACAATAGCGGCTTCAAATTGTTTGCTAAAAAAATATGAGTCTTCATCACTAATCAATGCCCTAAGAGTTCCAAATCTTGAAAAGATGTTTCTTCTCAAGAATTTTACCACTAATTTGGTATCGTTAGTAGGTAACACCATTGCTTCTACCCATTTAGAAACATAATCTACGGCCAAAGAGATATATTGATTCCTAAACGAGCTAGGGAAAGGACCCATAAAATCAATTCCCCAAACATCAAAGATTTTTACCTCAATAACTCTCATCTGTGGAATTTCATCCTTTTTTGATATATTCCTCATTCACTGGCATCGATCATAGTTTTGCACAAACATATGAGCATCTCGATTCATGGTAAGCCAATAGAATTCGGATTGCAAGATTTTTTGAGCTATACGTTTTTCGCCGAAATGTCCTCCACAAGAAGAGTCGTGACACCCTTTAAGGATGTCATTTATTTCTTCCTTGGCTACACATCTTCGTACTAATTGGTTTGCGCATTACCTAAATATATAAGGATCCTCTTAAATATAATTTTTTGACTCATGCATAATTCGTTTCTTTTGTTGCCAGGTTGCTTTTGTTAGGAACACTCCTTTTGCCAAATAATTCACGTAAACTGCATACCATGGTGCTTTTGTGTCTGGAAGTCGAGTTTCCACTCTAAATAGTTGCTCATCTGCAAAAATTTCCTTTATTTCCCTCAAAGATACAGAAATGATAGGATTTTCCAACCGTGACAGATGATCTGTTATCTGGTTCTCCATCCCTTTCCGATCCATAATCCATAAATCAAATTCTTGTAGCAGTAATACCCATCTCATCAACCTTACTTTGGTTTCTTTTTTCTTCATCACATATTTCACAGTTGAATGATCTGTGTAAATATACACACAATTAGCCATTAAATAAGGATGAAATTTATCACAAGTAAAAACTACAGTTAACATTTCTTTCTTAGTAGTAGTATAATTGCATTCAGTAGGGTTAAGCGTCTTGTTGGCATAATGAATTGCCCCAAATAGATTGTCTTTCATTTGTCCTAAGACAGCATCTATAGTATAATCATTGGCATCACACATAATAATAAAAGGTTTATTCCAATTTGGTGTGATAATAATGGGAGCAGTTATTAGCTTCTCTTTTATCATCTCAAAAGCTTTAATGCAATCATTACAAAAAAAGAATGGAACATTTTTTTGCAACAATAAATTTAACGGTTTAGAAATGAGAGCAAATCTTTTATAAACCTTTAATAAAACTCGACGTGTCCCAAAAAATTTCGAATACCTTTGACATTTGTGGGATGTGGTAGGTTTTTTTATTACCTCGGTCTTTACTTTATCCACTTCTAATCCTCTCTGTGATATTTGATGCCCAAAACTAACCCTTCTCTTACCATGAAATGACATTTTTCTCAGTTAAAAGAGTCTCCATATATCGAGAAATCATCCATGAAAACATCTAACCCTTCTTCTAGCATATTTACAAAAATAGCGATCATACATCTCATAAAAGTAGCTGGTGCATTACAAAGTCCAAAAGACATATGTTTAAAAGCATATGTCCCAAAAGGGCATGCAAAAGTTGTTTCTTCCTGATTATTGGGATGTATTGGGATTTGATGATACCTTCAATATCCATCCAAGAAATAGTAATATTCTTTACCTGTCAACCGGTCCAGCATTTGATCAATGAAAGGTAGTGGAAAGTGATCTTTTTTTGGTTGCATCATTTAATTTTCTATAATCAATACAGACTCTCCACCCAATAACTATTCTTGTAAGGATTAGCTCATTGCGATAATTCTCTACAACCGTCAACCCACCTTTTTCGCTACGTATTGCATAAGACTTACCCATTCACTATCGAAATTGGCATAAACTATTCTTGCATCTAACCATTTTACCAATTCCTTTTTCACTACTTCCTTCATGGTCGGATTAAGTCTTTTTTGTGAGTCAACAATTGGCTTCTTTCCTTCTTCCAATCGAATTTTATGTTGACAAAAGGTTGGGTTTATCCCTTTTATATCAGTGATCGTCCACCCAATAGCCTTTTTAAGGTGTTTAAGCACATCCAACAAAGCTTCTTCTTGTGACTTACTCAATCTTGATGCAAGTATAACAGGTAAAGTATTTCTCCCACCCAAATATCCATAATTTAAATTTTCTGGTAATGGTTTTAACTCCACTTCTGGTGGCCTCACAATTGATGATATCATTTTAGTAGCATTTGGCATCAATTGATCCACAATCCTTTACTTTGCTGCCACCACTCTAATTAAGTCGTTAAAGATTCCTCATTTATCTCTTCTTCCATAAGTTCCTCATCCTCGGAATCTACTTTTTTGCAATTATTAGTCACAAGCTGGTTGCAAACATGGTTATGAATCTCTTTTGGAGGTTCCGATCGCTCTTCTCAAAATATTTCATTTCCACTTGCTACTTCTAATATATCTGTAACATCTTGCCATGTCCTAGTCCAAATGCTTCCTCCAATCATTATATCAACCTTGTGTCGATTTTCCGTACTCAACCCATCATAAAAGTGCTGAAGTTGTATTTCAATATGAATTCCTCCGCCTAATATGGATTGAAGTATGGCTTTGAATCTTTCCCAAGCTTGTCCTAATGTTTTTGTTATTGTTTGCCTAAATTGAAACATTTGTATATATCTCTGCATAACCTTGGGCATAGAAATCATTCATTGAAAAAACATATGCACAAATTCTTTCCAAGTAGTAATAGTGTTTGGAGGTAAAGAATCCAACCATGAGTTAGCCTTTCCGTGTAAGGCAAAGGGAATTAACAACAATCGAATCACACTTGTGGCCACCCCTACATAAGAAACTGTGCTACAAATTGCATCAAATTTCGTAAAAATGCGATGGGATCTTCTGTTAAGGGATTAGAAAAAGTAACATTGTTAGTAATCCAAGATATTAAGGATGGATTTAATTCAAAATGATTTTTGATAAATTAATGGTCTAGCAATACTAGATTGTAACCATTCTAAAAAAAAAAACATCCGTAATGCATTTTTCTCCAATTTATTAGTAGATGTAAGAAAAGAAATTAAATTAAAAGTAGAAATTTAAAGATGATCATATCTATAACCTAATTTTTTTTTAATTATTTTATTAACAATGAAAAAAATATACTAAAGCATTTCCTCCTCAGAAACGACGCTAACAACTTGACCGCTCCCAAACGTACTCTCGTTCGGCGTAGATTTCGACTTTTCACAAGTATATGAGTCAGGTTTTAAATATAGTGTGTTACAATGGAACACTTGGTAGTATTCTGAGGATTGTACCCAAAGAAAGTGTAATCGATAGTAAATAAAATCCCTGCAAAAAATAAAATTAATTAGTACTTATTTTAGGGTTTATAGTACGAAAAATAAAAAATAAAAGAAGTGTTGAAAATCATAAATAAAAGATAAAACAAAATAGAAAATAAAGGCACAGTTGGAGTTGTAGAAAATCTTATAAACGGCTTTGGGGATATTAGGTCATTTCCATATGAGTTCCTCAATTGTTGGGTTTTGGGGATTTTCTTCCAATCAACTAGTCACTACCCCAGTTGGATCTCTCGATCTTCTGCCGGCATAGCAAGTCGATAGAGATTATTTATCTCTAAATGTCAAAATCTAAATCGGTTTGGGGAAAAAGTTTAACGACTGGGCAATACCAATTTTGGGTTCATTCCCACTTAAATGACTTTCTAGGGTTGTCAAGCCTAGTGTTTGTTAAACGTTCTTCCTTTTCCAAACAGTTGATCCAAAAGGTAAAATCTCTGTAAAACAAAAATTAATTATTCATACGTCTACTCCCTAATTCCCCAAAATGGAATTAATTCCTCAAGATTCCTTTGATCATTACTAAAACAATATATGAAAACATATAATGGAAGAACAGAATAGAAACGAAAATAAAATTGTATTAACGATCTATAAAGAAAAACTCCTTGATCATTTACACGAGTCTCTACAATCTTGTTTCAAAAACTAAAAATACAAATGAAACTAAAAACTAAAATCTAATGAATAGTAAGTCAAACCCTAATACTAAAGGTCCTATTTATAGCTTTAGATGGTCGTTTTTCCTCAACCCTAAGTCAACTGTCGTTCCTCATGTTTAAGTAGCATTGTAAAGACCAAACACCCTTCATTAAGTGTGAGATCTATGTCCAGGGATCAATGTCGTGGCACACCAGGTCCTATGTCGCGACAAAGACATCAGTCTCCATGTGAAGCGTCATCCTACAAGCGTTGTCACGACATAGCCCATGTATGTCGCGACAAAGAAGTCAGTCTTCGAGCTCCTCAAGTCTGGTCCCTTGGTTGCAACGTTGCTAAGCTTATGTCGTGATGAAGTGATCAAACTCCTATTATTACACTTCTTGTGGTCTCCTACACACTCAGCAAGTACATTAGCTAACCTTTAGGCCTCATTTGGCCTTAAAGAAAAATAAAATGACATTTTAACACTTAGGTTACATAATTTATTCAAATAAGAAATCTAGACTATAGACTATGGAAACATAACAAAAATACTTAATTTCAAGCTCTTAAGGTGTGAAAAATAGTTCAATCTGCAGGTATGAAATCGACAGATCAATTACTCCTTTCGAGTCGAAATAAATGGGTTTTCAAGTGAAATATGGATACTATATAGGCCGAATGCTCAGTTGGATATTCTTTCCATGTCTAATCAATATATTCATACTAGATGCAGAGATGTTCATGATGGTAATGAATTTTTGCTCACTATTATTTATGAAAGTCCGAAAGCAACCAAAAGGAAATTGTTGTGGCAGCTATTTGCATAAATAAATCCACCTTCTAATGTACCTGGGTTATGGGTAGAGATTTTAATGCAATTACTTCTCCTTACAAATGGATTGGTGGGTCAAGACAGAGCAATGTGTAAGTAATTTGTTCAACAACTTTATCCTTGACTTGGGTTTACATGATCTTGGTTTCTCAAGGCCTTTTTATACTTGGACAAAAGGGAGGCTTCATCAAAGGCTTGATAGATGTCTTACTAATGAGAAAATATTATTACCGTTACTGAATTTTTTGGTCCAACATTTCGAAAGGTTAAGCTCGGATTATAGACCAAATTTAGTCTTAACGAGTATGGAACATCGAGATAAAGTCGGGTTTTTCATTTTCTTGCTGCCTGACAACAACATCTAAGCTTTGGTGATTTGCTCAAGAATAATTGGTCTTCTTCAAAAGGTGTGGTTGATAACATTAACTGTTTCGTGAAAGCTATAAAACATTGGAGGACAGATGTGTTTGGCCATATCCTTAATAAGAAAAAGAAATTGGTTGTGTGCATTTGTGGCATCAAAAGAGCTCTATAAAAGTCTTCATCTAACTCCTTGTTAGAGTTAGAGGTAAAACTAAAAGAAGAGTTAGATGCAATCTTAAACAGGAAGAAAGATTATGGTACCAAAAATCAAGAAGTCGTTGGCTCTCTAATGGGGATTGAAATACCAAGTTCTTTCATTTGAGTAGCATAAGGTGTCGGAAGGTTAATATTATTAAATATTTGAAGATTGGAGAAGGATCGTGGTGTTCTGATCAAGAATATCTAAAGGAAGTGGTTATTGATTTCTATTGTAACTTATTCTTAAATGCACAATATATTGAGAATAAGTAGCCACTATGTGGGCGATTTTAGAAATTGTTGCATTGGGAAGAGGAGGATTTATGTAAAAAAATGTTTTAGACATGGAAGTTAAAACTGTGGTATTTGATATGGCTCCTTTAAAAGCACCGAGAGTGGATGGTTTACATGCTACCTTTTATCAAGAAAACTAGGCAGTTGTAGGAAGTAGTGTGTGTGACTTTGTTAGAAGAATTATGGATGAAAATAAATTTAAAGGGTGGATTAATAAAACACTACTTATTTTTATCCAAGAAAAGGAGAAACCTAAATCTATTCAATAGTTTCAACCAATTAACCTTTATACAGTTCTATATAAAATTGTATCGAATGTGTTGTGGATCAACTAAAACCTTATATGTCGAACTGGGTGCTACCAAATCAATTGAGTTCTGTTCCAGGTCATTCTATAACAGATAATATTATTATTGCGCAAGAAATTATACACTCCATATGTAATAAGATTGGAAGAAAATATGGCTAGCTGTTAAAATTGATCTGGAAAAAGTGTATGACAAGCTTGATTGGGGCTTTATTGATTATACACTTACTGATATTGGATACCAAACAAGTTACGATAGGTTATCATGCACTGTGTCAGCTTTACATTTATGCAGATTATTTAGAATGGAAGTCTTATGGATGAGTTTAAACCCGAGAGAGGACTTCGATAAGGAGATCCTCTTTCTCCATACCTTTTTTGCTCTATGCATGGAGAAACTTGCTCAAACCATTTATGTGGAGGTGGAAAGCGGTAGATGGAAACCGATTAAGTTACTAATGGATGACCTTGGAATTTCCCTTTGTTTGCCAATGACCTTATCTTCTTCGCTGAGGCTTCTATGGATCAAATGAGGGTGATCAAAGAAGCACTGGTGATGTTTTATTCTCACTCTAGGACATAATGTTAGTACTCAAAAGACAGATTTTCTTCTCAAAGAATGTATCGATCGGTATAAAGAATGATATAAGTATAGGTTTGGATTTTTCCTCTGTGATTGATCTTAAGAAGTATTTAGGTGTTCCATTACTCTATAAAAGGGTGAAGAAAGCCACTATTAATTACCTAATTTGTAATATGTAACACAAGCTCTAGAGGTAGAAAGCTCAACCACTTTCACTAGTGCAAAGAATAACACTTGCAAAAGTGGTCTTTGTTCTCATTCTTATCTATACTATGAAAACCATTATTGTCCTTAAAAGGGTGTGTATGGAGATGGAGAAAATCATAAGAAATTTTGTTTGGGGTCATACTAAATATAAAAGGAAGATAAGTCTTGTAAGATTGGAGGATCTCTACAATTCGATTGAGGATGGCGGCCTTGGATTCAAAAATATGTGGTAACAAAAAGAGGCGTTCCTGATGAAGCTTGGTTTTCAATTAATACAAAGACTGGAACAATTGTGGATTCAAGTGATTCAATTTAAATAGAAATGGGAAGGAATATATCCGCATGTTTTACATAATACTCATTGCTCCCATCTTCAAAAATGAATTAGTAATATATGGGATGAGATTAGGAAAGGAGTAGTTTGGAATATTGGAAATGATGATGCTGCTAATTTTTGGTGGGATAATTGGTTGCTAGAATACGGACCATTTATTAACCATTATTCGATAGAGGATGAAGTTTATTATGAGCATGTACTTGTGGTTAATATGACTACATCGAATAGGCAATGGGATTAGGAACATATTTCAAATTTGCTTCCAACTAACATATTGCATTGTATAGCTACAAAGAGACTACCATTGAATCACGATGTCACTAACTTTCTAGGCTGGAGGTGGGATAAAAATTTCATATTCACAATGAAATTTGCATACTTTTCTTTGTGACCAGTAACTACTGTAATGACTAGCAAAAAATGGAAAGCTCTTTAGAAGAGTCATTGCCCTCAAAGGGTCAAAGTGTTCCTTTGGTTGGTTACCTAATGTAAGCTCCTAATTAACAAGGTAAGAACTATTAGACATGTAACATCCTACCTGGCGAAGCCACAATATTTGAATATTGTTATTAGAAGTAAGACTTACAGAATATGTTCGAAAGAAATGGTACTATTTATGACTAAGAGCTTGAAGAATATAAAATGCACCTTTGGGTGAAGTCTGTGTAGGGTAAGCTTGGTGGTTTGGCGAACTCTCTTACAGGGTATGCGTCACCCTAACTGATAGGTAACAAAGTTTATTCCTTAGAGTTAAGCCCTTAGTTGGAAAGAAGTGTTAGTTTTGTTATTATTTTACTACTCAGGTTGAACCATTTAGTTGGCCTAAAGAGGACTAGTTAAAATGGGAAAACATTTCTGAAACCGAAAGGACATGCATTTAAGATGAGAGAGAATGTTATTAGTCACAAGTACTGAAGGAAGGGTAGTGGGGAGGATAAACTTGCCCACTAGGTTTTCCTTACTTGCGCACCTGTATAAAGCCAACATTGGCTTCCTGACCAAGTTTGGTGTTTGCTTTAGCAAACTTAATTTTTCTCTCCAAAAATTTTCTTTGTATTTTCCCAAAAAACTCTAGAACCAAGACTTGCCTAAAGGATCAGGTTCACTATATTCAGCAAACTCCACTAACGTTGGTACCTAGTAAATATTGATAAAACTCAAGTTATCCTCATGGTTATTTTTGGGGTCCTACGATTTTATGCTTTAAGGTTAGTAAAAGTAAAAAAAGGAGGAAACTTTCAAATTCTCGGTTTCCTGTTAATGTTCTCATCGATGTTTTTGTTTAGTTTATGGTATAATGGTCTAATAAGATAACTCTTCATGTTATAACTCCTGAAAACTCCCGAGATAAGGGCAAGAGTCCTGTTGTCTGAGCTTTTCTGCAAATGTCTGGTGAGTTCCTTCACACTCCATGTGTGTGTTGTGTTTTTTTATTTATAGTATAAAGTACGTTACCAGTTCTACAAGGATGAACTGTTTGTGCTAAAGTAAAAAGTGTTCACTGTGTAAAGTTTGCTCTGGCACGTTTGTGTAAACATTGTAAGGGTATTGTTTTGTGTTAAGCCATTAACCACCTTACTCTAAAAGGAACCATATGGTCTGAAAATAAAGGAAATAGATTCATGGCATTGCTTTCAATGAAATGAGCATTGAACTGACAGATTGCGATACATGAAAATGGTTATGCATCCCTTGGTAGGGCAAGTTCTATTGCAAACCAAATTGGTAAAGACAAAGGAAAGAAATGAACGAATGATATGATCTCTGAACACGGACTAGGGTTTTTGGTTAACACTTAGAAGGTTGTCTGCATGAATGCATGGGTGTAGTATATGTGCCAAAGGCATAATGTTTATAATAAGTCCGCTTGTATATGGTATTTGTCAGTGGGCGAACAATGTAGAGTCTGATTGTAATTGGTATTCGACAATGGGTGAATTGTATGCTTCACTAAGTTGGAAAGGTTTTTTTGTTTTATGTATAGTTACCTTAGTGTCTTCCCTAGAACTTACTAAGTTCTTTGAACTTACTCTGTTACTTTTCCTTCTTAGGATCACTGAAGAAGTAAAAGAATCTCCGAAGACGACGCTAGAGGATATTTACTACTGTGAGGCTCCTAATGATTTTGTATTATGCATGGCAATGGGGTGGCATTAAGGCTTAAGATTTTTAAGAACATATTTTGTAACTAAGATTGTATTTGTCAAACTATGATTTACCTTAGTCTTTACATTTAAATTTTATGGTTCAAAGCGTTTTGGCCCACTTGGTTTGAATGTTTTATACTATTGTCATTTATATATATTTGATTATTTATTTAAAAACCCGAGTCTTCGCCAAATGCGCTCCCAAAAAGAAAAAGAAAATTTAAGGATTTGACGCGCCACTCTCGAAACCTCCTCAAGGGTTGAGTATGAGGCACCACAAGACATATTACCGATAATAATATATGTAGTTATTGTGGGAACCATGTTGAAATAATCAACCATGTTTTACGTGAATGATGAGCGGCTATATCAGTTTGGGTACAACTCATCAAACCAGAAAAGCTACCGGAATTCATAACTATTAATCTAGATGAATGGATCTTTGTAAACATGTCGCCTTCTTTTAATTTTGCACAAGATAATGACAATTGAAGTAGCATGTTTGGAGCCATATGTCGGTGTTTATGGAAAAACCGCAACAATATCCTGTTTAATAGTAATTATTAGAACATTGATGGTATCCTTTGCCAAGTTCGTCCACTAGCTGGGATATTGCTAGAAACACCACAACACATGGGGGAGATTAGGGACCAGAGTGTTCGAATTAGTAGAAACACTAGCTGGAAGAAACCAAAGATGTATTGGTACAAGGTTAATACTGATGGTGCAAGGGAGTTGGAGCTAGGTTATACGACATCTGGTGGTGTTGTAAGAGATTATAATGGAGAGTGGAAGATAGGTTCCGCACGCAAGATTGGTGTATGTTTCATGGAAGCGGAATTGTGGGGAGCTTATGACGAACTACAATAAGCTTGGTGATTGGGAGTAAGAAAGGTGATTCTTAAAATGAATAGGTTGGAGGCCATTCAGCTAATACATAAACCTATATCTGATATCCCTCGATTTGCAGTGGCTCGTGATGTGAAAATGTTGATTCATAAATAATGGGAAGTGAAGGTTCAACACGTTAACAAGGAAGGTAATAGAGTTGCAAATGCATTGGCTAAGCAAGTTCTTGTTTGGGAGATAGGTTTCTATCATTTCTTTCAACCATCTGATCATGTCTTGTTCATGATGACTTGGCCAAGGATGACCAGAACAACATAGCTTTGATGTAATGGATCAATTTGCTTTATTTACCAAAAAAGGTGACTCTAAGAAAATAAAATGCCAATTAGGATCATTAAAGAAGAATGAAACCATTGGGAAGGTAGTCTTCTGCAACTATGCCAGAATTACCATAACTACGGAACAAATATCTGAGCTTAACCGGATAGATGCACATGCAACTATAATTGTTGCAGATCGAATCCCTTTCAGTTCTTTATATGACCTTACAATTCCCATCCTAGTCATGCCGCCTCCTTCTGGAAATTTGGTTCGAGAGTATGTTAAAGATAAAAGTAAACCAGTAGTGAAATCCATGAGATTTGCGCTCACAAGTTTGGGTACAAAACTTGCACCAGAAGTGGCTTCTCTTTAAGAGGACTAAATCCTATCAACCATGGTATTTTAAAACCAGACCTCATTGCCCCTGGTTTCAACGTTCTTGCTGCAGTCCCACCATTTCCAAAAATAAGAATAGGCGACTATGATTTGGTGATAGATTATGAATTCAATTCGAGCGCATCAATGGCAACCCCACATGTAGCTGGAGTGGCAACTTTGCTGAAGGCAATGAACCCTAATTGGAGTCCAACAGCAATCCGATCTACCTTGATGACCACTTCCTATACCATCAACAAGAATGGACCTACTTTGACAAATCAATCATATGTTACTCCAGCAACACCTTGATTATGGTGCTGGTCATATCAACCCCAACAAAGCATTGGATCCTAGACTCATTTAGGACAAGGATACACAAGATTACATCAATTTCCTTTGTGACTTAGGCTACAATGACACGGAAATGAGTGATGTTCTTAGACGAAATCGATGGAACTGCACCCAAAACGAAACAGACCTGATTTCTGGCCATATTTGAAGAACCCAATTCTCCCAAAGTAAAGTTCTCCAGAGTCGTTACAAATGTGGGAGATGATCAGTATACCAGGCAGTTGTAGGAAACTCCACAGGGTTTAAAGTCATTGTAAAACCCAACACTCTGACATTTACGAAGAAATATCAAAAGCTAAGTTTTGTTGCGAGTGTCGAGATTGATGGGAAGGCTCCTCCAAAGACAACTTATTGTTATCTCAAGTGGATTGATCAACACAATCAAACCGTCTCGAGTCCTATAGTGGTCCTGATTTCCTGATTCCGAATTTCAGCTTTGAACCGTTGTAATCTTTGTCAGAGATTAAGGGCATTGATAAGCTGCTTATATGTTTCTATTCTTTTTCTATTAATCACTGCTCATTGTTAGTTTTTGTATGGTAATCTGCTTATTGTTGCCATCTCTCCTGTCCTACCTATTTAATCAAGAGAAAAACAAGGCTGCCTCTTTGTTATGGAGATTGCTTTCAGACCTTCAATGTCAAGCATCGTTGCTCTTTTCAGTTAAAAGTTGCTATCAAACATCATTTGATAATCTATGATATCAACAATGGGCTAAAAATTCATACATAAGAACTAAAAGAAAATGAAAAATGTTGAAACCAGCATTTTTTGTTCCCAGTTCTTCAGACATTTGTGTCATCCACCCAGAAAGATGGCTTGTTTTGACATAGTTGGAAGTAAAAATTAATGCCTCTGTTTGCTATATACGGCACACTTGGAAGGCATCAAGTTTTGACGAATGGAAGAAGCCATGCCGGTCCATTTCCCTGACCCAAGGAAGGACTAATTGCCTCATTTAGTCAGACCCGTTGTTTTACAGACGGGGCACAAATTTTTGTGCATCAACCATTGTTTAATGCAATCAGCATGGAAGTCATGGCCACATTCCAGTGTCCCAATATCTTCTGCATCATTATACTCTTCCTGCATGTTCGTAAAAACTTTTACAACGGGTTCATTGAATTAGTAGAGAAAATGCAGATGATAAAAGTCATTACCTGACAAACACAACATGGTTCTGCCTCTAACTGAGCTCCTGGTGCACTAGAGTGCTTTCGTCTTTCCAGACGGTTTAATATAGTTTCTTCACTCAACCCAGTGCTTACATTACCAATGCGCTCTTCCAGAGCCAATAACTCCTATCACCCACAAAGCAAGTGTGAGAATTTTCAAACACGGAAAGGCTAGTAGATGTCAAGAATATAGATACTACCTCATATGACATGTTATCAACATCGAGTCGCATATCCCTATGCCGATCATGAATATCAGCTACCCCTAAAAGTACTGATTGATCAAGGATCATAACATCCTGCATTCAAACAGAATTAGAAGAGAAAATCCCACTTGCTTTGGGCACAAGAAAATTCTTATCCATAAACATCGCTTGGTTCTAAATTACATAGCCACTTTTAAGTCCATAGCAGCTCAAATTTGAAGAATGGCTACCTATTGAACATAGCAACAAATGAACAATAAAAGAAAGGCACATTTATTTTTCTTGCTTCCATGTTTCAGTTGGTGAAGGTAGAATTGCATCAAATTACACTATAATTATTAAAACCCTTACCTCAAACCGTAAGTTCTCCCCTCTACGCATGAGATCCAATACATTGCGAATCTGCTCCATAAACAGAAGGTCAGTTCCAGTTGAATTGATCTTTACTAAGGCCATATTTGTCTCATATGCAGGTTAAAACAAGAGTTCACAAGATAAGTGGTGGCATTTAGCTTTGGCTAATCAAAATAGAGAATAAAGTGCAGCACATGATTTACTGATCAATAGACTAGTACAAGCATTTTGGATGACAATGCCCAAGGGCAATATTCTCCACAATTAGCATTGCTCTATCAAACAAGGAAGGAGTTCTCTATGTCTACAACCAGGTATGTGATATCCAGTGACAATTAGATTGGCAGCAAATCAAGTAGTAATCATATTAAGGGAATCAGGATTGTTCTTTGTTATTGTTTGAATTTGAAGGGGACCAGAGAAACAATCACAATAAAAAAGGATGGAGTTCTAGTACAGACCTCAGACACAACAAGCCTGCTTCTGCCTTCAGTGGCAGCAGCTAAAGTTCGCAATGAGTGGGGAATTCCAACCAAACCAGCATCTTGTCTCTCCAACCATGGCAATGACCTAGGATACGGACGATGGGGAACCTGACTAGCTACATGAGAGGAAAGCAGCATCGCTTCCGAAGAAGTAGTAGGTCCTGAAGGAAGTGAAGAATGATTGCTCTGACCTCCAGATTCAGTGCCAAGCGAAGACATTAATGATTGACGAACAAGCTCAGACAACCTTCGGGGGTATTGTGAAGAGGGGTTGGGATGAGGAACCCAGGTGGGTGCAGACGTCACATTGGCAGCATTATTTGAGCCTGCGCGAGATGTAGAGGCAACATTTCCAGGAGAACTTATATTTTCACTGCTTAAACTTGGATTTCTAACCAAAGTTCTTAATTCCGTTGCAGGAACAAACATAGGATGATCTAATACATTTCTAGCCATGCTTCTTGATTTGTGTCTTGCACGGGGTACATCTCTATCAGCAGAAGTATTAGAATTTGATGAACTGCCCATTCTTGAACCAGAACCTCTATTTCGCAGCAAAGTTGGAACATGACTTACGACATTCGGGTTTTCAGAATTTGCATTATGTACCAATGGTGCCGACCTTAATTCCAGAGAATGATTAGCTGGAAAAAGCCTTGATGGCTGTGGTGCAGACGAAACAACAGACTGCCAGGACATATCACCAGTAGGAAATATTGGATGAGCAATAGGCTCCTGTATACTTGAAGGATTTATTCTCAGATCGAAATTCCTGTGTGAGCTCTCTGCAGTTGGTGGTAAATCAATTGGTTCGGGAATGCTGTTAGAAGCTGATCCTCTGACATCTAATCCAAGTCTCGGGTGCACCTGTCTTGAGGGGGAAGATATATTATCATTGCTTCCTGCAGTATAGCTAGCAGAAACACCATGCCATGCACTACTTTCAGCGCTACGGAAGTAGCCAGAACTTCCACTAGAAGAGCACTGCCCAACATTTCCTTCCAGAGCCTTTCTTTTGCATGATGCACGACGACCCTCATATGAGCAGCCAGGTCTGCTATCATTATCATCCACAACGTACCCACCACTTCCAGAAGAAAGTAGAAATGCTTCAGGACCAGTGCCCAGCGAATTCTGCTCATTCTCAGATCCACTAGGCTTATGGAGGTTAAGCCGCTCTGTAACTTGATAGCTATTCTCATCAACACCCGCTAATCCGGCATTTAACCTCAGATTCTGAGAAACAGTATCAGAATTAGAACTTTGGGCAAATAGAGAGTTCTGTTCATACCTCCGCCCTTCTAACCTGAGACCAGCATTTGCAGAAGCACTCATAGAAGATGACCACCTATGATCTGTTTTCCACTCATTATGGCTAACCTCATTCTGTGTGCCACAAGAGTTAACATCAACCAAGCTCCATCTACCGAGCTGCTCCTCTCGACCCATAGAGTTCACATATCCAATGTTCATGTCATTGGTTGACAGCAAACAATCAGGCAATCTGTTTTCTATAGGATTTCGAATATTATTCCAGCAATCCTGCTGTTCAGCAACAGCATTACTTGATGCAGAGCTATGATCAAAGAAGGTTTCAGGCAAGGAACCAACAGTACCCCTTTGCCCCTGCATTAGGACTTGTATGAATTTCCGTACAATTATCCTAAAGTCCTGAAGAATATACCAATTAAAATTGTAAATAACCAAATGGCACAACAAAGTGAAAGGAAAATAGTAGCATCAAAATGATTCTAGACAAAGTAGTAGCAAATAAAAATACACAACAAAATATTATAAATATGTTTCAATCAATTTCCAGATTTCTACTAGTATTAGAGTGACATTTTTTGCCTAGAAGACATTAAAGAATCAATTGTTGCTAATAAACTATCACCAGGGTGAGTGATGCATGCAAATTTTACTTGAAATTCTTTTTACCCTTTCTTGGATTAGTACTTGAAATCAATAATCCACTATCAAATAATATGCAAGCTTTCTAACAACAAAGAGGGAAAGAAAATATAACATCACATAGAACCACAAAGAAAACATAAACATTGAACTACCATTCTAAACTCGGTCAGAAAAGCATGGAAACACAAGAGGGCACTGTGCAACTAAATCAGGAAATTTTAAAACATTTGAGGGAGAATTAAAATCAAAAAAATAAAGAGCATCCACTAGCAGCAGATATCCAACCATGGAACAAAACCAAACCAGACATTAAATAAGGTTCAAGCTTCCTTGCTGCGCCATATAGAACAAAAGGCATAAACATACAGACAAAAACAAACAATTGAAGAAAGAAAATTTACTAAAGAGAGATTCAATAATAAACCAACCAGTGGAAAGAGATCAGAGAGGTAGAGGCCTTAAACACAAATAGGAAAGACCCCAAAAGAATATGCATATTTAAACAATGAAAAAAAAAACCATAAAAATCAAAACTTTGAAAGAAAGAGAAAAGACCCTATTAAACCAAACAACCAACAATTTCAAGAAAACTAGAAACAGGGAGAAGTCATCCATCTCATCTGACCATCAACCGATCAAGCAAAAAATAAACATGAAAGAACAAACCTTGAAGGCTCACCAAACGGGTGGAAATGAAAGACCTTGAATTCTTGATCAATCTAAAAGACTCTTAACAAGACGATAAAAGGACTATACCACAAAACCCGGATGAAAAAAAAGCTGTCTTGAGCTATTAACCTCTCCTTTCTCAAGAAAGAAAGAGAAAGAGAGAGAGATGAAAAGGAAAACCCAACAATAGGAGCAAGACAGAAGGTCTTTGAAATATTAAATCAAATAAGAATTGAAAGAAACAGAGAGAGAGAGAGAGAGAGAGAAAAGAGGACAATAATCTGTAATTTTACCAAATAACCACAACGAAAACGAGCGACAATAAGGAAGAGAAAGAAATGAGTCTAGGCAAAGGTCATAAAGAGCAGATTCCTAACAAAGAATTGAATAACAAAAAGCAGTAAGGACAAATACAGTACTTAATACCAGCAGCAGCAACAACAACTAGGCAAAGGTGTCCTGTTCAGCTGCTTACCAAATGGTTTTCACGTCTAAATCTTTCTTTTCCTCGTTAGATTCTACAAAATGCAAAATATATATATATTAGTAAAGAAAAAACAACCCTTTTCCCCCTCACAAACCTCTAAGACCCCGTCCCCAATGCGGTTCGTAGGCTAAGCCCCACAAAACACAAAACCCCGACCCCGTGTTTTGTTTTGTTTTGTTTTGTTTCCATCACTTTCGCGCCAAGCACCTCCACTTGCACCCCTCACCTTCGCTTCTCTTTAACCCTCTTTCACCGCTCCACGTGCATCTCTTTCTTTCTCACCTCCTCAGCAACCTTTTTTATTTGTGACCCCAAGAACATGAATGACATGTAAAACTGTTCAACACAAACGTGGCATTGTTATAGTTTTAATAGGGATACTACTTGAATGAACTTTTAGATTTTCCTACCTTTTTATTCCTATAAACACCTAAAATATCTGATTGCTTTTGTGAATCTGAGTTTATAAATTTTGACTATTATCCCCTCCCCTCCCCCCCCCCCATAATAAATTGAATCTGTTTCTTTCTTTTCTCCATCACATGTTTTTCAAATGAAAAAAAAAAAAAAAGGAAAAAAATCAATGTATCCATGATATGCAAGTTATTACTTAAAAGAAAAAAAAATGAGACAAATAAAAATAAGGCACTATCTTGAGATGAGGGGCAATAACTTGTATTGTAGATGGAATTTGTCTGGGGACATTGGTGTATATCAGTTATGCACATAAATATGATTGCTTTGCTTAAAACAGGTGCGAAAATGTGAACACAATGAGTGTATTTTTGCAGATTCTCGCCCCCCCCCCCCTCCCCAAAAAAAATTTCCTTTATTTCTCTTGCCGTTCATTTCTCAATCGTGGGGTGGGGTGGGGTGGGGTGGGGGGCCTCTTTCCTCTAAGCTTATTCTACTGTTTGTTTTTTATTAGTTTTTTTCTTCTCTTAAAAGCTCAAAGGTGTTTGCTTTTCTTTGCCTTTTTTTGTATCCTACTAATGTGGCCATTTGGACATATGGGTTCTGCTTACACAACCAGATTGTGTAAGATCTTGCACTGAAAATAGATTAATAAGATAAGTATTGAATATTGATGAATGATGATATTCCCTAACCTCCATAGCGAATATTAGAAACTTTGCTATCACCTACATGTGTAGCCAACACACTAAATAAAAACTTGGACATTATGCACTAATTCCAAAAGGGAAAAAAAACATAGAAATAATAATAATGGGGGAAATAAATGAGAGGAAGGTGATTTGACTTTTGTTAAAAAGAGGGAATGCTTGCTAGTTGGAATGATGCGCTGGTTATAAATTTTTAATGGAAAGGTGAGTCAGTTGAGGGCAAAGTGTGCAGCTGTGCCTGTTTAGCAATTAAGTTAACCCCCAGTGACAAACTCTAAAATTAAGATTATATTTTAATTTTTTATTTTAAAAAATAAATAAATTAGTTCATGAACATCATATGATAGAGTAAATTGATTTTTCTGATAAAAATTTTATCTATTTTTACAATTAAAAATTGATTCATATCCATCAACATGAAATATACATTATATGTCATGTATCATTATTCAGTTATTGTATCAACTATATCATTTTTTAATAATACAAATTAATGTAATTTTTAACTAAAAGCACCAATCTCTTCTCTCTTTAAAGCCTGTTTCTGAATGGTGGGGTTATGGGAGTGATTGAAATCAATTAATTGAAAGAGAGCTATGACCCAAGTTTCATCTTTCTGTTTTTCACTGGTTTTGAGGTGAAAACGAATAAGACACTTTTGAGCAAGACAATGAAGTAATCAAAATGGTTATGCCCACAGAACTGGAACCAAGGATGTGGGAAAAATGTGAAGGGAGTTGCAAATGAAGTAGCTTTATATTGCGAACGGAGCACGTATTCGATTCGGGAACATAGAAAATAAGGAAAAGATGAGGCGGCCTAAGGCTTGAGGTTAATGACAGACAACCAGACAGAAGTTGGGTCCAGAGCATAATTTTGATGGAACAAATGGCCAAACCTAATCCAAATCTTCAACAAGCCAAAACTAGTTTTAAATACTGGAAACCACTTAAAGCAAGCACTAAAATTCTTTATTAGTTAACACTGAAAAGGGTTGACGATGCCTAATTTTTTCTACTTGAAAATGAAGCAAGAGTTAACAGTATCAATTTTCAACGCTAGGTATCACCGATGTGTTGACAACGTAAATAAAAATAAAAATTCCAATCAAAAATAAATAATTATGTTAATACGAATTCAACCTATGTCCCTATTAATTATTACTCATGTTTTAACCAATACGACAGGACCACCCTCAAAGCCCCGTCATCAGTTCCATGTATATTCAACACTCTTGTGTTCTTCTATAGGAAAATGAAGCTTAAGAAGCAAAAGCCATGAATTCCTCAACAGATTCAATAGCATTCTTTCAATCGAAGCAAAGATTTTTGTTATACAGTTCAAGATATAATTAAAAGTCGGTCCATGTTATTTATGGTTAAAACAATTTAAATTGAATTATTAATTATTAAGAGAGATTAGATATGATCTCTGACCCAAAGACTTGTCTAAAAAATGAAAGGATTTGAATAAAAATATAGGTTCAAAAAATGGGTTTAGGCAAAAAAAAGGTGTTGGGTCTCAGCTAAGTTTTTTAGGGTCGGGTTGCAAAAAAAAACGGTTATTATTTTGTCATTGTTTTGCTGTCATTTCATTATTATATTATTACTATTTTGTTGCTATTGTTTGAATATTATATAACTTTTTTTTGTTGTTAATATTACTAGTATTTTAGAGGCATTTGCTTGTTAAGTTACACCTATCTTAGTGTTATTTAAGTATAAAGATTTTTTACTGTATTTTCAATTTGTTGGAAACACTTATTTTAATATTTTCAGTGTATTTGATGTATTATTTTTTTAAAATTTATTTTTATATAAAAATATTTTTAAAAACTTTTAATACGGAAGAATCGGGTCGGGCTCGGATTTTAGTTTTTTTAATCCGAATCGAGTTTGAAAAAAATTTTAAGATCATTTTTTAGGTTGAGCCAAGCCCAAGCCTATCAAATGAGACTGAAAATTTGTTATGGTCCAAGCCGGCTCATGATCGCCTCTAAGAGAGACTAAGAATATAATTATTTATTTATTTAAGTAGTTAATATGAACTAAATTAAATTATTATATTTTGAAAGGAACTTGAGATACAATTAAATCATTTAATTAAGGGAGCCAAGACTTTTATATGTCCCATTCATTCAACAAGTTTCAAGAGTAGTTGATAGCATTAAGTTTTTTTTTCTAATTAATTTTAGCCAACTTGATAAGAGGGCAACATCTACACAAGTCTCAAATTAAATCGAAGTTGTTTTGAAGAAGAAGCCTCGATTAGACTCGAAGTTATAAACTGAACCCTAAGTTTGAGCACGAAGCAAGATGCTTAGAATGTGAAATACTCAACAAAGAAGATGATTAATTGAATGACAAGGAATGAAAGAAAGAAAACACAAGTAAATAAAGCAAACAAAAATTAAAGGGGGAGATGAATAGATAAATCGATGGAGATGAATAGAAAGATAGTATCTAATTGAATCCTTCAAAAGAGATTTCATTACAAACCCAATCAATGGTTCTAATCGATCCTCCAAGAACAAATTCTTGGCAACTGGAGTTTGAAGAACTTTCCAAAATCTTAAACAAGATTAAGTAAAAAGAACTTTCTAAATAAAAACAAGAATTAAATCTTTCAAAATAAAATACTCCAAATAGTGTTTTTATTAATCAAATAGTTAAAAAAAATTATAAGTTAAAAAAAATTATAGATGTTGTATGTAATTCATCAATTTGTATTTCATCTGATTCAGTAGATGTATCATGTCTAGAGGTAGTTGATTCTAGAATAATTTCATTGATCTTTTGTTTTATTTCTTCATCTATATTCAAATTATTAATCTTTCTCTTGATCTTACAGTATTTTGAGACGTGTCTTGTGTAACACCCTTATACTCGACCCAATCGTCAGGTCACAGGACCAAATTGTTACATTTGTTGCCGAAGCAACTACTGTTAAACTCAATTCTTTTTATCATTTTAAATGAACTACTAATATCAATTAGTGATTACCATACAATTTAAAAACTTATCTTAATTCAATATGAACTTCTGATAGCTCTTGTAACAATTTATAATTGAATAGGGACCAAATTATAAAGTTTTCAAAACCTCGATTAGACATTGCAATGTTGGGGGGTTCCTCGTTGCAATGTCACCCACTAACTTGAACTCATCACGACATAGTGAACTTGTCATCGCGATGTCAATTCTGTGTCCACTTAATTTCTATTCTATAATTTCTCATCACCTACAATCAATTTTATGTACCACAATTCATATCATTCATATGCATCTATTTCCATTTTCAACACCATATGATTCTCAATCAAATTTTTTTTTGAATAAATCAGATTAGGCTACCTCTTTATTTAATCCAAAAACCAAAATTGAATACAAAAACAAACCAACAAACCACTCAAAATCGTCCAAGTCCAAAGGCCCAAAGAAGGCCTCAACTTATTAGAAAAACAATCAAGGAAATATCTGAAATAACATTAAGAAAACTAAGAAAAATAAATGCAACGTTCGATCACCCAATCAAATAACATTGTGTCCCGTCCCAAGAATTTGCCATCATTACTTTGCAATTGACGGTTCAGAAAACCAAGGGAGCATCCCAAAAGATAGATTACATTCAATCTTCCCTTTTCCTTTTGTTTTTCAATTTACTCCTCTTAAAGTTGAGCGTTCATCCTTAGCTTCCAAGATTTGCTTTCAGAAAACCTCTTTGGTCAAGGTAAGTTTGCTTTCTTCTTCGCATCTCCATTTTGTCATATTATGCGCTAGATCGTTTGCTACTCTGGGAATAAAAGAAAATTTGATTTCTTGAAAATTGTTTGCCATTTGTCAAATATTACTTATTATAACCCCAATATGAGATTTATCTTGGAACCTCGATTAACATATTTTTATTATTATCAAAGAATCCCCTTCCACAATAACACGCCACCAACCATTTACGACCCCCATTTGCACCGCAAGTTGGCAAGCTAAAGCTTCCGCCACGAGAGTTGAGGCAACATTTTCATGGATTCTCGATCGGGAAAGAAGCACATCTCCCTTATCATCTCTTGTGAAGATTCTAGCCGTCGCTCTAAACTTTCGACCATCAAAAGCTCCATCGACTTTCAGCCATTGAAACCTCCATCGATGTTTATCTTTATAACTAATCTTGGAGGTTCTTTCCAGCATATAAACGACTTTTCCCATGTAAGTTACTTCTCCTCCAAACCCTCTATTTATGTTAAGAAACTGATTATAAACTTGTTAGTATCTCTACTAGCAATTGTTCTTTTGTCATGGACTAGCTTGTTCTTGTCTTTCCATATGGACCAGATTACGCAGCAAAACAGCTTTCGTTGATGGCTACTACAAATCTCAAACACCCATGTAAGCCATTATTTTATGTCCATATCTTGATTATTCTGAAAATGCACACAATTGAGACCTGACTAGATTTCCTTTGTTGTAGGGCAACTATAAATAACATGGTCGACCGATTCCTCCCCTCCCCCCACCCACAGCGAGCGTACACTACAGCATTAAGGTTTTCTAAATTTCCTTGTAAAATTATGTATGCACTGCGGATCGAAAACTCTCTCAAGGGCTCTCTTCCCCATACCAGAAAATCATCATATACCTCGTGAGCCAGCGGAATACGAAGAATGTTGGCAGCATCAACATGAGGAAAGGTAACAGTTATTAACCTTTGTTTCCGCGTTCTATGTTATCATTAATTAAATCTATCACTGTTGAATTTACATGTTAACAATATAACTGGATTATCTAAAATTAATATTCCCTAGTATCCTTGCATCACCGCAAACTGAAATTTTATCTCCTGAACTCATCCTCCAGCATAAACCATCATGTATTACTCCCTTAGTCACCCAAATGCTTCTCCAAGTATAAGATGGATTATTATTCAATCTGGCATTCATAAAATCGGACTCTAGGAAATACTTGGCTTTTAATACTTGAGAAATCAAAGAATCAGATCAATTAATAATTTTCCACCCATGCTTTGGCCAGCAATGCGATATTGAACTTACCTATATCTCGAAACCTCATTCCTTCTTCGTCTTCTATTCTGCAGATATGTTTCCACTCACACCAGTGAATCTCTCTCCAACCCAAATTTTTTTGCCACCAATACTTTGCTATGATACTTTCAATTTTAGTACAAAAGGATTTAGGCATTAAAAAATAAGACATCGTATATGTGGGGATTACCCACATCTCTATCAGATTAGCTATTTGAGCTTTCTCTCCTTCTGGCGTGTTTGAACTGAAGAAAATGGTGGACTTATTAAAATTCACACACTAGCTTGAGTAGCCCTCATAATCCTTTAACCATTCTTTCAGTCGCATCCTTAGTTATTACTTCGCCGAAAAGGATACTATAATTTGCAAACAATAGATGAGATAGTCTAGGCCCTCTCCTACTTGCTCTGATCCCCTTTGAAGAATCCTTTTTCATAGCCAATCTCATTAGTGCCGAGAGTTCTTCACTGTAGATTAAGAATAGAAAAGGACTAAAAGGATCCCTTTGTCTCAATCCCTTAGATAGTTTGAATTTTGTTCCCACACAACCATTTAATTTAATTGAATAGGAAGTTGATGAGATACAAGTCATAATCCTTTCCACCCACTCCACAGCAAAACCCATCTTCAACATAACAACCCACAGAAAAACCCACTCAACTTTGTCATAGGCTTTGCTCATATCGAGCTTTACTTCTGTAAATCTTTTCTTCCCACTTCGCTTGTTACGAAAAGTGTATAACAATTTATAAGCCACTAATACATTGTTAGAGATTAATCACCATAGTATAGAAACGCTTTAAACGCTATTAATACATATCCCAATAACATTTTGCAACCTATTCGCTAACACTTTTGCCACTAATTTGTATAATAATGAATACAAGCTAATGGGTCTGAAATTAACTAAATTCGTGGGATTTGGGATTTTCTGTATCAACACAATTTCAGTATAATTTGCAAGATAAAGATTCGTACCTTCATTTAGGGCTCCCATGCAAAAAGATATAATGTAATCCCGAACAATCTAACAATACCTTTGAAAGAATAATACCGGGAATCCATTAAAACCTAGAGCTTTAGTGAGGCCCATAAAATTTAGAGCTAAATACACCTCTTCCTCAATGTAAGCTTCCAATAGTGTTATTTACTTCATTATTAATTGATGGGCTAATCCCTGTTAAGAGATGTGCCCAATTGTCATCACTTTTGGAAGTAAATAAATTCTAAAAGTAACTTGTGTCAATATCCCTTATCTCCGGTTCACTGCTTGTCTCTATACCATCCTCGCACTCCAATCTATCCATCGATTTTTTTTTTCTACAAACCGAAGCAAATCGATGGAAGAATGATGTATTCTTGCCCCCTAACCAAGCCAATTTGCCCTTGCCTGCTATTCCTAATGTGCCTCATCTTTGTCAATATCTAAATTTAATTGGATCCTTGCATCTATAATATCTTCCAAATTATATTCATCTGACACGAGATTGGAGTGGAGAAAGCGAAAAAAGGATCAAATTCAAGTTGCCGACTTGAAAACAGAAAGATCTGGATCTAATCTGAAAGAAGAAATAAAAAAATTTAGGGAATTAAAGAAAATGAAAACATTAATAATAAATATTTAAAATAATAAATAAAAAATAAACGAAAGTTAAAACGGAAGGTGGACTAAAAGATAAGTGTCCAGTTGAACCCTTTGAGACTTAAATCCTAACAAACTCAACTAATGGCTCTAATCAACCCTCCAAAAAATAATTCCTAGCAAATTGAAAGGTGAGGAAGGGATTACCACGACTCCTTGAAGAAAATCGAGAAGAAAACTACTTCTAAAAATCACAAGAAAGAAATCTTGCACAAATAAATAAACTCCCAGAGTTGAAAACTTTATTCATGAAAATTGTATCTTTAATAAACAATGAAGAAGCCTTTATACAAGCTAGCTAAATAAATCTAAATAAAACTCTTAAGTATACTAGAACTCTAATTAATCTAAACAAGATGTAGTTTAAACTAAACTTCCTTGTTGACATAAAACTCCTAAATAACTTAAACTACTTAATAATTATTAAAAATTCAAAATAATAAAATAATAAGAGCTGATAAATACAATATTGGGCTCATATATAATAAAAATTAAGCCCAAAACACGAACCCAATATGATTAAAACTCGAGTTAAAAGTCCGAAACTCATAATTCCCGTCATAATCACGTTCAGAAATTTTACCCATGCAGTCTTTATTAAAACGATCATAACTTGTGCTCTCGAACTCAAAATCAATTGATTCAAAGTGCATTTCGAAGCTAAAATATAGATATTCGAACACCATGAAGACATCTAAATCCATAAATACTTGGATCCCATCCAAAAATTCGTCGCAAGTCTATTGATTTCCCAAACTTGAAATTTGACAGCTTCGGTGAATGAAACTTAATAAATTTCACCCTATCCGTGCTCGTATCATTCTCAATTTCCACGAAAAGATTCGTCCTCGAATCTTGTCTTTGATCGAATCTTTGTTTGATTTGATTGGCCTTTGATATTGTTGTTGGACCTTGAGGTAGTGTGAACCCATCACAACCATGGGTCTGAAATTGGGCCTTAAGACTCGCATCACTCCCCTCCTTCCTCAAGAAGATTCGTCCCCGAATCCGTAGCTGCACAAAAAGAAAATGGATTAGAATAAATAACAATGAAATGAAAAAAATACTTACTTAAGCCTTCTTGTGTTCCAAAACTATTTCCAGGATCAAAGATATGATTTTGATCCCCCAAATCTGCATAGATCAAGTACCTCTCTTTCAAAAATAAACCATCAACACTAAACAAAGAAATATTAGGCACATGAGTGTTCAAGTAAAAAATAACATGTAATTTTGGTTGAATATATATAGTCATCCATAACAATTTCCAATGATGAGTCAATAATTTCACATAATTATAAAAATCAAGAAGTTTAATATTATTATGTAAAAATTCATCATTAAAGGTCAAGATAGAAAATTTTGTTGCAAGAGAAAATCTATAAAATGCTTTAAATAACCTATATAATGCAACAAAATTATTATTTTTAACCTTTACAAATTGAGATAAACCCATAAAATCAATTGAACTTTCAGACTAAGGTTTAATGAAATTTGACCAACGAGAAAGCATGTCGTAAGGAAATATTTTAGAAACAAAATCAATAGCATACTTATCAAAAAAATTCAAGGTTTGCCTTCTTAAATCAATTTCGAATGTTTCCTTACCTTTCTTACCTTGTAGCACTTATGGATAATTATTAATGCTCAACTTACCTCTCTCTCATAAGTAAAAGTGTCGATCGATGGTAGAGTAATGTAATTGGAAGTCCGTCGATGGATCTTGAAAATCCTGTAACAAGGAAATATCACTAAACAAATTCGAGTTATGGTTAGTTAAAACAAAATCATTCCTCACTTTTGCATTAGTATTTCTTGTTTTTCACTTTCTTTTCTCATTCAAGAACTCTCCAATTTTACCTCATATGTATTTTCACTCACCAAAAATGGACCATCAAGTAGACTCTTATCACTCAAGGTTTCTTTTTTCTTTGTCTTTTCAATTTTTTCTTCCTCACTTCCCATATACTCCTCACAAGTATTATGAATATTCAATTCAGTACAATACAACTTAGTAGGAGAACATGATGTGTCTATCTCATCTAACTTAATAGATTTGAGGAAAGAAGCACATCTCCCTTATCATCTCTTGCTAAGATTCCAGCTGTCACTCTAAACTTTTGGCCATCGAAAGCTCCATCGAAGTTAATCTTTATAACAGATCTTGAAGGTTCTTTCTAACATATAAACGACTTAAAGTTACTTCTCCTCCAAACCCTCTATTTATGTTAAGAAACTAATTATGAACTTGATAGTATCTCTACTAGCAATTGTTCTTTTATCATGGACTAACATGTTCCTGTCTTTCCATATGGACCAGATTGCGCAGCAAAACAACTTTCGTTGATGGGTACTACAAATCTCAAAAACCCATGTAAGCCATTATTTTATGTCCATATCTTGATTATTCAAAAAATTCACACAATTGAGACCTGACTAGATTTCCTTTGTTGTAAGGCAGCTATGAATAACATGGTCGATCGATTCCTCCCCCTCCCTCATCCACAATGAGTGTGAACTGCAGAATTAACCAGTTTCTTGAGCTTTAAGTTGGCCATAGTTGGGACATAGTTTCAAGAAAATCTCCATACTGTTATCTTTATTTTTTTTTGGTATGTTTAAACCCCCATAGGTTTTTGTAAAAAAATTTAATTCTAGTCTGTAATGCATAAGCACTAGTATTTTCTAAATTTCCTTGTAAAAATATGTATGCACTGCGGATCGAAAACTCTCTTGAGGACTTTCTTCCCCATACCAGAAAATCGTTATGTACCTCATGGGCCAACGGAATACGAAGGATGTTGGCAGCACCAACATGAGGAAAGGTAACAGTTATTAACCTTTGTTTCCACCTTCTATTGTTCTCATTAATTAAATCTACCACTATTGAATTTACATGTCAACAACATAACTGGATAATATAAAATTAATATTCCCTGGTATCCATGCATCACCGCAAACTGAAATTTTATCTCCTGAACTTATCCTCCAGCATAAACCATCATGTAGTACTCCCTTAGTCACCCAAATACTTTTCCAAGTATAAGATGGATTATTACCCAATTTGGCATTCATAAAATCGAACTCTAGGAAATACTTGGCTTTTAATACTTGAGAAATCAGAGAATCAGATCAATAATAATTCGCCACCCATGCTTGGCCGGCAATGCGAAACTTACCAATATCCCAAAACCCCATACCTTCTTCCTCCTTTATTCTGCAGATATGTTTCCACTCACACCAATGAACACTTCTCCTACCCAAAATTTTTTGCCATTAATACTTTGCTATGATACTTTCAATTTTAATACAAAAGGATTTAGGCATTAAAAAACAAGATATGTGGGGATTACCTACAACACCGATTTTATAAAAATTTCTTTTCCCCGTTGTGACAAAGTTTTTATAGTCAAGTTGTTTATCCTTAACTTCAATTTGTCCTTTAAATTCTAAAAAGACTCCTTCTTCCTCCTCTCCACCATATTTGGTAACCTTAGATACCTTTTAGAATTATTCGAGACCCACATCTCCATCAAATTAGCTATTTGAGCTTTCTCTCCTTCTGGCGTGTTTGAACTGAAGAAAATGGTGGACTTATTAAAATTCACACATTAGCCTAAGAAATCCTCATACTCCTTTAACCATTCTTTCAAAAAAGTCGCATCCTTAGTTGTTGCTTCACTGAAAGGATATTATAATCTGCAAACAGCAGATGAGATAGTCTAGACCCTCTCTTACTTTCTCTGATCCCCTTTAAAGAGCCCTTCTCCATAACCAATCTCATTAGTGCCGAGAGTTCTTCACTGTAGATTAAGAATATAAAAGGGTTAAGGGGATCCCCTTGTCTCAACCCCTTAGACAGTCTGAATTTTGTTCCCACGCAACCATTTAATTTAATTGAATATGAAGTGGATGAGATACAAGTCATAATTTTTTCCACCCACTCCACAGCAAAACCCAATTTCAACATAACAGCCCACAGAAAAACTCACTCAACTCTGTCATAGACTTTGCTCATATCGAGCTTTACTGTCGTAAATCTTTTCTTCCCACTTTGCTTGTTACAAAAAGTGTGTAACAATTCATAAGCCATTAATACATTGTTAGAGATTAATCGTCCTTGTACAGAAGCGCTTTAAGCGCTATTAATACATCTCCTAATAACATTTTGCTACCTATTCGCTAACACTGTTTCCATTAATTTGTATAACACAAAACACAAGCTAATGGGTCTGAAATTAACTAAATTCATGGGATTTTGGATTTTCTGTATCAGCACAATTTCAGTAATATTTGCAAGATCAAGATTCGTACCTTCATTTAGGGCTCCCATGCAAAAAGATATAATGTAATCCCGAACAATCTACCAATACCTCTGAAATAATATTACTAGGAATCCATCAAAACCTGGAGCTTTAATGGGACTCATAAGATTTAGAGCTAAATACACCTCTTCCTCAATGTAAGCTTCCAACAGTGTTGTTTACTTCATTATTAATTGATGGGCTAATCCATGTTAAGAGATGTGCCCAATTGTCATCGCCCTTGAAAGCAAATAAATTTTGGAATTATCTTGTGGCAATATCCCCCATCTTCGATTCACTACTTGTCTTTATACCATCCCCGCACTCCAATCTATCCATCGAATTTTTCTTTTTACAAACCGAAGCAAACCGATGGAAGAATGATGTATTCTTGTCCCCTAACCAAGCCAATTTGCCCTTGCTCGTTATTCCTAATGTGCCTCATCTTTGTCAATCTCTAAATTTAAATGGATCCTTGTATCCATAATTTCTTCCAAATTATCTTCATATCAATCCTCTTTTAGTATTTCACCCAATTTATCAACGAGGCTATGTTTCAGTCTAACCCAATCACCTTTAATTTGTTTTGCCCACTTTTGTTAAACCAATGCTCAATCATTCTAGTTTCCCAAAGATGGACCCAACTAATCTTTCCCAATAGTGTTTGATTTCACCTTCCAAGGAGTCTCCCATCAACCACCATGATTCAAACTTAAACGATATCTTCTTTCTAAATGTGTCACCTAGTAGTATTTAGCAAAAGTGGACAGTGGTCTAAAAATGAGTGCGGGAGATGATTACTCTTCGATATGGGAACATACCGAACCAAGCTTCATTTGCCACACCTCTATCCAAACGCTCTCGTATGTTAGTTCAAAGAGATTACCCTTTTCCCAGGTAAACTAAGTGCCAGAATACCCTCACATCATCCAAATGGCACGTCTCCAGCACCTCATGAAATATCGCCGTCCTTCTCTTCTCTTGAGGATGCCTCCAATCTTTTCGAAAGAGTATAGTATCTCGTTAAATTCACAACAGATGATCCACGGGAAAGTCTGATACTCCCTTAACCGTCGTAATAAGGACCAAGTATCATTTTTGGTATTAGCAAAAGGTTCTCCATAGAAACCAATAAACTACCAAATATTATCTTCATCAATCTCTTTTACAAAGACATCAATATGGCTCTTTGAATAGCTTTGCAACTGTACAACAACATCGTCTTTCCAAGACAAACATAAACCTCCTCTAGACTCGTTCGCACCTACCTCAATTCCCGAATTAAAACCATATATCCTTTGTACCTTCTCCATTCTTTTTGCATCAAGTTTCGTCTCCATAAAGAAGACCATGTGAAGACTATTTAACTTTAAGACATATCGAAGTCGTGACACCTTCTATGGGTTTCCCAAACCCCGAACATTCTAGCTTAATGTTTTCATTACTGGTCTGTAACAACCCATTTTTCAGTGGTTTCGAGAGCACAAATCCGAGGAGTAAGACTGTAAATATTATTAGTTAATATTTACGAGTCAAAAATAATATAATAAATACTAGTTTGATAATTTATGTCAATAGAATTAAAAATGAAGCTTTGAGATCTCGTTTCTATAAATCGAGCCCGTAAATATTTACGGAGTTACTATTTATACATATTGTAGTTCAGGTTGAAAATTTTAGTGATTTGATTGTTAATTAAAATAAAGGGCTAAATTGCATAAGTGGTAAAAGTATCATTTATAAAAATATTATAATTTAAAATAAATAGGAGGGACTAAGGTGGGAATTATCCCCTTAAAATGAGTAGTACCATTAGTTGGAATTTTGTGTGGTTAATATTGGCTTACTTATTTCATTAATTAAAAAGAAATAAATAAAGAAATGACTGAAAGAAAGAAAGAAATGAATAATAAATTGAAAAGTAAAATTATTACAAATGGAGGTTGTTGAAAAGAAAGAAAGAGAGAAATATCTTTCTTTTCACATGGGCAGACTTTCGAAGGAAGCAAGGGAGAAAAAAAAATTGGGTGAAAACTTAGGGTTTTCAATGTTGAAGCTCTAATTTGGCAAGCTTAATTTAATTCTTTTTTTGTAATTTTTATATTTTGGAATCTCAGTGTCTTGATCTAAATAACTCAGGGGCAAATTTATAAAGTTATTAAAAGTTTAAGGATTTATCATGAATAGTTTGATGTGTTTGTGAATCTAGTTGATGAATTATTAAAGTTAGTACTTAAATATAACTAATTTGTTAAGTGATTTTGAGTGATTTTGAAAGTTAGGGATTTAATTTAAGTAGATAGTGAAGTTCAAGTGAAATGGTGTAAATTAATGAAAGATGTGAGCTATTTTTTCCCTTAAAAAAAGAATGGGTTGACATGAGTGTTCTTTTAAAAAAATGGTAAATTTGCAAGTTATGAATCTAGGGGTTTAATTGCATGGAAGTTAAAATATTAGGGATGTTTTTGTAATTTTCATTAAGATGGGTTATAAGCTAGAATTAAATATTTTAAATTATTGGAATGGTTAAATTGATGGGAATTATTATCTAGATCAAGAAACGAAGCAAACGGATTTTATTCGAGGAACAGTTAAAGTTCGGTATAGTCGTCGACTTTGTTTGGCAACTGTTTTAGTTTAGGTAAGTTTGTAAATTTATTAAATTAATTATATGTTATTTCATGATTCAACACATATCTATTTATGTTAAAATTGAGTTTGAGTTTGATTGTTTGAGATAATTATGTGATGAGTTGGAAAAATTGGTGATGATGTTCAAGTTGGGTACTATAATTAGAAAATATGAAATATATGGATATGGTTGAATTCATATGACAAGGAAAGATTTAATTAATTATATGATATATTAGATATTATTTATCTTGTGTTTTATAAATAAGAACTATTTGAATATGAGATTGTAATGGTATAATATGAAGTAAGTTTCTAACGGTGTGCTTATTTTATTTCAATATTAATGTTGGTGAATTTATCTATATACATGATATTTTGAAAAGTAAATAATTTTGAGATGCATAAATGAAGTAAATTTCGATGGATCAAATAAAAGTTTTGAACGCACTGTTTTTATCTGAATAGCTGGTGAGCGTAAACGCATATTAGTTGACGAGCGTAAACGTATATTAGCTGGCGAGCGTAAATGCATATTAGCTGACGAGCGTAAACGTATATTAGCTGGCGAGCGTAAACGCATATTAGCTGACGAGCGTAAACGCATATTAGCTGGCGAGCGTAAACGTATATTAGTTGACGAGCGTAAATGTACTGAACTTGCATATTTAATACTTTTATAAGGATCCATCGAAATAATAAAAGTTAATTGTTATGGCCACATTCAAAGGAAGTGTTAAAGGCTTAAACGAATATGTATATATATGAAATGAATATGGTCAAGACATGCGAATTGGAAAATGTTGATACAAATGGTTGAAATGAGAAAGTATGTTTATTGAACATATGATGGATGATATATATATATATACTTAAGTTGTTATCATTACAAGACATATTAATTGTTGAAATTATATGTTTCTTGGTGATACTCGCCAACCTTGTGAGGTTGTGTTGTATAGGAAGGTAAGGTAAATATAAGATTTAATGAATCTTTATATGTTAAATGTATAAAATGCAAAGGTTATAATAAAAAGGCTATAGGGAATGATTACATGAAATGATATGTGAAATTATATGTATAAATTGATATATTAGATTTAGATAAATGAAATGAAAGGTGATTGTTATGTGTAAATATGATGTTTGGGTTATATGCCAAATGTGTTATTCATGTATAAATTTGATATCATGACAAAGTCATATGTTTACATACGAACTCACTAACCTAGTGATATTTGTGATGTGTATAGATAATTAATGAACTTATGATCTTGATATAGTATTATCTTGTAAAAGGTTCAAAAATTTCATAACTTATGGTAAGTTGAATTTAAATTTTTTCGGATTTACTAAGCCTTAAGCTTACCTCGGTTGATCTTTCTTCCTTGCAGACCGTCGGATACGAGCTGCCGATTGGATTACTCTTGGAGGTCACATTATTCAGTATTTAATTGTTCATTTTGGTCTGATTATAAGTGGCATGTATTTAGGATGTTTTGTTTTAAAAGAAGGAATTGGGTTATACATTTTTGGTCTTTTATATTATCTTTATTCTTGTCAATGTATGCATGGTAAGGTTGAGGTATGGATTGGATTAGGTCCCTAAACAACTAGGTGACGGTTGCGCTTGGTTTTAGACAATTTTGGGCTCACACGGCCTACACACGGGTGTATGCCTTGAGTGTGTTAGCTATAGTACTCACACGGTTTGGTACACGACAGTGTGACCCATTTCCGAAACCACATACGGTTTGACACACGATCAGCGACACGATCGTGTGTCCCTTTTTCGAATGGATACACAGGCAAGCACACGGGCTAACACACGATCGTGTGCCCCTGTTTTCTCAAAAAAAAAATAACTCTCTCTTAAACTTTATGATTTGTTTCAAATCAGTTCTGAATTGATTTTAAGTAGTTTTAAGGCCTCAAAAGCACGATTTAAGTTCTAAATTATTAGGTATGGTACGAAATAAATGTATGTTTTTTTATATTAATTTGAATTATGTCTGAATTAAATGAAATTTATATTGATATTTAAATATTGTATGTTATGAAATTGTTTCGATGTGTGCAGTAACTCTTCGTAACCTTATTCCGATGATGGAATACGAGATATGGGTGTTACACGGTCGGTTTGCCTCCGGGCAGCTGTCAATCTTTGTTTAAGAGAAGCACCAATTTGCTCCAAGATTTCAACTCCCAATCCGCTACATCCGATTCAATAGAATTCTCGCCAATCCTTTTGGCCTTTTTGCAATGTTTCCATACTGCTTAACAGTCACCCTATCGTCATCACATATTATTTCCATTTTCCTCGTCCCTGTGGCATTAAATTCTAACGGAAAATCCTCTTTTATATCTCTGTTAATATGCTTCCAACATGCAACATTAGATTTATGACTATTCTTAATATTTGGAATTTCCCTCCCATTTCCCTTTCCTAATTCATCTGGTTCCCACGTCACATCCACCTCCATAACTCCCATTAAATTCAACTTCCAGTGATATTATTCTCCTTAATAGTCGCTGACTCACCCTCTCCCAAATCCTCCAAATTATGGAAACAATCCTCAGTTTCCATAAGTGGATCAATCGTCTTCTCCACCACATTCCCATTCGTCGATTGGAGTAACCACCATTATCTTTTCGATATAATCCTTCATTATCCTCCAAATTACTACCAGTATAATTACACTAGGACATCGTTTTTTTTTATATGCTCTCCCAAGCTGTATGAACTCTTTCCCAAGTAGCTTTGACTTGGCCTTTAGTACAATGGAATAAGGAAAAGCGTCATCTCTTTTCTCCTTATCTTCCTTCGAGAGCACAACGTAATCCGTCACCCCATGCCCCATTTTCCCGCAACTAAAATAGAATATCGGCAAGTTTTCGTATTTAAAAGCCAACCAAACCTTATCCTCCTCATTTGTCGAAACAAACAAACCATGTTGTAAAGGCCTCTGTGCATCCACCATGACCCATATACGGCACTAATCACCCACGATCTCATATCTCATCAACCCTTCAAAAGTTGAGCCCACTGCATGCATAAAGTCTTTTTTATCACTTTCTGGGGGGCAAGGGTCGATTTTAAGCTAGAATAGAGACTTAACCAATTTGATCTGACTTCGATTGACGGGTTCTATAAGCCTTTCAAATATCACTAATTGTCTTCTAAAAAACTAAGACCTCCCCTCCGCAATCTGTTCCAAATCAATCTCACTTTCAAACATAATCAAGAATAAGTTTTTTCCTTCCCCAGTAATATCAAACTTTTTGCTCGTTTTCCAGATGCTATTCATCTGCGCCCGAAAACAATCTGAATTGTAAGATTTTTTTCATCTAAACAGAACATAACAAAGATTGTTTCCCTTTCAAAATTACCAAAGAACTCACAATTAACTGAACGAGTTCTTCCTCTAAGAGGGAGATTTCGACTTCCGCCATAACTCGCTCAAAATCACTACTCACCCTCAACTCAAACACAACACCACTCTGTATCTCTGAGTCACCAGAGAGAGCACCCTTGAATTTTTAGAGAGCGATGAAGGTATTAACTAAAAAATATTCTCAATCAAATTTATAAGATTAACACAATCATTAAAGTTTTACAAATAAGTCAATTAATTTTGTTAAGGGAATCAGTCATGCGTTTTCTTGAATTTTATAAAAGATGAAGAGTTTTCTTGAATTTTTCCATCAAAATATCTCAACTAATTTAACAATAAAATATTATTTAATATATAATAATCTGAATTTAATTATTTTAATCAAATGATTAGGGTTTCATCTTATTTTTCAATCTCATCTAACCATTTGATTATTTTTCATCAAAACATCTATATTTTGCCAACAACAATAATATTTTCTCATAATTATCTCATCTAAGAAAGGATCATTTTACCTTTTATGTTTCTTAAAATTTCCAACCTTATTACCACTCTTTTGGTAAAATTATGATTTAGTCTCTCTTATTTCTCCACTTACTCAATTTGATCTTTTCACCCCAATTTCATTTCATAATAATTTGGGTTATTTTCTTTTTGGTCCTTCAATTTTTCTCATATTTATACTTTAAACCCTCAAATTTTGAATAATTTTACTTGAATCTCAAAACTTTTTATATTTTTACGATTTAATCCTTACTTTAATTTAGTATACTACAACATACTTCTTAATTTAACTTTCTTTGATACTCATTAATATTCATTTTTATCACTTTTATTTCCTTATTTTATTTTATTAATAAATCAATTATACACTATCTTGACTTATTATTGCTTTCAAAATATAACGATTTTAAGAATGTCACATCCTGATTTTCCACATTTATAACATTTTATTGTTTTATCTATTTTGTTTTTTTGTTGTTTCCTTTATTTTCTACATTTCCTATATTTTGTTTTTTATAACATTCGAAGATATTCTTTTTCCTGTTTTTTTATTTTATAGGGTAACATGTTTTTTAGGAAGAAGGCTCACTTCTAATGTTAAATTAGATGCAAAATGATCCCAATTTCTTTTTACATTAATATATTTCTTCTTTAAGTTATTTTTGTAATTCTAAATCCTGGCATATTTTTAATACTTCTTTTTGAGTGAAACTAATTAATTCATTGTATGTAATTTTTTTCATAGGGAATAATACTTTTGTAATTTTCTTAAATATGATTTCTAACTTTTTCTGCTAATAAAGTAGGAAGTCCTGCTAGAAATTTTTCTTTCCAGAATAGTTGTTGATTATCAAATCTTTGCATGACTCTGGTCACAAATACATATTTATAACATTTAAAATATGTTATTTTTTGAAATTTTAATTTGACAATAATTTTGTGTTTCTATCTTTAAAATGAGAATGATCTCCTATAAAGTGTTTAGAGATTGAAAAAATCAAAGTTGCAACTGCATTTTGGATTTCTCTTTCTTATTCATCTAAAATTATTTTCCCTGACCATCTTTTTAAGATTTCTTCTTATTGAGTTTTAGTGAGTGCATGATCCCACCATCTTTTTAATTGGTTATAGCATGATCATTGACCAATTAATCAAAAAAAGTAGCTCTCTTGGTGTTGCAAGGCCAATACAGGTGAATAAAGAAATTGAAGAATTTTGTAGAAAAGAAATACAAGATTTTCTCAATAAAAAAATTAATCAGAAAAAGCAATTCTCCTTAGAGTTGCTCCAGGTTTTATGTGATAAAAATGAAGAACTCGAAAGAGGAATGCCAAGATTAGTTATTAATTACAAACCTCTCAATCTATTTTATTGAACTCATATATAATCAAATTTAAATCTTAAAATTCAACCTAATATGATTTAAATATAAATAAAAGTGCAAATAAAAGTCCACCAAAATTTGGTATCGTTGCAGGGTACTAGCAAAAATCTATTTTTGTTATTTTTTAATGACAGATTTGTCACACCCCGAAATATATACAGATAAGAATCTAGATTAAACAAAAAGTAAATTATAGGCTTAATGGTTAAGAGTTAGTGAATCCTTTCTGAAAACCTTAGGTTTGAACCTTGTCATTCCCTTTTATTTTTCTGAATTTCGACAAGGGTTTGGGAAATTTACTTGTGCCGCCCCTAGGGTTTACCAACCCTAGGTATATAATCTTTTTTTTTCTTATTTTGATTTCACCTTGCCCCTTCTCAAAATTCTAATAGAGTTTTCTTTCCTTCTTCTTCTTTTCTTTTCCCTCATTGTTGCACCATAGTTTTAGCTTTGTGCTGTCAAATCTTTTTCCCTTAACGAATCGTCCCGTCCATTTGATTTCTAAAGTTGTTTAAACTTGTCGTCATTAGCATCCGTTATTTTTCCGAAGGACGATAAGTGTGTTTCCTTTCAATAGCTAAATTTCGTAATTCTATTGTACAAATATCCGACATTAATCTTTCGGTTCCATTAATCAATCTTTCTCAGATCTTGTCAAAATATTTGTTACCAACCGTTAATTCCGTTGTACAAATATCCGGCATTAATCTTTTGATTCCATTAATCAATCTTTCCCAGATCTTGTCAAAATATTTGTTACCAACCATAATTCAGTTGTACAAATATCCAACATTAATCTTTCGATTCCATTAATCAATCTTTCTCAGATCTTGTCAAAATATTTGTTACCGACCGTTAATTGTGTGTATTTGCCGTTGAAGGATTGGATAGGTGAATCGGATCAGACTTGATCGTGAGGAGCATCAATCGGATTCATGATAAAAGGTGCGTGTCTTTTCCAAGTAAATCAGTGACAAATCGTGTGTATATTTAGAGCCACACAGTCTCCCACATAGGCATGTGGACCACACATCCATGTGCACTTGTAAATCTTAGAGACTTTCGTGAGTCACGACTTTTGCTTGTTACACGGCCTGACACCTGCCACACGATCGTGTCCTTATTGTAGGGTATTTTACATGAGAACATAATATTTAAAATTTCAATTCCAATCCCTCTATTCTTTTATATTATAAGAATGATTTTATTTCAAATCACTATATTTTGCTCAAATTTGAGATTTAATCTATATATTTTAATTTTGACATAATTTGATATCTTAACTTTTACAATGTCATTAATTAATCTAAATACTTTATTCTAATTAAATTAGATATGTTACAAAATACTACAACAAATTTAACAAAAAGAATATTAATAGTGTTAACAAATGAACCTAAATTTTTAATTTTAAAAAATTAAAAAAAACTAAATTCATAAAATAAAATTATGGAGATTAAATTCAAATGTTATTTTTAGATTTTCTCTATAATGAAGCGGAGGTGGAAAGAGCAAGCTTATTTTAGAAGTTGAACATATTTTATTTTTGAACGGTCCTTTGAGTCCCTTATGAACAGAAAAGTATCCTCAACTACAAACACTCGTACAGTAGTAGAATGTTTTGGGCCCTAAATACAACCAGGATTGCTACACCGTCGCCTTTGATATTAGACGGTTCCCTCCTACATTGTAAATTCACTAGCATTATGCTTTATCACGGAAAGTTAGATAAAGCTGTTGCTAGGATTTTTCAGGCTTCCACCTACCTTGTCCGAATAAGATCAAGCTCACTACGTATGATGGCATTAAGAAACCAAACCATGAGAACATGGATAATGAGGTAAAAGAAAGTTCCAGTGACAAATAAGAACAAAAAGGACTCACCCTTGTAAAATTCAACCTACTCAACAAAGATTAGCCTAAACCAAAGCATCAAAAAAAAAAAAGCTGAGGAACTAAATTAAATAAAGTCTTAGCAACTACTACAGACCCTATAAATAACCTAAAAAGAACAAACGTTGTAAAATCTAACCCTACTCAACAGAGATAAGCCCAATTTTGATAAAAGGAAGGGTCTAGCAACTTCTCTGCTAAGAACATCGACCCAAGTTCCATTCACTCAGGAGACAAGGTTGTCAATCAGTGACAGTGAGGACAACTGGTCAGCTGGATTGTTGGACTGTTGCTGAGCAGCAACACTTCTCAAAACGTCCATGGCCTCTGCTACTTTTGCCTTCAAAGCTTCAGGTGATTCGAGGAGATGCAAAACCTCCGTTTGGTCCATCTCAAGAAGCATGCCAGTAACCTTGGCTGCTGCATCACGCTCCAGTCGCTCCACAAGGGGATACAAGCTTTCACCAAGCATCTACTTGCCATTCACAATACGAAAATATATAAATATTTTCAAGCTAAATAAATTCCAATAAAACAATACCCGACTGAAAAAGAACAAAAAGGACTCACCGTCCTCTGCTGTTCAGGTGTTGCATTTGCAAGTGAAGCCAAAGCAGAAACCGGCATAGGCTGTCCAATGCCAGCATCTCGCACGGGCATGCCACCCATATCATATGGAATGAAAAGAATGCCTCCAGGAACATTTGACGGTGCAACTTCAGGCATGTTATGACCAGGCGGGTAACGATAAACTCGTCCCCTGGGGAGCATCTGGAACAAATTGGATGAATTAGGAGGAAAAAAAAGACATCAGCCAAAGCAAGGGAATCAAATGCAGGCTTGTAAACTTATATGTGCATAAAGCTAACCGGTCGCGGCATGAATGACACTGGTTGCTGAGCCTGTTGCACTGGAACTGTTCCTTGTCGTCCACCGGGGCGTTGGCCCTGCTGTACCATGGGAACAAAGTAATTTGGCATAGGAGGTCCACCATGCCTCATTCCAGGAACCAGTTGCTGCTGATAGCGAAATCCAACCTAGAATAGACAAAGCAAAAAAAAAAAAAAAAAGCAAATTCAAAATTCATATCTCTTCAACGCAAATGCAAACGGTGTTACCTATTTGAAAACCCATACTGGTAGAGAATATTATTAACACAGCCCTAATTATTCGAGCGTGGATGGCGTGGAAAAAGTGGAAGGGACAATCAAAAAATTCAAATCAACCAAACATCCAAAAGAACAAGAATGTTAAGTAAAGGACAAGATATATTACTTGTGGAGGAATGACAGTTGGAGGTGTTTGCCCATATAAAAATTGTTGCCCAAGACCTGGAGCACCAGAAGGGTACACTGGCATCCGAGGAGAGGCTGAGGGGATTGCAAGTGGTTTCATTTGAGAAAACTGAGCCTGAATGAACAAAAGAAACATATGGGGAAACTAATTAAAATAGACTGATTCATGGAACTTACAGAAACACTTAAATCTCAAAGAACTGGACTGGACTAGATTTTTTGAAATTCAAATACAATTCCCTTCATTAAAAGGAAACATATTAGAAGATAAACACCAAAATGAAATTATGCACTAAGCACACTAAAATTACTTTAATGATGGTCCATGAAATTATCATCGATTGTATTACCTGTAGCTGTGCTTTTCTCGCTTCTTTCCTTTGTGCAGGTGCAACATATAGCGGCTTGCTAACAATCATTCTACCATTCATCTCCGCAAGCTGTAGATAGATAGTGTATTATAGTAGCTGACCACACAAAGATAACATAAATCAGACTTACTGCACGAGATGCTTCTTCAGGTGTTGAAAATGCAACAAATCCAGAGCCCTTACTAATTCCACTAGGATCACACATAACCTTTAAAATTTTTAGGAAAAAGAGAAGAAAAACTTAACATCAATAGAAGTAGGATATGTTAGCATCGACAATAAAACATCTAGAAGCAATTTGCAAACCTTGCATGAAGTGATGTTACCAAACTCTGAGAACATTTCCTTCAATTTTTCATCACCAATACTATCATCAAGTTTTTAACATATAAATTCAAACCCTGAAATTTATCAGAAGCTTCCTTCATATTTTGCTCAAATCGAGCTTTTAGCTCATGCTCTCTCTCAGATTTTTTCTGGGCTTTGCCAACATACCACTCTTTGTCTTCAAATTTCTTTCCATTCAGAGCTTCAACGGCTTTAGCAGCATCATCAGCATTTTCAAAGTTCACAAATCCAAAACATTTAGATTTCCCATCGGCATACCTCATAACCACAACACTAGTAATTTCACCATGCTCACCAAAAATTGTTTTTAATTCTTCATCAGTTGTCGTATCAGAAAGATTTTTCACGTATACGTTATTGAATTTAACCTTATTTGATGCAGTCTCTCTATCATGCTTACAAAGGAAATGTCCAACATAGACCTGTTTGTCATTAATCAACATACCATTTAATTTATCAATTGCATTTTGAGCAGATTCTTCATTGTCAAATTGCACAAAACCATAGCCTTTGGACTGGCCTAAACCATCGGTTGATACCTTGCAAGAAAGAATGTTGCCAAAGGAAGAAAAGGTATCATGTAATGCTTTGTGGTCAATTGACTTGTCCAGACTCTGGAAAGAAAAAAAACAAAGGCATAGGTAAACATAAAAGTAACTTATACAGTCTTTTATCTAGAAATTATGCATGCATGTGAATGGATACAGCAAATAGAAAGAGGAAAATCAAAGAAAGAATTGTTTGCAAATATATTTGCACAGAAATTGAGCGCGCATGGAGAGAGTTTAAATGGGCAAGAGCTTGACACCCAAAATGCCTAGTGACATGCAACTAAATGACCAATCTTCTGGTTTTAGAGGGAAAAAAACCCTAGTATAAAATTGGGAAAATTGGGAAAGAACAATACCTTGATAAATATATTTGCAGTACCACTCTTACGAAGACTAGGGTCCCGCTGAGAATACATGATCCGGATAGGCTTATTATTCAGTGGAGTGAAATTCAGAAGATCCAATGCCCTAGCCGCTGCAGACAGGAATAACAAGGCATAGTAAGCAACTTCAACAATTCAAAAGAAAAAGTTGATTCTCCCAAATTGTCATGATCTAAAACATGAACTTGATAGAAATTAATCCTAAAGCTTCACTCAAAATTAAAGTTAACTACTAATACAGAAGTTCAAGCGACCCTTTGGATGATAATGCAAGGCAAATTTGGCAAAAAGGTTAATCCTCAAACCTTTAGCAAAAATAATTTCTTATATCTACAAACTACATACATTCTGCATAAATCAAAAGTAAAACATAGAATGTAAGGTCCATACTTCAGCTTAATTAATCAAAACTTACAACCTTTAACAATTCACTATTAATGGAAATCAGTAACTCGCATTGATACTATGATACACTGAAAACTGCAAATAAATTATATTGCAACAGCGATCAGCTTGAATAGCTTTAGAATTAAAGTAAATTCACTAATACCTAACTTCCTTAATATCTCAAAATTTTCAAAAAACCATATGGTCCTTAAATTTCCCAAAACAGGGAACCACATACACAAAAAAGAAGAATTCACAGTCTAACCAACAAACCGCTTTAAATATTAAAAAAATGATCAGTTCGCATTAAACTTGAATTCTAACCATCTTGAGGATTGTTATAGTTGACGTAGCCATATCCGAGAGAGCGACCAGTCGCCGTATCCCCACAAACCCTCACAGAAACGACCAGAGCCACCTCGCCAAACGTTTGGTAGAGTTCCTCATCGGTGACTGAAACATCAAGATCCCCAACATACAGTGACGTCGGCATGAACTGCGCTCCTCCGGGCCCCGACGCATGATGCTGAACTTGAACCTGCACCATCCACAAAACCTTGGCTCTAACCCTAACTATTCTAGATCCTTTTTTTTCTTGTTATGTTTCCCTCTCCTCTTTATTCAATCAAAACAGAACAGTAGTGAAACAAGAAGAGAGAATAGATTTTAGAATTTAATAAGAAATGAGGGAGAATATTTTTTAGAATTTTGGGGGATAAAAGAGGGGAGGGAGAAATAAAATGGGATAATATCGTCGGAGATCCGGGCAGAGGGAGAAAAATTAAAGTAATGATAAAGAAGGGGAGGGCAGAACAAACTGCACCGCGCCGGCAAAGCAGTCACTGTATAATTCTTATAGGAATGAAGAAACCCACTTGGCTTCGGAAAGATTATTGGGACCGTCGGATCTTTTTCTTGGAAACAAAATCCAGCGGTCCGATGATTGAGTGCTCGCGTGACAATTGGAATGTTATATGGCACGTGTCTATCGTAGTTGCGACAGTTACGGGTAGTTAAGAAGTCTATCTTATTTACAAATTTTGAAAAGCATATAGATTATTCTAGTTTGGTTTTTAGTTTTTATATAGGCGTAAATAGGGTTGAATTTTTTTCAAAAAAAGTATTTAGGTTTTTTTTTTCTTTGCACTAACTTGAATTTTAAAGATGTATAAAAAAATTCTTAAACCTTTTTTAAATTACTCTTAATTTTTTTCAAAATAGAAATAATTAAATCATTACTTAAAAAAATATAAAAAAATTTAAAAGCTATAAAAGCTATAAATATTATTAAATTTTAATAAAAATTCAAATATTAAAAATTATAAAAAAAATATAAAAATCGTAAAAAAATATAAAATGTATAAAAATATAAAAATTTATACAGTAGTAAAAAAATTATACAAAATGTAAAGAAATATAAATTTCATAAAAAAATTTATAAAAATTATCTTATTAAAGAAAGTATTTTACAATTTTTCTATAATTTTTAATGATTTTTATTTTTTTATCATTTTCAACCACATGTCACGCTGTATTGTGACACGTGATGATTTTAATTGAAAAAAATTAGGGGTCGTTAACTTTAACGATAAATAGTTAAAATTAATTGTTGAATGGACTTTTTGATGCACTTTATATTTTTTTATGATTTTTTATAATTTTTTATAATTTTTTATTTTTTTTACGATTTTTATAAAAAAATTTCTAATTTTTAATAATTTTTAAATTTTTAAATTTTAATATTTTATTAAAATTTAATAATTTTTCTAAAAAAATTTATTTTTTATTTTCCATAAATTTTTTTCTAATTTTTAATAAGAGCAAGGGCTTAATTGTTTTTTTTTTTTTTTTAAATTTGAGGGTCTTTTTGATGTATTTTGAAAGTTCAAGTACCCAATTGAGTGAAAAAAACAGGGGCTTAATTGCTTTTTTTGCAAAAGTTTGAAGGCTTTTTTTATACATTTTGAAAGTTCAAGTGCTCAATTAAGTATAAAAAACAGAGAAGCTTAATTGTTTTTTTTTTTTAAGTTTAAAGATTTTTTACATCTTTAACCTTTTTATATATAAAATCGAATAATTCGATTCAATTTTAAAAATAGACCCAAATACCAACCCATTCAAAGTATTTATATTATTTGAGAGTATATTTTTAATTTTTTTTAAAAATTAATAAAAATTTAAATTTAGTAAGATCTGAATCCACATTATTTGTATGGATAAAACTTAATTTTCCACTTAAACTTGTATTTTGTTTTGTTTTATACATTTGAGAGGAAGGGTTATTATTACTATTTGTTAGTAATAATCTTTTTCATCATAAAAAGATACAATTGTTATAATGAGATAAAATGTGATCATATTGCATGAATGGATTTAACTCAAAGAAATTAAGGACAACACACTAATGATAAGGTCATTGGACAAAACATAAATCTAAGTTGCTTTCGTAATGGTACATAATGGGAGTTCAACTATGATACATTTAGTGGATTGATTTTATGATTAAATAAGGTTGTAATTAATAGATAAAAAGTAAAAAATTAATTATAAATTATTTAATCCTTAATTATATATATATATATATAATAATCTGTCTCTCTGCTTGTTCAACACAGCCTTGTAAGATTACAATTAGAATTGATATAATATACGAATGAAAATGATAAAAGTGAAATAAATTGTAGGTATTAGTATCCGTAGTAAATGTATTTTCTTAAATGAAATAAGAAATGATTTAGGAATTAATTTAATTTATTTGAATTATTATTTTATTGATTGTAATTAAATAATTAAGTTCAAAGAGAAAATTAAATTAATTAGTCATCACACTTTTACCAAACAAGACGATTAAATTTATTTACTTATAGATTTTAATATGGTAAAAAATCATCATGACTTTGACAAAATTAAAACTGAATTAAAAAATAATATAATTGAATAAATTAATATTTAGAGAATAGAGAACAGCTATTTAGGTTAGATAGTTTTATGAGCTTATTTTAATTAAAATTAAACTGCATATATAATTGAGAAAATATTTAATAAACTCATTTGATAAGGGGCGGGCCACGTATTGGGTAATCCAAAATGGGTGTGTAGCCCACCGCATGTACTCCCCGTAGGAGTCTATAGGGGTGAGCATTTAGTTATTTCAATTACTTTAGGTTTTTTTTTTTCAACTTAACCGACTTTAACATAAATTACTTGAATCAATCGATTAAGATGTCATTAATCGATTTAACCAAATCAATTTAATGTCTATCGATTAAATCAGTTAATCAACTTGATCGATTTAAATTTTTTAATTTCATTTTTTCATTGGTTTTTTAAATTGAGTATGTATAAAATAAGTTAAGTGGATGGGTTTGAATTAAGAAAAGAAAAAAATGTTGGCTTATATTAATGGGTTAAGCTTAGTTGGGTTGGGTTATTGGACTTTGGGTAGTTTAAATTAGGGTAAACTATTAAATTAATTATTTTTTATTTGTTTTAGGTTACATTTTAGATATTTATGTTTGAAATGTTACATTTTAGTCACTCACGTTATCGTGTTGTAACATTTTATTTACTGAGCCGTTAATTGTCGTTAAAGGTGTAACAATAAATTGACATGACAGATTAAATCATCATTTCAAATGAAAATTTTAGGTAAAATTATACAATTGTTTCCTATATTTTTCCGTTTTTAGCTTTTCCGTTCAGTTTCGAGATTCAAATCTGGTAACGGTTCGGTCTCATGAGCCTTGCAATTGCGCTTGGTGACCGTCATTATTTATCGTTATCATATTCGAATCTCGAACCGAAAGAAAAAGCTCAAAATGAAAAAATATTGGGACAAATTGTATAATTTAACTTAAAATTTTCGTTTGAAATAATGATTTAACGTGTCACGTCAGCTTATCGTTACACCATTAACGACAATTAACAGCTCAGTGACTAAAATGTTACAGTAGGATAATGTAAGTGACTAAAATATATCATTTCAAACATAAGTGACTAAAATGTAACTTGAGGCAAACAAAAAGTGATTTGTTTGATAGTTTACCCTTTAAATTATATCATATATTATAAAAATTTAAAATTAATAAATATAAGTGGGTTAAGTTATTATAATAAAATATTACTTTTTTAGGAGTGTAAATTTTCTATTAAAATATTATTTTGTCTTTCTGTTCAAGTTGAACTTTTGTATATTTTCTCTTTAGAAAGGAACAATGAGAAGCTGAAAAATATATACTCATACATACATGTTACTCTATCAAAATTTCGGAAAATTTAGTAATAAAAAATTATTCTTTTCGAGAGTTTAGAGACTTACACTTTTAGTTTTGTCTAGACATGTTTATGGGTCGGGTTATTCATTTAGTTTTGAAGATCCGTTTGAAATTTAAAAGAGTTTGAGTAAAAATATTAGATCTAAAAAATGAGCTTGGACAAAAAAACCTAGACTCGTTTAAAATATGGGTTGGGCTTGGACCTTGAATGTTCAAGGCTCGAGCCCAGCCTAGCTCAACCCATTTTTAAGTTTATAATACTATATATTATGTTATTTTTATATATTATGTAATTTAAAACACATAAAAAAAACTATATATAATTATATAAAAAAAATTCAATAAATAAAAATTTTATAAAATTATTAAATATTAAAATAAAATAATATAAATATTTAAAAAAATTAAAAAATAATATGAGTAGGCCAAAAATGGGATTGAATTAGTCTTTTACAAATATAGACGGGTTTGAACAAAATTATAATTCCATATTTTGGATCGAACTGAACTTAAACAAACATAAAATATATTAAAATCATACTTAAACCTGATTCAACTTGACCCATAAACACCTATGATTTTATCTCTCTTTTTCATATTTTACGTATTATGCAGATAAAAAGCTTCTAAAAGGTGATCTTTATTAAGTTAGGAAGGTATATCATTGATTAAATTTTTAAATATTTAAAATTTAGGAGCCAACGACACTCAAATTAACAGTGTTATAAAGGTTGAGGTTAAAGTTTACAATAAGCTATTTTACTATATCATTCGATACTTACACGTTAACTTTGTTATTACTGGAATGACATGACTTAACGGTTGTTGACGTAAAATTAAATCAAATTTAAAAGTTTATTGATCTTGAAAAAAAACGGGATAACCTGACTTAATGATGACTAATATGGACTAAACTACAAATAATTTAAACATAACAATTATGTAAAAAAAAAAGCGAAAACAAATTGAGATAAAAGCAAAATCAATTTCTTACCTTTACTCATTCTTCAAAATTGTTCCTTTGCATATTAATTTAATTTAATATTTAATTTAATGCCATGTCAGCCATCGTCAAGTCATGCCATTCCATTGACAACAAATTTGTTGTGCAAAGACTAAAATGTGAGGTTTTCAAATATATAGGGATTAAAGTTCTTTTTAATAGTAGAGGGATTAAAATGAACTTAATGATATGATATGGGGACTTGTGGCACACTGTAACTGATATATGTTAATAATTATTTATCCTAATAATTATATTTTATAAGCTTTCACTCAGTTATTTTAAATATTTTAATTAATTATATTTTATAAACATATTTTTAAAGGGAAATTATTTAATATACTAATTTTTAAGTTTCACAAATAGGGTTAGAAGGTTGACTAGTGTAGAAATAGTGAAATATTAAAAAATAAATATTTAAAAAAGAGATATTTGTTAATTTTTTAATACTGCCAGTGTACCAAATACTTACTCATTTTTAAAATTAATTCATTGAAAGTTTTTATAATATATTTTTGGGTGAACTACACTCAATATCACTAAACTATTAGTAAATTTATGTTATGGATACTAAACTTAAAAAGTTACAAAATAGTAACTAAAATATTCAAGAGTTTTTATTGCAGTTACCGAACTATTCAAAAGTTTTTATTTAAATCATTGAGTTGTTAATTTTTAAAAAAAAGCCAACTAACGAGCTCCAAACGACGATTCAACAATCAATATGGTGAATTAACACCCATCGACGAGTAAAAAGTCATATTTTAGATCCAAGTCAATCTAACAATCTAAGAGATAAAAATATATATTCAAATTTAGTTCGTTGATTCGTGACTGTTCAAAATTGTTTCATGAAAAAAAATTGAATTATAAAAGAAAAAGAGGATGAGAACTTTTGATTGATCGAAGTGGTGCAAACAGTGGTGCAAACCAAGAAAATTATACATCAACGATTTTAATAGCCCGACGAATTAAATGATTTAAATTGTTCAATGATAATTTTGCAACTCTTTGAAATTAAGTGACAAAAGTGTAAATTTATTAATAGTTTGATCAACTTAATATAATTTACCCTATATTTTTTCATTCAAAATTTTATTCTTAATCACTGAAAAATGTGCCAAATTTAATTGGTGAAGGAGTAAAAGTTATATGAATTTGTAAATCCATTGTAATCCTCTAAGAATCAAATGATCTCACCTACAAAATTGCTGTCCTTTTCTTTCTCAGCTTCTGAGATAACTATTTCCTTCAATAAAGTGATCATGGCAAGATCAAAATTAAGCACTAGTTCTAACCATCTTTGATTACTTCTCAGTTTTAAATTAACAGTACATATGGAAACATTAAAAAAAATATCATGGCCCAACGTTCCTTTGGGCGTAAATATAATCAGTATGAGCAACCAAGGACCTTTTAATCAGACATTCTTCACCATCCAAGCCTTTGCACTCATCTTCATCAGTGAAACTTGATTCCTGTAAAGAACAAAGGTCAAAGATGCAGCTGTAAAGAAAGATCTTGCCTCCAAAACAATAAAAAGCCAACAATACTAGTATTTTCCGGGGATAGAAAACTTGCCGATGAAGAAAATGGTATCTGAGGGTCATCAGCTTGTTGCCGATTTGTGGTTGACAGCGGCCTGCTTTGTGCTGTGGATAGCAGAAGCAAAGCCAAGATCAAGAAGATGAAGCTTTTTGCCATTTTCATTTTCATTTCCCAGTTGAAAGAGATAATGATAGGTTTTTGATAAGGGTTGCCATATATTTATACGAGGATAATGCAATTAAGGTCCCATGAATGAGCATTCAAATTCTGAAAGGAAAAAGTCAAAAGTATGGGCAGTAGCCAATAAATATCCAGTTGGGGGGCTCGTCAATGGGTTACCCTGTGTCCTAGGAAATTTCGCCATTGAGGTATATCATTGAGAACTGTATTTTGACAATATTTTCTCTTTCCTTCCAATAATGATGCAAAGTTGCCAACTCTGAGATGCAAATCTAGCTGCACATGCAGGTGTAAGACAAATACCCTACTCTCCGGCATTTGGTGCACACCTGTCAATTTATTGGGCGTATTATAGTAATTTACCAACTATCCAGAAATCACAAAAGAACTTTTATTTTGTAATTGTCTAGAATAAATTTTATTTTACAGGTATATGAAAATATATGTTTTTTAATTTCTGAAGGTATCTATTGGAATAAACTTAATAATTAATTTTTCGCATTATATAGGTTCATTAAGAAGATAGATGTTGTCCAAGAGTTTAAAATTACTCCATATCCAAGACGATGATCAAACTCTCGACCATTAGTTAAGGTAAGAGAGTATAAAAATAAATCTTTAATAATGTATGATATTAAATTATTAATTTTTAAAATATAAAATTATATAATTTTTTTAATTGATTTTCTTCTTACCACACAATATTAAAGAGAGAATGAGAATTAGGGTCTGTTTGTTTGCATTTAAAATAATTTCTTTGTTTTATTGTGTTTGTTTAGTGTAAAATGAATTACAGAAGAAAATTATTAAAATAAAATAAAATCAAAGCTCTTTTAAGGAAAATGTCTTACAAATTTTTTTTCTGTAAGATATTTTTCAAATTGATAAGACTCTGTTCACTGTTTTTATCGTTGAAGAAGCAAAATGGAAAACTTTCAGAGCAACAAATGAGAAGCTCTCTTCACTGTCAAAGAAAATAATCTCTTATATCCTAATTTTATATTTTTTATAATTTAGTCCCTAAAATTCAAATTTTTACTAGTCTACAATTTAATTCCTCAAAAAAATTCTTGTTCTACAATTCATTCCTAAACCTCGTTTTGTACAATTTTACAAAACAATTCATTTTCTAAAATTTCTAGATTTTATAATTTAGTCCGTACAATTAAAATTGTCAAAATTTCCAAAAATTAGTCGTTGATTTTTTTAACAGTTAAACTTTCATATTTTATTTTTCAAAATTGTAAATTCTCAAATAATGTAAATTAGTCCTAAACTCAAGTTTTGAAATCTTTACAATTTAACCCTTATAGTTTCAAAGTTTATTATTTTATGCTCAACTTTCCAAATTTTCATATTTCATAATCATATAATTTAGTTGCTACACTAATGTTTCAGATTTCCTTACTCAAACCCTTAGAATTCAAATATTTACAAATTTTACAATTTGATCCTTACTTCAATTATTATCAAATTAAATCATTTTTCAACTTACTCATCAATATAAAAAATAAATATTGATCACTTTCACCTTAATTAAACATAAATTTATATCTATAAATTTATATTCTCTAATATATGAAATTAACAATTAAGCTTAATTAAGTACATTAATATTAATTAAAACTAAAACATGATTAATTAAAATATGAACAAGCTTTATGAAACAAACTCAATTAAACAATGAAAAGATAATAAAATCTCAAATGCATGTTTGTTTCATTGAAAACAACTTTTATGAAATATTTTCACGTAATCTATCAAACAATAGAAAATATTTTACACAGATTTATCCAAACACCAGAAAATATTAATTTTTCCAGAAAAAGTAAATCATTTTTCAGAAATCATTTTCAGTAAAATAAACAAAGTCTTAAAGAGTTTTACTCATTGTGTCAAATAAATACTAGACAAGCGTTTGAACCACTACTACAACCAAAGCTTAACAAAATTGTATAATTTTAATCATAAATCATCGTTTAGTTGAATAAATGAATTAATTATATATTCTTATTATAAATTTTGTATGCCTTTAAATTTTATTATAAACTAGTTTGCATACTCTTGTAATGTACGAATTTGATTGTATATATCAATTAAAATATTATTTTATAAAATAATAAAAAATGCTTATAAGTTTATAAAACAAAAAATTACTTTTTTAAAAAATAATATTGTATTACAATTTAAAAAAAATTAATATGAAAAACAATATTTTATGAATTAGTAACAAAAACCAGGTGATTTTAATGATACCTTGGCTAGTAATAGGTGATTTTAATGAGATTGTTTATTCTTTTGAAAAGTGAGGTGGTCAGTAAAGAAACAAGAGGCAAATGGAGGATTTTCGTTTGATCCTTAAGGAGACAGGTTTTTTGGATATTAGTTACATTGGGAATTGGTAAACATGAGAGTGTGGTCGCCTTCTTGATTCAAACATTAAAGAACAACTTGATCAAGAGTTTGTGATGTGTTTGGTTGGTGTGTGTTTGTGATGTTTTAACGGAGAGTCACTTTGATGGCTAATGTGACGTTCAAAATTCTAGTCGATCCATCTCAATCGGGTTTGGGGCGCCACAAGGCAGTTTTGTTTGAACATCTTTAATAGGAATCAAGAGGTGGATGGTATTAACATGACTAGCATTGTATTGATCCTAAAAAAGAAAAATGCTTCCGAGATGGTACATTTTTGATCCATTAGTCTTTGTAAAATATTATATAAAATAATTGCGAAAGTTATTATGTATTGAATGTAATGTTGTTTAGATAGATGCATTGATAAGTTCAGAGTGCCTTTGTGTCTAGTAGGTTAATTACAGATAACATCCTTGTTGCATTCTTTCAAGAATCATAGATCTAGGGAAATATTTTGTTTTCCTTGAAACTTGATATAAGTAAGACCTACGATAGGTTGAGTGGCACTTTATTGAAGATATACTTGGTCGGTTGGTTTTCATTACCCATTGGATTGAGTTGGTAATGAATTGCATCACCATTGTTTCATACTTAATTTGTTTAAATGGTTTTTCTAAGAATGTTTTCAAGCCAAGCAGTCGGTTGGTTTTCATTGCCTCTTGGATTGAGTTGGTAATGAATTGCATCACCATTGTTTCATACTCAATTTGTTTAAATGGTTTTTCTAAGAATGTTTTCAAGCCAAGCGGAGGACTAAAGACCTATCGACTAATTGTAAGGTTATCAAAGTAGTTCGCAAATCCCTTAAGCCTAATTGAAGATATATAGATAGATAGATGTAGTAAATTGACACTAGCTCCTAAATCGTAAAGAGCTTTTTCCAAAATTCGCTCCCACTATCTTTATTGGGACAGTAAAGCTACATGAATCTTTTAGCTTAAGTGGGATCTTCCTAGCTATCACAGCATTGCACTCGGCATTCATAATGATCTTCTCACCATCACCTATTCGTTTTTCTTACAACGAAATATGGAAGTATTATGACGATCATACCGAAGGGAGGTATGAACTAAAATTGAATTGAATAGAAGGAAAACATGCAATAATAAGTCTAGAACCCTACCTATCTATTAACTATAGTACGAAAAATAGTAAAGTAATAATGAGTGCTAGCTAAGTAAAAAGAACCTAATTCTAACCATATCAAAAGTTGCAAACGAATCAGACAAAACGAACAAGCAAGAATTGGTTAATCTCTATGGTCACATTAATCAATTAATCTCTGCTCAATGAATTTAACAAATCATCTCCTAATTGGTTTGATTAATACATTTTGACCTATAATTTTACCAATTTACACTTTAGTCCAATTTATCTTTCGATTTAATTGAAACTAAATGAGACAATTGAATTTCTTCATAATAAAGTCTCCTTTCAGTCTCCCTTATGTAAATTTTCACCTAAAGTTATCAATGTTAAGCTTTGATTTTTATTCAATTTAGTCCTATTATTTAACTTAAATCCTAAAACCTAGATTAATTGCTTCAACAACAATTAGCCAATTTCCCAACAAATTTAGTCCCCACCCATCATAATTCTACAATGCCCGCTCAATTTACAAGCCATTTAAATAACTTAATTAAAATTTGAGGGTTTAAAGATGCTCAATGATTGATCGATGAAATTCTGATTGTGTAGATTGCAATGGAATGAAAGTGCAAAAATTATCTAAAATTTTTGTTGAATGATCCAATTGATTACTCTTGATGACGAACGAACCGATGTAACAACCCGATTTCTAGTGGTATCAAAAACAGTGATTTCGGGATCACAACTCCGACGAGTCGAGTCATAAAATTTATTTATTTAAATTTTATGACTTCATTAGCATCGTACAAAAATTTGGTTATGGAATTTTAATGTTTAGATAATTAATTGAGTAGAAAGGATTGAATTGTAAAAATTGAAAAAATTAGAGTTAAAAGATTAGATGGATTAAATGAGTAAATTAACCAAAGATGTTTTAGTGGTGGATTTTCATGACTAATATTGATTTATAAATATGATTGATTAGGGTTAAAAAGATGATTAAGTAAGTTAATCATGAAAGTTATTAAATTTACAATTATGCCATTATGTATAAATAAGAAATTAAAAAAGAAAAAAAGGGTATTTTCACCCAAACTTCATCTTCTCCATGGAAAAAAAAAGGGAGGGACTAGGGTTTTCCATTTTTAACTTTTGAACTTGATTAGGTGAGAAAACCTTGATCGTTTTTACTGATTTCTATGTTTTTGAGTTCGTATTAGCTTAACCTAGCTAATAAAAGGATCAATTTGTGAATCTGTCAAATGTTATGAATCTTACCATTAATTAATATGCTTTTTTTTTTTTAATTTTTTGATAGTTTTCAATGCTTGATGATTGGGTAGGATCTTTTTGTAAAGTGATTTTTTATGAAATTAGGGTTTGAGGACTAAAATGTTAAAATGATGAAATTACATGTATTTGATATGAAATAGTTGCTTGTAGGGTGTGGGAATGTACCCTTGATGTTCGGCTGGTGATGATTTGAATATTAGATGGTTATTTTGCATATTTTTATGCTTAATGACTAAATCAAATAAAAGTAAAAGGTTAGAATAAAATTGTAATTTTTCCCAAAAAGGACTAAATTGTGTTAAATGAATTGATTGTGTGATTTAATGTGAGAAGTTGAATGAATTGTGGATGCAGATTACGATCATGCCACTGATCGCGGGAAAGGAAAATTAGTATAATAGTCCCTAGAGTCCATCCACGACCGCGATCCAGTCCGGTAAGTTCGTAATGTTAAATTCTTACTTGTAAATGCTTATAACTTCCTTCTTTATGGTTTTTGATGATTAGAATGACAAATTGAAGATGTGAAAGATAGAAACGACAGAAGAAGAATTATCGGGCTTTATACCAAAGTTAAATGGTTCGATGACAGAGATTTTACATTTGTTGCGGATTCTTTACGGCATCGTGAGTCACTGTAAAGTGAATAGAATCCAAGAATGGATTACAGGCCCTACGATGGTTAAGATTTATTCCTAATTGCATATTCTCGTCAGCTTAGCGTGAGCAGCATAATACGGAACAGTTATACAGTATTGATGGCTGAGAGCAGTATCGTATTTTGGTAACAGACATGACCTTTAGGTCAATAGAGAGTAAAATGAGCATTATGACCTTTGGGTTAACAAGGAGTAAAACGAATAACGATCACTGAAGTACAATTCTTTTCTGGCTCAACGGATTTACAGATTTGTTTACCACATGTTATTCAATAAATTGATAAACCTTGCGAACTTATTAAGCTATGAAGCTTACTAGTGAAATTTTTGTTATTTTGTAGATTCCATTTCACGACTTGAAGACCGAACCATCTTGAAGACATCACACTATCTTGGGAGCTCGTTCAGTAGTATTTTACATCACTCGGTTATATGACTTGTACTAGGATGAAATGACTTATACTACTTGTATGGAGCAATGAATCTTTTATTGTGAAATTTAGATAAATGTTAAACAAGTTAGTATGTTAGTTAAATGCGATCTACATACTATATGAGATGTATGCAATGTCTTAAAATTATGTACAATGTATTAGTATAATGCATTTGAAGTTATGAAGTGATGAATGTTTAATAAACTTGTGGTTTATGCATGATTTATTGATTTCTGTGTACTTGTTTCGGTAGAACTCATGCATGTATTGTTAGAAGAATAGGGTAGGATAGAGGTTACATTCTGACTTGCATTGTATCGGTAGTAACAACTGAAGTATTGGTAGTTCTATTTACTCAGGTATCGGTAGTTGGGATACTTGTATCGGTAGAAGTTGCAGGGTTAAAGTTCTTAGCTCTCTAGAGTTTTTAGTATTAGTAGATGTATAACTTGTTTTGGTAGAAGAGTCTCTTGTATCGGTAGAAGAGTATTGTATTGGTAGAGCTGTCACCTGTATCGGTAGAAATTTACACTATTTCATTGCTACTGACTTGATTACTATCGATACTTGTCCAACAAGTATTGGTAGAAGTCTCCAAAATTTGTAAAAATGACATTTTTACCCTTTTCAAGTTATGTTGATATTCAATTGATGATTCATGTTGTGTACTTTGCATTAATTTATTAAAATATGATCAAATGAAATAGTAACGTGAGAAAAATGCAATATAAGATTGAACGGACATCGAAACCCTAACCGACGATGATTTCGAGTTTTTGGGTATTACAATTGAAATGAATAATACTTGTAAGAATAAAATTATCGAAAAAAATAAAAAAATTGAAAGTGCAAAAAATTATCTTAAAACTAAAAATGAAAGTAACAATTGTTTAGAAATCTTTAATCTAAACATAGAAATACTTTATCAGCCAAAAAGGTAATCAAAAGCCTCACTAAAACATGTTTTAACCTAAATTAGACAACTTTGCCTTGAGTTTACACATTCTTTTGGATTGTGTTGACTGAAACGCCCTTTAGATTTTAAGTCTGTTGAGCCTCAATGTCGTGAGACCACAAGTCCAGTGTCGCGACTTTCCTAATAGTCCGCTTGAATCTCTATTAAATGACTTGGGTGTCGATGACATTGCTATCGGTGTCACGACTTTGCTGCAATGTTGTGATTAACTTCCAACTCTAGCCACTGTCGTTGATGTCGTAACTTTGTCCATATGATGTTGCGACTTCTAACCTTCGATGTCACGACTTTGGCCACAATCCACGTATAAGTTTGCTACTTGAAATTCCTCCTAGGTGCTTGTTCAACTTCGATGTTACAACTTCACCAATATAGTGTTGCAATATTCTAGGCAATTCGATTATGCCTTTGCCATTTTGCCCAAGTTATTTCATGCACCTGTTACAATAACTTATTAGAACTCATTAGATAAGATTTTGCCTAATTAGTGCATAAACACATTAAAAGAACTAATATGCTTAACAAAAGGTAAATCAAACATAAATCATTAAATCATTAAAATAACATCAAAATGATTAGTCAAAAGCTCGTTAAGTTTCAAAAAGGACTCAATTTATCATATCATATTATGATAGATAAAATTCCCTCACACTTAAGTATTTGCTTGTCCTCAAGCAAACACACAAAATAACAAGAAACATTAAAAACAAAACCCTTAAGCGTGATTAGTGAAGGGACTCAGTCAATGATGCTTCTATCATGCAACCTTGATATGATGCTTAGTAAATTTACAGGTTTTAAAAGTAAATCATGAGAGTTAAAAAAGATTACAATATGAACAAGTGTAAAGGCAATCATATGTATTTGTTGTCCTTCATTCAAGTCCATCCAAATTGTTGAATCAAGTTTTATTTGACAAATTATTTTGATATAACAAATATGATGTTTTTTAAATAAAAATCATTTTAAACAAAACTTCGCAAAAATTCTATTTCAAATGATATCTAAAAAGAAAAACGGTTGAACTTATACATAGAAAATCTTTTAAAGCCAAGTTAGTTAAACAAAATTTTAAACATTTTTCAATCAAATTAAAAATGCTTCAGGCCAAAAAGTATTGATTTGGTATTGGTACATTTTAAACATTTTTCAAACAGATTAAAAATCTTACTTATTCTATCCCTTCGTAATGTTGAGCCCCCTTTAGGAGTATATTTTAGTGTTACTCCCAAGGGTTGAAACAATGGACAGAATTAAACTTTAAGTACTAAAGTGCGCAAAAAAATATTTAAATATCAAGTGAAAAAAATGGTAGAGTGGTATAGTTCAAAAATCAAATCATTAATAAAACCTAAATAAAATCATAATTTTCATCCTTATATTCATAAGTGTTAGCTCGATGGATTAACTTGATAATGATGGTAACGGAGGTTGAATCGACCTTTTAGAAGTTATGGTGAAAGAAATTTAATTTTGCATAAAAGGACACAAGGATTTATAGTGGTTCGGGCCCAAATGCCTACTCCACTACCTTAGCTTTCCACAACTAAGGATTTTTCCAAATCCACTAGATTTGTATAACCTTTGAGGAGAAGGTTTAACCTTACAATCTCTCTTAAGACTTATACCCCAAAATCTTATGATAGAACTCTCTTAAGGTTTCTACCAAACCTTAAGTATCAACCCTCTCTCAAAGAGAAACAAACAAGCAAACAAAGAAACAATCCTTACAAGATTAGGATGTTTGCCAATTAAGCACAAATACAAAGAAGAACACTTGAGCTAAATGAATACAATGAAAGCTCACAAGTGTTTACAAGAAAAGGTATGAAAGAATTAAGCTCTTGGTTGTTTTGATTGATCTTTAGGCTTTGCACATAGCACTTCTTGATGCTAGACCTTTGGAAGATGGTATTTATACCCTCTAAGTGAATTTAAATCATTGTGGTTGTTAGGAAAGTAATGTAACCGTTGCAGCCATAAAAACCAACATTAAAAGCAGTTTGCAACTTAGTTGTTCCAGTAGAAGCATACTTGTATCGGTAGAACTGTAGTTGTATCAGTAGAAGAGGAGTTCTACCGGCAGAAGTCCCAGGGTAGACGACTTTACAAAATATTACCGTTAGAATCGTTATATCGGTAGATGCTTCATTGTATCGGTAGAATTCTGAGGGTTTCATTTAGTATTAGTAGAACCCATCAAAGTATCGATAGAAGTGTAGGGGAGGATGAATGTTAGCTACTGACTTGACTTGTTTCGGTAGAAGTCTTCAAGGTATCGGTAGAAGTGGATTTCTACCGGTAGAAGTCTCACAAGAGTCTTTTACACTTAACTTTTATTTAAAAACACTTTAATTTGTTATATCAAAACATATTATCCAATAAGGCTTAGTTTAACAATAAGAAATCATGCTTATTCATACATTCTCATACATAAGATAATACAACATACACATAATATGCTTATACATCATAAATCATACATAAAATATAAATATCATACATATTATATATGCATTATATAAAATTCATCATAATACATGTTTTTATATGCATTAAATGACTCATATCATAAACAAAATCATATAAAAATAAAAAATTGTACACAAGATTATCCATAAAGATGTGTAACACCCTAAACCCAGCCTAAAAAATTAGCTAAGTCATAAGCATCACATGAAAATTAAAGAAGAACATAAAGAAGCAACCATACGATTATGTCATTAACATATCAATATGTTCGACCAACAAGTCAATAGTATCAAATTAGTTCAAAATAATATAAAAATGTTTCTAGCATAACATTAGATAACTAGCCTAAACCCTACAATTCCTAAGATGATTGAGTTCCTCTTCCACCGATTGTTAAGTCTGTGAAGTTCTTACACACCATTCAACTGGTTTGGTCAATTAATAATGTTTCTTAAGACTTTATAACAATGGCATGAAATTAACCGTTTAATTAACATCCATCACACTTTCCGATTGTAGTACAACGACAGTATGGTTCGATCCTAGTCTGGTAGTGTTTACATTTTCACTACCTACTCAGTATAGCACTACGATGTTTACAGTGTCACCATCAAATCAATATTATTTTGCAGTGTTTACAGTGTCACTATCGGTCAGTATAGTATTGTAGTGTTTACAGTGTCATTATCAGTTTAGTAATTTATTGCAGTGTTTATAGTGTCACTGCCAGTTCAGTAATTTGATAACTTTCAGTAAGCCATAATAGCCACATGAAAATACATCCCACACAGTCGGACACACGACCAAGTATTAGGCCGTGTGTGTCACACAGTTTGGCACATGCCTGTGTGTCCAGGCTGTGTAACTCACTGTTTTTGTTCATGCAAAACAATATGGGCACACGGTTTGGCACACGCCCGTGTGTCCAACTCATGTAACTCACTATTTCTTATTTTACACACAGAATATCCACACAGTCTAGCACATGCCAGTGTGTCCAGGTCGTGTAACTCACTGTTTCTTAACTTTCAAAATAGTATAGGCACACGGTCTGACACATGCCCGTAGGTATAGCCCGTGTGTCTCCTGAAGCCTATTTATATGGCACACGGTCTGGTCACACACCCGTGTGTCCAGCCCGTGTAACTCATTATTTTTGAACTTTTAAAATAGTATGGGCACACGATCTAGCACACACCCGTGGGCATAGCCCGTGTGCTCTCAAATAGAGGCAAAATTGGAAATTTTCAGAAGGAAAATGTAGGAAACGAGTAATGTTTCGATACCCTACCTCTTACGAAGAGCAACTTCTGCCTAACCAACACTCCCAAGGCCTAAACCATTGTCAACAACCAATTACACAATCAATTTTCTCAACAATGGATGCAGTTTTACAACTACATTTCCTCTTTTGGAAAAGTGTTAAACAAACGCAAAGACACGATTTAGATACCATTACTGGTGATTCACGCCCTACGATCTTCGAAAGGATCACCCTCAACAATATTTTCCCCTAAAGCACCATAATTTCACACGTGAACACAATATTCACTCAATTCACAAGAATTCCAACAAGTTTAACAATGACAGTAAAATAGTTCGAGTTGCTCGTCATTATCATTAAACAATTTTCCAAAACTTACCTAAATTTTCACGCTAGCATGCTACAATTTACGCACGGTACCAACGAGTAACAGTACGACACTCACGACAATAAGCAAAAAGAAAACGAACTAGTTATTCTCTTCTACCCATCTCAATCTCTTCTCTTACTTAGCAAAAATAAAAGAACGTTCTAGTTGGTTTCTCTTTCAAAACTAAATAAATTAATATTAAATAAAAATAATAAAACCAATTCACAATAGCTCACAAAAATATATACTCATTTCTCATACGTATGGGTTCAAACACACGACCCCAAGAACGGTTAGACCGATGCATGACCATTGAACCACTAGGCTCATCGTTGACACGACTCCAACAGAGAAATTTAAATTTTTGGGGCATTACAAGATGTATATATAAAACATATATAAAAGACATACAAAAAACCAAGGGCGAAACCAAAAATTTTTTTTAGGGGGGACGAAATTAAATTGTAATTTTTACGATAGTAAAAATGCAATTTTAAATGATTAAATTAAAATTTTATCATTTTAAGGGGTAAAGTGCAATTTTACCTTTATTAATTTAAAATTTTAAAAATTTTAAAGAGTTTAAATAAAAAAATTTCCATTCTAAGAGAGGACTAAGGCCTTTACCAGCCCCCTGAGTTCGTCTTTGCATAAAAGAATATACAAATATTTCAAATTATTCATAACACATACATAAAGATATATTAAATCATGCATACAAAAATTTATTCACAAAGTCAACATAAAAATATAGATCCCAAAATATGGCACCAAAATTATAATAATGAGCATAAAAATTCATATACAATAATAAGGAGGAAAAATAAATATTAAAATTAGGCTAAAAATGAAAATGCATGAATGGATATATATATATATATATATATATATATATATATATAAACTTATAAATAACATTATACAAGCAATTACAAAAAGAATAGTTAAATTAAAAAAGAATAAAATAAAGAAATCAAAAATGAAAAATAAAAAAGATTGAAAATAGAACTTTTAAAATTAAATTAAAAAATAGAAAATCTTTAAAAAAATAAAGTAAAAAAAATGGAAACAAATTTCAAAAATAAAACTTAAAAGTTAAAAATTTTAATTTTATCTAAAAGCTTGCATGGAAAATACAAAGGAAAAACCTATATATATATATATATATATATATACAGTTTAAAAAACTAAAGCCTAATCTATTCTAAACACTTAATCAACATGGAAAAAGAGTTAAAAACTGATCCTATCGCTGTTTTTGTTCAATTTTTTTTTTGTTGGTATTTTTGAGATAATAGTATTAAGGTTGCTTTTAAAAAATAAAAAATTTAGTCTTTTACTTTTCAGATTTCAAAATTTAAATTCAACGGTTAACATTGCTAAATTCTTTTTGTTAAAATTGTTGCAATGATATTTTTTAAATAAAAAAAATACTCACTTGATAGTCACGTAATTAAAATTTTTTTTTTATAATTAACCTGAATTTAACAAAAAGAATCTAACAATGTTAATAGTTGAATTTGAATTTTGAAATTTAGAGAGTAGAAGAACTAAATTTCATGAAATAAAAGTACAATGACTAAATTCTCAATTTTCAAAAAGTACAGGGACTTTTGGCACATTTTAACCTAATATTAAAAATAAAGGCTTAATCCATGATTTCACTCCAAAAGTATACTTGTTTTCTCACTTTGATACTAAGATCGAATCTAGGGGGGTTGACAACGGTCATGGCCTCCCTTAAAATGAAAACAAATTCATTTAGGCTCTTTAAATTTTTTATAATATTAAATTAGTAAAATTAACATTGCACTTTGGCTCCCTTAACAATTATAAAATTTTGATTTAATCTTTTAAAAATTACATTTTTACTATCGTAAAAATTACAATTTAATTTTAAGATCCCTAACAAATTTTCTAATTTCGCCTCTGTTTAGTACCTAAATTTTTTTGGCCTAATTTGTTACATAAAGTACACTCGATTCCCAATTTGGTACATAAAGTATACCTATGTTATAGAAGTTAAAAAAATATGACCAATCATGTAGCACCATGTGGTATTTTTTTGTAAAAAATAAATATTTTCTTTTTTTAAACTTATATAAACAATAAAACATACAAAATATATATATATATATAAATCTGTAAAGACATGTACATCATAAAAATAAAAATAGAACTAGACTCTAAAAAGATGGGCTTCCAACGGGCCTTAATAATTATTAAAAATGAAGCGAAGGGAATTCTAAAATCGGGTTTAACACGAGACAGAAAATGGGCTAAAAATGGACCTTAAAACTGGATGCTAATCAACTTTCAACTTCGGCTCACTATGGATTTAAAATAGGCTCGGAATTCGGGTCAAAATAATGAGCTTCAACTCTCAAACGACTCCCTTTAGAAAGCCCAACTTAGTCCCCTGGACTCATAAATTGGATCCAAAATAAACTTTTCAAATAATAACTACAATCCAATCTAAATCCAAACTTTATTCCCAATTTAATTAATAATCAAGTCTCAAAATACCTTTGGTAAGAATTTCGTGTGTTGATTTGATGGTCGAGGACATTCATTGCTTCAAGTGTGATTTGAGTTCGAATCATGCCAATCATTTTGTTATTAGGGCTTTATCCTTCCCTTATAATTCAAAAAAAAAAAAAAAATTCTGTAAAAGATTTTTTTGTTTCTAAACCAAACAATTGGTTACTTTAAATTGGTGCATTAAAAAATGTAATAAAATTGTAATACACCTAGCAAACAAGTAAGCCTTGATAAATTTGACATGACTATTGCTTCATTATATATATAAGCATTACTTATTCTTATTTTTATAGTATCTTCCCATAAATAATGCAAATCAAAGCAGTTGTTTTAGAAATAAACTATGTGTTTTAAAGGAGTGATTAAGGGAGTGAGCATTCCTTCAAATATTGAAAAAACAAAACAAAACAAAACAGGAGATACAAGTGTTGTTTACGTAATTAGATTTTCTTACATCTATGGAACTTAGTTTATTGAGAAATATTCACTATCTTAAACACTTGCAAGTGATACTAAATCTATCATGCACTTGTAATCATTTCTTTACTTTTGCCCCTTGAAGCATGATACCTCACCACTAAATTCACACATGTGAACTTAGCAAATATCACAACAAAAAATGTTTTACTAACAAAACTCACTCTCAAAATAAAGTTCCTCACTAGAACAAATTAAGTGTTCAATCTATCTGTATCATATATTGGAAAAAATCTCATTTGAAAACAATTTTCTATCGCAGAGAAAAATTAAATCTTTCTCTCAATAGAAATCAATAGAATTGTTATTCCTAGAAAATAGAATTTATACTTAGAAATAAATTCTCACGATTTCCGAGCAGAATAACAATATTGAAACTTGATGTGTAAATATCTCTATCAGTGCCTATTGGATCTGGTGCCTTAAGTGTTGTATATTCATTTGTATACTTGTATTTTTTCGAACAGATTGGATTAATAAAATTATCCATGAGTTGCATTAATATTCTTTGTAAATTGTCCTTAACGGTCTTTACATGCAAATCAAAATGGAAGAAAATATTAGCTCAATGGTTATCTAATATTTAACTAATACTAAACGATATTACGTGGTTGAATCGTTATACTAAAAGACAACTTGTATTAGTAGATGAACATAAGCATGTTCTTAGTCTAATCGAAAATGAGCAAACAAATTGAAATACTAATATATTGTCTATCAAGTCCAATTAGAGAGATGTTTTATCTTGGGCATCGGAGCGGATGACTCCTAGAAGATAAAGACATAAATATGACTGATTGGACTAAAAGTAGATCGGACAGGACCCAAGTAGAATAAATCCTGAATCCATTTATGGACTTATTCACTTGTGATGTTCATAGTGTGACATACCTTAATCCTGAGTGAATGATGGACTCTGTATGTGTGACTTGTATACTTTGATGTAAGCAAAAGCCTAAGTTCAAATAGATAAGGAACCGAAAACTGATGTGTTGAGTATATGACTTTTACAATATGTAACGTCATTCACAATAGTGGAATTAATAGCCCAGGAAATGGGTAAATGATATCCTCATTGACTTTACATGTTGGATGAAATGTAAAGGTGGCCAAGGGTCAATTGCCTTTGTGATGAATGACTTAATTACTATTTAATAGTGATTAACTTTTCATGAAAGAAGATGTAATTGTTACCCTAAGATAAAATAAGATCGTTTTAGGAGAACAAATTTATATCAAAGAGATTAAGGATAAATCCATAAATGGATTTAGGATATGTTTTACATGGGTCTTGTCCGATGTACTGTCAGTCCAATCAGTCATATCTATGTTTCTATATTTTAGGAGTCATCTGCTCTGATGCTCAAGATAAAGCATCTGCCCAATTGAGCTTGATAGACGGCATATTAGTCTTTCAATTGATTTGCTCATTTTCGATTAGACTAAAGACATGTTGAGGTTTATCTACTAATATAACATGTCTTTCCGTATTATGATTCGACCACGTAATACCGCTTAATATTAGTCAAACATTAGATAATCGATGAGCTAATATTTGCTTCTATTTTGCTCTTTTTGCAAAAATCATTAATGAAAATGTACAGAGTATTAATGTAATTCATGGATAACCTTTTTAAACTAATTTGTTCAAATAAAATACAAGTTTACTTTAACAAAAACACTAAACTTCGGGCGTTAGATCCATCACCATAACATATACAAGTCTCTTGATTATATAAAATATTTTGGGATTTAGTAACATGAGAAGATCTAAATTAGTTCCTATTAAACAACAATGACATAAGCTAAATACAATAAAATAATACTAAACAAGGTAAACATGGACTCTTGGTAGCTAAGAATGCAACGCTCCAATCCAACATCAACTATCCAAGAGATTAAATAAGAGTGATCCGATCCGATCCGATTTTCTAAATATATTTTCCCAAGTGATATGATTTTTATTATTAGGCTATATATCATCCACATAATTAACACAGCCAATAAACATGGTTCAATAAATTGCTAACAAAATAAATATGGAAAGCGCCTCAACCTACTGCAATGGTCCAGGAGTGGACACTCCCTTGGGCACTCAATTACCCTTCCCCGCCTTGGCAATTTTATTGAACAAGACATATTCGCAAGAAACTCAAACATCAAGTAACATTAAATTCCCCTAAACATATTTTCATTAATTCAATAAACTTAAGTTAGAAAATAATAAAGTAAATTGATTCAATAAATTGAATATGCATCAATAACCAACCATAATTATAACAAAGAAAGCTAAGGAAGTAATGAAATAATGCATCACAATAATACTAATCCTCTTGTGCTCTTCTTCTCCCCGCTAAAATTTTCTTATTAATTGATCTATCTTATTACAAATGGATTTAGGAGCTTGAAAAGGAAGAGAATCGGTAAATCGAAAAACTTTTCAATTCAGATTTTATTAGAATCTCCATGACTGAGAAGTTTGGATTTCCTTAAGAAAAGTTTGACTCCATTCTATTAAGGATTGCTTGAAAAAAGCTACAAGCATGTCCAACTCCATTATAGTACTGATTGTTAGAATTAATCAAAAGCAACAAAAAAAAAAAGCGCCACCTTTGTTCTTCACAAGTTACAGGCTTTTTTTTTATATATATCAGTGACGTTCAGTCTCGGTAACCGAGAGAAAACCCTCCATTTCCATTTAAAATCATATTCTATGGATATGATGGCATCAATTTCCCTCCCAATTCCCAAGCCTAGGTTGGGTATGGGCCCACAAATCAACTACCATAACTTTTGTTTTTAAATCCTTGAATAATTGCACCTCAATTTACTCACCACTACAGAAGTAGATAGAATAGATGATTTAACTTTATGGAAGTCTTCCCAGCAACAGAATCATAACATCAACTTAGATCATGCATTTCCTTTGAATATTCTAACACCATCACCCACGACAACCACCTACTTTTGTTTTCTAATTTTGTACAAAGTTATATTTTTCCAGAGGGCACCAATGAATGTTTGGGTGCAAGAAGCCAAATTTGTCTTTCTTCTTTCCCACAAACAAAAGAAAGAAAAAGCCAATCATCATCGTCAAACCAGATCGTAATGGGAACTCAGTTTAGATTCTGTTCTTTTTGTTTTTCTTTTTACCCTTCACCTGCCTTCTGGGTGCAACGGGAATAGCTCTAGAGTTCTGGTTTCCTCCTCTTTAAATGGCGACGATGATCCGCTTCCTTCTTCAATGTACTCAAATGACCAGCTCCTGCATTTTCTCTTATATGGACCATCCTCCTGTATTAAAGAATGGGCTTCATATTTGTAGAAGAAAGAATGAGAAACTAACATACAAGGGGTTTGGGAGGTACCCTAGTATTCAAAGTTATGGTGGTAATGGGAGGTGAGTTAAGGACAAGGCTGTTGCGCTTCTGCTTTTGTCGCTCGCGAGCTTTGTGGTTTTGGAACCAGTAGAAAACGTTTTTGCCTTCGATCTTGCCGTACTTGCCTAGCTGCACAGTGATTTGTTCGATTTGCTGTGCGTTTGGGGTTCGCATCCCTCCTTTGTACATCATCTCCAAAATCCCGATCTGCTCTTGCGTTGGACTCCAACGCGTACCTCCTGCTCCTGCTTGCATATCCACCTGCATAACACAATTCCTTTCTTTTTCAGCTTGATCATTAACATCTTAATTAATTAAGTTCAAAATTTCATCCTTCTCCTCAAATCACCATTGCGAACAAAAGGTTTACTCGGATACCGAAAGAGTAGTTAGCTTTGAAGCAAAAAAAGAAAAAGGGTAAGAGGTGGTGAGGCTGAGTTATATTTGTTCAGCCAACATGACGCAGTAATGAAAGAAAGAGTGAAGGGTACATGTAATTAATGTAGTGTACCTGAGGAGAATGCGGCTGCTGGTCAGAGGAGGCAAGCTTTGTAGGGGTAGGTGTGGGTGTAATGAAGGTCCTAAGGTGGAAAGAAGAAAGGGTATTACTGTTGTGAGTGCGTAGGGGGCTGCAGGCAAGTGAGAGGGATGCTTCGTGCTCCCACAATCCACGTGACAACTCGTGCATCTTCATGTTTCCCATAGTGAAGGAGTGAATTATGGAGAGAGGTGAATTATATAGAAGATGAGAGACGGCATAGAAATAACGAAAGTGGGATATGAGATGGTGCTTTGAACAGACAAGACCAAATGATGAGGTGAGGTTGACTTGTGATTTCTCATATTTTTAAAAAGCCAAAAGAAGAACAAAGAAACAGAGAAAAAAAAGGGGAAGTTGAAACAGTAGAAGACAGCACAATTTAGTGACCATGTCTTTAAAGGCTATTCTTATTACTTTTATATACAAAAATAATATACTAAAATAATTTTTAAAGGAGAAATTTATTTACACAGATATAAAATTAAAATATTATATATATATATATTTAATATTTTTTACATAATTAATATTTTTTAGTTTAAACATTATATATAATGTTCTGATCATGTAGATTATGTATGGTAAATTTGAAATAAATTAAAATTTATAACTATTCGTTTTATGTAAAAAAAAACTTTCATCCGTTAAATATATATTAACATAAATAATATTTTAACCATGAGATATGGTGTAGACCTGTCCAAGGATCAAGTAACTCTCCTAGCTCGATAGTCGAACTAGGCTTGAACAAAAATTTTTGCACTTCGGGTTGGCCCGATTCAAATTCAATTTAAATAATAAAATAAATTTAAATTTAATTATAAAAGTGTATAAAATATCAATAAAAGATATAATTTTAATATTTTATTTTTTTTGAATAGTGAAATGAGCTTTTTAGGCAGGTCGGGTAAAAAACAAGCTTGAGCTTGAAAATTTTTTTGGAACTAGGTCTCGACCCGGCCTGGTTCATGGACACCTCTAGTGTGGTGTGTTGATTGCTTCCCTCATCTTTTAACCATGTGGTCAAGAGTTCAATACTCATGAGAATGAAGCATATTTCATGATCCATCGTTTGCCTCTTTAACTAACACTTATAGTGAAGGGATTAGTTATTGAAATCCTTATTCCAACTAAAAAAACATAGACAATATTTTAAATCACGATAAATATATTAGATCGATTCATAATTTTACATGCATGACATGTACAAATATATTGATTATCTAAATTAGTCGTATAAAAAAAATTATTTTAATTTTACACTGATATAAGTGAATCCCTCACTTAAAATTTAATTCCATTTATTTGTATCATAAATTTTAATATATAAAGAGAGAGAGAGAGGGGGGAGGATTGTATGAAATTGTGATTTCACATCATTCTTATCCCTTTTCAATAGGAGAATGACAAATCATATTCTCTTTAATTTTGAGTTTTTTAATTGGATTTAAATTTTTCAGAAGAAAAAAAATTTAAATCTAACTAAAATAAAATAAAATAAAAGAGGGGGTTGGAGAGTATAATTGGGGGATTCATTGCTTTCCGGTGGCCTGCTTTTCTTGCTTCTTTCTTTCATTAGTCTCTCTTAAATCCTATTCAATTTTACTTTTAGTTATAATTTAATTTAATGTATTATGAATGCATATATTAAATTATATGGATAATAGAATTTCATGTGATGATCTGATGGTTTGAGTGTATATTATCTCAAGTATAGTATGAGATCGAATTGTGCTAATTGTGTTTGTTGTTCGGGTTTTATTTTGTTCTTATAATTCACCAAAAAATTATATGGATAAAAAATCTTGTGTCACAAATTTAAAAAGTTTTATGTTTATTTTTTTAATTTTAAAAAATTTATTTTACTCCTTTCAAAAAGAAAAAAAGCATTTTATTTTTCTATTAACGGCATATTATAATCTGATTCATTATTGATATAAAGGGTAAATTTCATTTAAGGTCATTAAACTATTAGTAAATTTATATTTTGATTATTTGACTTCAAAAAGTTACAAAATAGTAATTAAACTATTCAAAAGTTTTCATTTAAGTCACTAGATTGCTAAAACCTTTGTTGTGTGACATTTTTCTGATCGCAACACCTGTACCAATCAAAAGCTCTTCTTCTCTTTTTCTTTTATAATTCAAATTTTTTTATAAAACAACTCTGAACATCACGAATCTGTGTATCAAAAAATGATCGTCAGATCGACTTGGATTTAATGCATGTTCTTCTGCTTTTCGATGGGTACTAACTCAATATACTGATCATCGAATCGTCGATTAGAACTCGTTAACTGGACTTTAAAAAAACCCTTAACAATCAGTGACTTAAATAACAATTTGATTTCGATCTCAAACAACCCATTTCCCTCGCCAATTAAAAAAAGAAAACCTTTCAAAACTGTTGCTCTCAATTTCTCAAATTCCATCTTCTTCTAATCTTCAAGATCCAACAAACTCACAGTCAGTGCGGCTACTTTTGGCAATAAAATCTCTTGGAGCCATGCAATCATACATGCAATAGTAAGGATGGTAAACACTAATTGCATGTTCCACATTGATGATGGGGTTGGAGAAAGAACTGGACTTTGTGACCCACCAATATAATCAATAATTACTGCTTACTTTTGTGTTAAAAAAAAAAATACATCATTGCATGATTCGAAACAATTTAGTCGTGTTTTAACACGTGTGGCTATGCCCATCTGACTCAAACCAGGGCATATGATTTAATTATACAATCACTTCTCTTTTACTAGTCATACATCAGCATAATTACAAAGGAGACGTCGGTTGAATGGAGTAAGAGGAAATTTAGAATTCCAAGCCATCGATTAATTTTATTTCTTAGGAAAAAATATATGAAGTAAATAAGAAGGGTTTTGTAAAACCAAAAATTAAGACGAAAAAAAAGTAATAATTAAAAGTTTTAGAAAATTAATGAGAAATGGCTCTAGTTAAAAGTAAAATTCTGTTTGATTCATAGATTTGATCATACTTTTAATAAATTAATTCTAATTGTTGACTTAAAGTTGGATAACCAATTTCTTCATGCTTAGTCGATAATAAAGAGATAACTCGTTTGAAATTACTTTACTAACCGATAAAAACCCAATGTTCAATATTTAACTTATCGATAACATTAAAAATTAGAAAGACCTAATTTTAACCAACAAACTCATTTCAACAAGGTCAATTTAAGCTAGATCATACATATACACCATATAATCGTAAACTACGACATAAACAAGTTATGTAACTCGTCACTAGTATCATTAATTATTCTAATTGATAAGGCAATCATTTAAGTTATCAAATACCCACCGAATATTTAATAAACCTAAGTGATTGTAATTATTCTAATTGATAAGATACATGAATTCTAAAGAATAAAGAAGAATTAAAGAGTAAATTAAATCTCATGAATTTATTAAATCAAACTTCGATTAACCTTCGAAGGAAAGAAGGTGTAGAAACTCATAAAGAAAATAAAATGAAAAAATCAAATAAAACTAAGGTGGCTACGTGTGAGTCCCTACTAATCTTAATATAATAATGTCTATTTATAAGGCAAAAATAATATAATGGAGAAAGTACAAAAGTACCCTTAATTATATAAAACAAAAATTTTCAAGATTTCTTAGCAATTTTCACGTTCAAATTTCAAGCCATTTTTGGGCTTAAATCATAATAACTTGAGTTATATCTTTCAATTCCCTTCGAATCAGTATATTATGGATTTAAAACGGAGATTTGTAACTCAAATTATGATCAAAATACTAAAATTGTGTTGTGCTGAAAGTTCAAATCGAAAAAACTTGCCAAAAAACAAATTCTTAAAGCTCATTTTTCTTCAATTATTTTTTAAATTGATAATAAATAAATATTCGCTCTAAGAGGTCTCTTGGTAATGCTACAGGACATAGCTAGGGGATTGGCAAGGCTTCTGGCCCTTTTAAAATAAAAAATTTTCTATTTAGACTCTTTAAAATTTTTAAAATTTTAAATTAGTAAATATAAAATTATACTTTTGATACTCCCTAAAAATAATAAAATTTAATTTAATCATTTAAAAATTATAAAGATATAAACTATTAAAATTATAAAATTACATTTTTACTATCATAAAAAATACAACTTAATTTCGATCCCTAACAAAATTTTCTGATTTCGCCCTAGCAAACAAATGTGATATCTGTATATATACATATGACCTAAGGTCTGTCCGAATTATGTGGGGATCATGAGCACCCCTAAATGTTTTTACAAACTTTTTCACTCAAACTGTATGGATAAAGTCGATAGGTAGGTGAATCTATCATTGCACTGATTTTGCGGGTTGAAAGTAGGAATGTTCAAACCAATAATATTCACTTTTGAGGATATTATTATTATTATTATTATTTTATTTTAGAAATTTTATTATATACGTATGCATGTAAAAATCATAAATTTAAAATACAAATATGTGTATGATGTTAAAATAAAAAATTAGATTAAGATTATTTATCATGATGTTGTCATCAATGTTGAGTTGGTGTCGAGTTAATTTGTGACACCAACTAAATTAAACACATTAGTATAGATACATATACAATTGATGGAGATAAAAAAGTGTGCATGATAAAAATTGGAATGTATAAGAAAATATCAAAATAAAGCTTTAACTTAGCAATAAATTAAAGGTTTTACTGAACCCAACGAGTGACTCCAGTGGAAAAGAGGATGTTGTTTATTTTAGAAGACTCGGATTCGAGCACCTGTGTGTGCGTGAACAGATACTATCATGTAATCACACCAGTTTATTCAAAAAAATTTAAAGGTTTTACTAATTATTGTTAAATTTAAACATCGACAATGAAAAAATATTGTAAAGAAAAAGAACACATAGATTTTACGTGAAAAAAATTGAATAATACAAGAAGAGACGACTATGTTTATTTATTGGTTGAAAAACTTTATTCTAATAAATCTCTAATAAAAGTAATGTAGTAAGGTTGAAACACATTAGTCTAAACAAAATCAAATAGTAGAAGTATACTTCTATATGGATTCCACTTGTGCAGTCTATACCGTAGCACGGGAGCCTTCGGCCTCCGCACCCCTGGTCCCAACCCCAGTCCAGTATTATGCTTAATGAGAATCCATGGCGGGTTGTGGGTTTTGCCCCTATAGATCTCATTATTTTGCCACTTGTATTTTATTTCTCTAATAAGTATCGATCAAATCTCACCATATGCATATTTTTTTTTTAGTTTTTAATAAAAAGATTAAATTACCCTTGAATAATATAATTTACTTTAATTATAAAAAATATTTTCGTAATTTCTCTAATTGAATTAGTGACTCAATTAAAGATATCATCAATTCGATAAACTACTTAATAAATGTTGGGGATCAACCGGATTAAGCTACAAACAAGTAAAATATAGTGGAATAAATTGAAAAATTGAACACACAAATTTAACGTGAAAAACTCTTCAGAAGAGGATAAAAAACCACGGGCAAAGATAATTTTACTATAATGACAAAAGAATGAAGAGTACAAAAGATGGAGATAAAAACTAAACCCCAAAAACAAAGAACCCTCAAAACATAAACACTAAATTCTCCAAAAATGTTAGGTGTTCTAAACTCTAATCGGTATATTTCTAAGGTTATAAAAGAGCCTATTTATAAGCTAAATTTTTAGTTAAAAGGTAAAAAAATCGGCAGTCTTTATATTCTGGAAGATTTTACAGTGATTGGTGAAATCGGATGTCCCTCGTCTGTTACGGAGTTGAAGTCAACTCGTTTGGAGCGGAGGCAACTTGATCATAGGAGGGAAAAATGTATGACTGTTTCGTTGAAGAGAGGTTCTCTTTTGGATGCACATTTTGAAAAGTTAGGACACTGTATTCGAGAAAATCAGATCCGGGTTAGTTTTGATTTGGTAGTGCACAAGTTGAATGCTAGAAGACTTCCAGCTTCTAAGCACAGATTCGACTCAATTAATTCTCTGCATAGTTCAAGATAGACTGTGACGGGCTTTGGCGAAGATGACATTGTAGAAATACAAGTCAAGGTGGAGATTTGTTGAATTATGACTCCTATTTCAAGTCAAATTTGAGAAATAATCTTTCAGTTAAACTCTGTTTAATTGTTTCAATTAACTCTGTTCATGTGTTTGAGTTAAACTCTTATTAATCTAGATTATTTTATTATTATTTGATTTAGAAATAGAAATCACAATTCAACAATAAATAATATGATGTATGAGTTAAACTTTCAATGGGAAGGAAAGAAATAATTGGATTGGGAATGTGATGCATTTTTCTTAAATCTCAGAAAAAAAAAAAGAGCAAATAGAAAGTTAAAAATGTGAAATGTATCCCAAAATTGAAGCAAAAAAGGCTGTATAGCACTCGCATGCATATACCCTTCCTATCGTCAAATATTAGAGATATTGTTGCCGGGCTGATGTGACTTTTGCTCCTTCTCTTCCCACGTTGGACTTGCCATTCACCGCCATGAAGGTCATTTACATTTGACAAATTAGCCTGCAACTATTTCAAATGCTTGATTTCTTTTGCAAAACAGCTCATTCTAAGCTCTTCACTTGGATTTTAATGAAAGTAGCAATTATTTAATGTTTGCTTCATGAACATGTTTTTGCCATTTCTCTAAATTTGTGCTGAAATCAATATTTGATCCTTGGCGACATATGTCTCATTGATGCACATAAAACTTTTCCAAATCATGAAAAGAATTGATGGATAAGCTGCAATATACCATATATAAATTAATAGTAAACTAATTTAAACTTACCCTTGAAGAGTAGTTTTCACCACTAATGCGAATGTTTTTCTTTTTATTTTGAGATTATATCATAATAATAAATGATTTTACGAGTCGATTTAAATTATGTTATCTTAAGTTTTAGATTTTTTTTTTGTTTGTTTTCCATTATTTAATAAATCTCAATTTTAAAAGTTTTTGTCTGTTATTTATGCATGTAATCTCCTTTTTGTAAGTGATTTTAGGGATTTTTTTTTTGTTTGTCCTCTTTAGTTTGGTGAATGCTCGATTCTTTTGTCGATTTTTGCTCGTCGCTTTGGATCATTCGAGGCTCATTTTTTTTATCGCATCAAGTGCTCGCAATCACTCCAAATATGTCGTGCTTGAGTTGTGACAAAGCCAATTGTCAATGTGTCGTAATGTTTTATTGATACTGAGATTAAAGTCTTTGTTGTGTTGATGGAGCTTATCCTTCACAATTTACGATGAACGTTATTATTTTTCTTATTGAATTGCATGATTCTATTCATTGAATGAATTAATGAATTTACCTTTAAAAAATAATTATTATTTATAACTTTTGTACTTAGTCTTTTTATTTTTGTTTAATAATTAAAATGCAATTGATAACATCGGTAAAGAAATTCCATTAAATTATGTGATATTTTTAAAATAAATATTTTATTCATATAGTTAAGTTAACTGTGTGGAAGTCACAAACCTCAAAAAATGTTGGGAAAAAATACAAATTTAAACATTAAAAATGATCTTATTAAAAGAGAATGAGGACAAATCTCGAATATAAATAATAAAACGAATATAAAAAATATTAAAAAAAAAAAACATGGAAGCAGAGGCAAAGGTAGAAAATCAAGCACATGTTATCCCCAAATAAAACAATTGTGATAGATGAAAAAAGAAAAAGAAAAAGAACAGCTTCCATTAAGGAATTAAATAGTAGAATTAAGTTAAGCTGTCAAAATCTACCTGTTTCTTGAAAAGAGAGAGATTACTTGGAAAGGGAGATAGATTTCGAGGTTAACTGCAATTGGCCAACTGGTCATTTCTAGCTTGACGACAATCCGTGCAATAATCATACCAGTGTTGACATCTTAGATTATGATTATTACAAATATTTTGGCCTCACGTAAGCTCCTTCAATCACGACAAACATTTAAGGAAAAGAAAGAATGAAATTTTGGCAAATTCATAGGCATCCATGATTCTGCACCTACTCTTACATTTTGTTTTGAAATATATGTTTCACATGTCAAGCTGATTATTACTTTGCTTTTTTCTGAATTTCTCATTTTTGGCGTTTACATTAACTAATCCATGGACGATTAACATTGAATTTGAAAAGCAGCTAAGAGGATCTTTGAATTTTCAAATGTTGTGCAATAAAAATGTGTTCCTATTTGGAAATTATAATTTGTTTTTTTTTCTCCTTTTTGTAAGAAAAGCTACTGAAATTGATAAGATATAATATATAGTATATATATAGGACATTATATTCTTCAACAATGACAAGGAAAGAATATAATATATATAAATTATGTAAAACATTTCACTTTGTTTAAAAATGGGTAAATTAATTCATGTACATTATATTAAATAATAAATAGATCTTTCTAATAAAAATTTTATTTATTTTTACTGTTAAAAATTGGTCTATGTACGCAAGAATGAGGTACATATGGCATGCTATGTGTAACTATCTAATTATTTCGATAACCACGTAATTTTTAACAGTAAGAATAAATGACATTTTTAACAAAAAAGATCAGTTTAATCTTTGATATAATATATAAAGATTAATTTACGTATTTTTTTTATGTAAAAAAAGCAAAATACAATCTGATTGATCTCTATACTACTTTTATATGCATACGCTGATTTATGGAGTCAATCATATATGGTGAAGGAGAACATGAGATTACTGTATTATTTCTTTGGTTAAGTAATTATGAGATATGATATATGGTAAACCAATGGTTGATAATGAAATGGTAAAGGTAAGGGCAAGAGGAAAATGAAAATGGTGGGGGCCTCTGCAATGGTTCAACAAAAGCAACAATGAATCAGGTGGTTAGAATTTCAAATCTTGGGTCACACAAATTAGACTAAGCAAATGCAGGCTCCGAATGAAGAAAATATTTCTTCCATAATGACGTTGGGTAGTAGGTGATCACCATATGACGATCTGAATATGGAAAATGGTGATGAGATGTAGGACACCTGTTGGGAAACGAATGGAGTCAACATTGATAATGGGGAATGTTCACGGTTTTACAAACATTTTTCCTACTAAGATATGAAACTTGATTTTATGTCAGGGATTTTTCTTTTTCTTGGAAATTCATAAACCGAGGGGCGATTGTTCAAAGAGAGGGAGGACTTTGTGAAGGGGAATTAGCATGATGGTGTGGATCCCACAGTGGAAGAAGCGGTGGGAAATCATCATTAGTCATTAACTCGGTTTAATCCCTCTTCTGTTCGTACATTCACTGTGTTGGATAGATTGCATTCTGTGCAAGTGGTTGAGTTAGAGCCAGAAGACGTTCTTAGCAATGAAAACTATACGCCACATGGTTCTTCCTAGCAGTTCCCCACTGACAATAGTCTGGGAGAGGAATATTCTTCTGACGGTCATGGTGTTACAAAACCTTGAAGATGCTGAACCCAACTTATTTCCCACTACCGTTCTCCGTGATGTTGAAGAAGGCTATGTCCATCAGTGACTTTACCCTACGTGTTTATCAAAAAAGAAAAAGAATTGCAAGTGAAAGCTCCACTGCAGCAGGTCCCCCATCACCACAAAGAAGAAGGCTATCTCCCTCATCTTCCCCAAATAATGATAGAAATGTAAACCCTAATGAACCTCCTCTTTCTGTTCAAGAATTAAGGCATTAAATTCCTACAAAAGGTTCCTACTTCACTCGGACCAACAATCAAAATCCAGAAGAGGTTGTATGGAAAAGACTTGATATGACCTTTGCTAATGATCATTGCTTCGTCCTCTGCTTGAATTTATCGATTCTAAATCTCTCGATCATTCATTTGGACCACGATCCAGTGATCGTGTCTACCAATTAAAAAGTTTTCTTTCCATAGAAGATCGTAAATAGAACAAAGATATCTTCTATGATTTACATAAGAGAAAGCCTGATGTAGAAAATGCTCGAATGAAGTCTAAATTTGATATCTCCTCTTCTCAAATCTCTTGAGAAACAAAAACAGACATTAGAGCGAATCTAGAGTTTCTCGAGCAACAGGAACAACTACACTAGATCCAAATATCTAGAATTTAATGGAATAAATTGGGAGATTGGAATATATTTTATTTTATAATTTATATTTTTTTAGATTTTATATAGATTTTTCTGAATATTTTATATTTTTTTATTGTGTATATATATTTAATAAAAGAATAAATTTAATTTTTTATATAAAAACATCATGTGGCGCTTTGTGATTGATTATAAATTTTTTTTTACATTTATCAAAAAATGGATTAAAAAATATAACGGAGGCATACTTTAGGTACTAAATTGAGAAGTCTCTTATTTGAACTCTCAAATTTTCTCTTTTGGAGATATCTCTCACTCTTTTGTATCCCTATACGAATCAAATCGAAACTCGAATTGATTAATTTTATTTGAAAAAATGATAAAGTTCATAACGAACTTAAAATTATCGTGTATATCAAAATGACTGATATTATTATTACTGATCAGTAAAATTCACATTCAAAAAAGCGGGAAATTATTTTTTTGATGGTAAAAAATTCATTTATCTCAATTATTATTTTTTTTTAAAAAAAAGAAGAAAACAGTGGGTCTGTTGAATTTCAAATAGTTAGTTTCACTAATAAGATATGAAGACTTACTTCTCATTTGGAATTGCACAAAAAAAACTGTTTATCTCAGAGAGATCTACATAAAATTCTAGAAAAACATCAACGAGTGATATCTTATTTATTAAAGACAAATAAAATACGTTATAAATTAAGGTAATAAACATTAATTTAGAAGGAAAGGTTGTCCTTTGAGCGTTAAGCATATTACAGTAGCTTCTTCTTCCCTTTTTCTTGGTGAATTACAAGGAGAAGACAAATTTCTACCAAAAACGCAATTAGCTCAACTCGAACTTAAATCACACTTGGAGCAATAAATACTTTTAATCATCAGACTAATACACGAAATTCACAGTAGCTTCTTCTTTCTTTCTTTCTTGTTTTAGCTGCTTTGTCGTTGCTTTGGGGTGAATTGCTTTGGTTTTCTTATAATTTTGAAGGCTCATTTGAGAGTATCCAAGGTAATTTCAATAAATTTTAAATGCCTATTTTTATTGTATATAAATGAAATCAATTTTAAATATCTATTTTAGTTTTTTGTTATATCTATTTTAAATATCATGCATATTATTTATGTTTTCTCCAATTTATTGCGTTTAATTTGTTATATTTTATATACATAATAGTGTAGAAAATTAGTTCTAAATTATCGAGTATTAATTGACAGATTTAAATTATCTGAATCTAAATAAATTTGTGTTGGATAATATACACATCACATGTATATAATAATAAAAAAAATACATGTTATTAAATGTTAGTCTAAACTAAAAGTGATTTGATATAGTTATGTTTTATTACCGGGCTTCACTTGTTAAATGAAGTATGATCAAAAAACTAATTTCTAATTAATGGTGGATTGATTAAAAATTCAAGTTAATGTGCAAAAATTATATATTAATGTTATGATTCCCAAATTACTTATTAGTAACTTTTTTGACATCTCATGAAAAAGACAAAGTAACATTTTTTAAATATTTATGTGTTTATTTGGAAGATTAAAACCATAAGACTTGAGTATTTTAATATATTGATAGACTCAAGTACTTTTTTCATTTAGTTTTTATTATTGATAATCTAACATGATATACCTTGATTTATTAAAATTTCTATCAAATTTGCAGTTTACTCCCTAGCACATTCCCACAACTTGATTAGTGTGACAGAGATTTTTTAGATAAATCAATTTCAAATGAGGAAATACAAATTGCTCTCTTCGATATGGCTCATTTGAAGATTCCAGGTAATAAATGTTTTCATGCCCTATTCTTTCAAAATCAGTGAGGAGTGGTTGGAAGTGTTGTTTGTGATTGGGTGAAGGGGGTGTTTAATGGTGTAGTAATCGATTCAGGGCTGAATAATACTCTCATTATCCTTATCCCTAAGGTCTCTAACCTAAAAAATATTTCACAATTTCGCCCCATAAGTCTTTGTACTGTTTTATATAAGCTAGTAATGAATATTATAGCTAATCGCTTCAAACTAGTTTTTCCCAAAATTATTACGCAAGAACAAGCTGGTTTTATAGCAAGGAGGAACATCTCAAATAACATCATAATTGCGCAAGAGGTTATTCACTCTATGAGAGGAAGACAAAATAAGAAACAATGGATGATAGTCAAAATTGATTTGAAAAAAACATATGACAGAGCCCGATGAGATTTCATTGATGTCTCCTTCAAATCAATTGGTATTCCGAATTATCTTAGAAAGGTAATCATGTCGGTTATTTCTAATTCCATTATGCAAATTTAATGGAACAGTGTGCCTAAGCAAAGGTTTAAAACCGCTAGAGGGATCCTGTAGGGGTGTCCTTTGTCTCCATACTTGTTCGTGCTTTGTATGGAATGGTTGGGTTAGAGTATTCATTCGGCCATTTCTAGTGGTAGATGGTGTCCCATTCGCCTATCTTTGTTTGGACCGGATTTATCTCATATTTTCTTTACTGATGATATTGTAATCCTTTCCGAAGCAGATTTGAAATAAACTCGAATTCTTAAAGAGACTCTGGATAATTTTTGTGCTTTCTCAAGGCATCAAGTCAACACTGGCAAGACTGACATTTTCTTTTCGAGTAGTGTTCATGAGGAGCTAAAGGACAGAATCAGTTCTACTCTTGGTTTTCAAAACGTACAAAATCTCTTGGGTTTCCTACTAAGATATGAAACTTGATTTTATGTTAGGGATTTTTCTTTTTCTTGGAAATTCATAAACCGAGGGGCGATTATTCAAAGAGAGAGAGGACTTTGTGAAGGGGAATTAGCATGATGGAGTGGATCCCATGGTGGAAGAAGCGGTGGGAAACCATCATTAGTCATCAACTCGGTTTAATCCCTCCTCTGTTCATACATTCACTGTGTTGGATAGATTGAATTTTGTGCAAGTAGTTGAGTTAGAGCCAGAAGACGTTCTTAGCCATGAAAACTATACGCCACATGGTTCTTCCTAGCAGTTCCCCACTGATAATAGTCTGGGAGAGGAATATTCTTCTGATGGTCATGGTGGTACTAAACGAAGTCGCACTTCCAGCCTTGAAGATGCTTAACCCAACTTATTTCCCACTACTGTTCTCCGTGATGCTGAAGAAGGCTATGTCCATCACTGACTTTATCCTACGTGTTTATCAAAAAAGAAAAAATAATTGCAAGTGAAAGCTCCATTGCAGCAGGTCCCCTATCGCCACAAAGAAGAAGGCTATCTCCCCCATCTTCCTCAAATAATGATACAAATGCAAACCCGAATGAACCTTCTCTTTCTGTTCAAGAATTAAGGCATTAAATTCCTACAAAAGGTTCCTACTTCACTCGGACCATCAATCGAAATCCAGAAGAGGTTGTATGAGAAAGACTTGATAGGGCCTTTGCTAATGATCATTGCTTCGTCCACTGCTTGAATTTATCGATTCTAAATCTCTCGATCATTCATTTGGACCACGGCCCAATGATCGTGTCTACCAATAAAAAGTTTTCTTTCCATAGTAATTATATATATTTTTTTTACATAAATACATTACGTGGCGCATTATGATTGGTTATAAAATTCTTTTCATATCTGTCAAAAAATAGATTAAAAAATTATAATGGAGGCATACTTTAGGTACGAAATTGAGAAGTGAGTATATTTTAAGTATCAATTGAGATAAAAAAAAAATAGATACTAAAGTGGAAAAATGAGTATATTTTAGATAAAAAAAAATTAAACCTTTAAAAAAATATTATAGTAAGTATTTATTAATAAAAATTGTTTTACTAATTCTTTTAAAGTAATAAACATTAATTAGAAGGAAAGGTTGTCGTTCGAGCGTTGAGCATATTACAGTAGCTTCTTCTTTCTTTCTTGTTTTAGCTGCTTTGTCAGTGCTTCGGGGTGGATTGCTTTGGTTTTCTTATAATTTTGAAGGTTGATTTGAGAGTAAAATTGTTCATGGGTCGGGCTATTCGTTCAGGTCCGAAGGCTCGTTCGAAATTTAAGAGAGTTTGAATAAAAATATTAGACCCAAAAATGAGTTTGAGCAAAAAAAAAATAGACCCGTTTAAAATATGGGTCGGGATCGGACTTGAACATTCAAGATCGAACCGACCCGGCCTGAATCCGTTTTAAGTTTATAATACTTTATATTATGTTATTTTTTATATATTAATGTAATTTAAAACACATTAAAAAAATATATCTATACTAAATATATAATACTATAATCTAATCATTAAAAAAAATATTAAAATGACTATATAAAAACTTTCAATAAATAAAATATTTATAAAACAATTAAATATTAAAAAAAACAATATAAATATATATCTAAAAAATTTAAAACTAATATGGATGGACCTAAAATGGGCTTATGTTAGTCTTTTACAAATATGGGCAGATTTGGGCAAAATTTTAGGCCCAAATTTTGAGTCGGGTTGAGTCGAGTTTGGACAAGCATAAAATATATTAATATCATACTCAGACCCCTGACCCGACCCGACCCGACCCGAACCAACCCAACCCGTGAACACCTTTATTTGAGAGTATCCAAGGTAATTTCAATAAATTTTAAATGCCTATTTTTGTTGTATATAAATGAAATCAATTTTAAATATCTATTTTGGTTTTTTATTATGTCTATTTTAAATATCATGCATATTATTTATGTTTTCCCGAATTTAATACTTTTAATTTGTTATATTTTATATACATAATAGTGTAGAAAATTAGTTCTAAATTATCGAGTATTGATGGACAGATTTAAATGACCTGAATCTAAATAAATTTGTGTTGGATAATATAGACATCACATGTATATAATTAAAAAATTACATGTTATTAAATGTTAATCTAAACGAAAATAGTTATGTTTTATTATTGGGCTTCACTTATTAAATAAAACATGATCAAATAGCTAATTTCTAATTAATAGTGGGTTGATTAGAAATTCAAGTTAATGTGCAAAAGTTATATATTAATGTTATGATCCCAAATTACTTATTAGTAACTTTTCTGACATCGCATATTCGAAAAAGAGAAAGTAACCTTTTTTTTTAATATTTATGTGTTAATTTAGAATATTAAAACCACAAGACTTGAGTATTTCAATATATTGATAGACTTAAGTACTTTTCTCATTTAGTTTTTATTCTTGATAATCTGACATGACATATATTGATTTATTAAAATTTTTATCAAATGTGAGGTTTATCCCCTAGCACATTCCCATAACTTGATTAGTGTGACAGAGATTTTTTAGATAAATCAGTTTTAGATGAGGAAACATGAATTTCTCTCTTCGATATGGCTCCTTTGAAGGTTCCAGGTAGTGCTGGTTTTCATGCCTTATTTTTTCAAAATCAGTGGGGAGTGGTTGGAAGTGTTGTTTGTGATTGGGTGAAGGGGGTGTTTGATGGTGAAGTAATCAATCCAGGGTTGAATAATACTCTCATTGTCCTTATCCCTAAGGTCTCTAACCCAAAAAATATTTCACAATTTCGCCCCATAAGTTTTTGTACTTTTTTATATAAGCTGATAATGAAGATTATAGCTAATCGCTTCAAACTAGTTTTTCCCAAAATTATTACGTAAGAACAAATGATGGATGGCAGTCAAAATTGATTTGGAGAAAGCATATGACAGAGTTCAATGTGATTTCATTGATGTCTCCATCAAATCAATTGGTGTTCTGAATTATCTCATAAAGGTAATCATGTCGGTTTTTTCTAATTTCACCATGCAAATTTACTGGAACAGTGTGCCTATGCAAAGGTTTAAAGCTGCTAAAGTGATCCGGTAGGGGTGTCCTTTGTCTCCATACATGTTCGTGCTTTGTATGGAATGGTTTGGTCAGAGTATTCATTCTGCCATTTATAGCGGTAGATGGTGTCTTATTTGCCTATCTCGGTCTGGATCAGATTTGTCTCATATTTTCTTTGCTAATGACATTGTAATATTTTCCAAAGCATATTTGAAATAAGCTCAAGTTCTTAAAGAGACTTTGGATAGTTTTTGTGCTTTCTCAAGGCATCGGGTAAACGCTGGCAAGACTGACCTTTTCTTTTCGAATGGTGTTGATGAGGAGCTAAAGGACAAAATTAGTTCTACTCTTGGTTTTCAAAAGGTACAAAATCTCTGAACTTATCGAGGAGTGCCTTTATATCATGATAAAGTGACAAGTAGTATGTTGAGGTTTGTGATTGATAAGGTGCACAACAAATTAAATAGCTGGGACACTAAACAACTTTCTCTTGTAGGTAGAATTACTTTAACACAATATGTTCTTCTTTCTATCCTTAATTACTTTATGCAATTCATGATGTTACCTAAAAGCATCTATGCAAAAATCAAGAGTTTAGCCAAGAATATTTGGGGAGCATCAAATGGGAGGAAGAAGATAGCCTTAGTCAATTAAGATTCAATGTGTCAGCCTCATGCTTGTGATGGTTTTAGATTTCATCACTTGGAGGATCATAATGTTTCTTTTTTTATGAAGTTGGGTTTAGATTTAGTCTCAAAGGATAATGCTTTATGGGTTTGTGTTTTTCATTCGAAGTATGGCGTGAAGGAGTTGATTTGAGATAGTATAGCGAGAGGGATGTGTTTTTTCCTTTAAAGAGCTTAGGGTAGGTGTGACCTTTACTTTGTGAAAGTTTAGTGTGGTCTATAAGAGATGGTTGCATTGTTTGGTGTTGGAAGGATTCCTGGATACCACATTTAGGGCTTTTGTTTAAATACATACCCTTTCATGTTTATCTTGGACTAGATTGTCGACTTAACAAAATGGTAACAAAAAAAGGTACTTGGAATCTTGAGTTGTTCCGAGTATGGTTATCTGAGGAGTCTATTAAAATAATTGTAAGCATCCCCTCCCTATCCTTCGACAGGTATGGATCGAATCACTTGGTTGAATACTTAAACAGGGTCCTTCTCGATTAAAAGTGCGTAGTAACTATCCAAAAGAGTTCATAGAACACTGGAAAAGTAGGTGGAAAGTCCCTTATATGTATAAAGGTCTGCAATGTGTTCTGATATTCCTTTGGCTTGCTTTCAAACAACAAATCTTAACTAAAGAGGAAAGAGTACGAAGGGGAATTGGACATGATGCCTCTTGCTTGGTTTGCCGTAATGAGGTAAAGGATATTTTACATGTGCTTCGAGATTGCCTAGCCACAAAAGAGATTTGGAATTAGATTATGCCTAATGGCAAACAAGTTAATTTTTATTCCAAAAATTTTCTTGAATGGATAGAAATTAATTTAAATGATCACTCATGGTTGCTCAATATGAGGGATAGTTACTCATGCTTATTTGGGTTGATTGTTTGGCGTCTTTGGAAAAATAGAAACTTATACATTTTTTAAGGAATTTCTTGGGATTCCAGTGAGATGTTAAAAAGTATTTATTCGTTGGGTGAAACAATATGTTTTGGCTAATGTAATGATCCATTCTGGTCAGCATGTAATCGAAGTAAGCCAATCCTCTTTTTGAAATTGGTGTTATTTGCATATTGATAAGGCAGTTAAGTCGGGTATAGGTTTTGCTTCAGTAGGAGGGTTGTGAGAGTTTATAATGGAGAATGGATCTTTGGTTATAATTACTATTTGGGGAAGTGTTATGTGTTTGAAGTTGAATTGTGAAGGATTTTGGAGAGTTTAGTACTCATTCATAGGCGTGTCCTTGATAAAGTGATAATTTTCACTAATAGCTTAAAGATTGTCAAAGCTATCCATAATGGATATTTGTCAGACTCAAATACTGTCTTGGTAAGGAGAATCTTTTATGTCTTAAAGCATATTGGTCATTGGAGATTAAGACATGTTCTTAGAGAAGAAAATAAAGCTGCAGATTTCTTAGCAAAGATGACCTCAGATAAGTATATTTTCGATGAAGTTCTTATAGTTTTATATAATCATGTAATGGTATTGTTTGCATTATTTTTTATGTAAACGTTTCGCCTATTTATTCAAAAAAAATTCTATCAAATTTATAAGGTTTCAACAAGTGACATTTGAGTCTCATCATGTTGGATCAATGAATATATTTATTATCCTATTATTTTTGTGTTGATATGTTCTTAAGATTTGATGGGTTTTAACTTTGATTCGGCATTTCGATTAATGTATTTTAAAATTTTAAAATTTATGTTGAAAGTTTTTGGATTTATGATTAATAAAGACGGGATTTCTTAAGACTTTAAAAAATCAATATTTTGGTTTATCATTAAACTCCTCAACGATTTCCCACAAATTTTTTTTTTGGATTTTTTGAATTTTATTGAAATTTGCTAAATTTGTTTTGTTTATTTTGATATTATTTAATTGATGTTTTGATGCGAATTTATATAGATAATAATAAGTGTTTAAAGAAAATTAAGTTTGGTCTTATAAAATTTAGTTTTGAATTTTATTGTAAATTTTTTCATGGTTGCTTGTTTAAGATATTAAAACAAGTCAAAGATTAAGGTTTTTAATTTTTGATTGTGGCATTTAGATAACCTTTTTTTCGATTATTTTGTAATCTATATCGCGATAAGATATTTTAGCTTTGACCTTTGATTCTTATAAAAATTTTAAATTTGAATATTGATATAATTTATATATTTTTAAAACAAGTTAATTGAAACAATAAGTTGCCAATGTGACCTTTGATTGTGTGCATGTAACTTAATCCATGTTAACATTGATTAGCTCAAAGGAATATTAATATTTAACAAAATTACATGTGCAATTATGGTAATAAACATGTTACAATTTTTTTGTTTTACATGTGAGTAATAAATCGACCTACAAGAAGACTTATTATTTGACATGCTCTTATTGGCGGTGTTTGATTACCACACCAAGATATCACTTACACGTTAATATTGTTTTCAAAGATGAAATACTAATGGAGTACTCAACATCTTGATATGAGATTACCTTTATTCATATTATTTAGTTTAAGCATGTGAGCTTGTTTTGTTTGATTCAACTACTATTACACTTGCCAACATCACAATTAGCGTTAACTCGATTTCTATTTTAAATGGCACCAACTTTAAATCATGGTAAGAGAATCTTATGATTTTTCTCAGAGTCATAGATCTCAACCTTATGTTAAGGATCGATTCTTCTCAACCACTTACAAATGAGAGTACCTCTAACGAAAGGATGGAGATGGAAAGGTGAGAGAGATAAAACCACGTGTGTATGATAATCATGAAGAGGGTTATTTCAAAAACATTTAGGGGTATTATGTCTGATAAGATTATCATGGCTAAGGAATTCTTGACTAACTTTTAAAAAAGGCTAAAAATGGCACACTCTTGACAAATCTAACTTCGATGAGTTAAAAAGGAAAAGGTAAATATCATAGAGTACATTATGAAAATGTCTTATCTTGCTTCAAAGTTGAAAGCAATTAAGGCTAGAACTCTTTGAAGGCTTGCTAGTGCATTTGGTTTTTAATCTCTTCTACCACAATTTAGCCCATTTAAGGTTAATTGTTGGAGATTTTGAGAGAAGATAGATTCAGAGACGATATTGAATTAAATAGTAAACTTCGAGTGATGCTTTCCAAAGAGAACTATTTGCCTCCACACAAAGTTGCTAGAGGGTTATGACAAAGGTCCTCCCGTGATACAACGAAGTTTTGAATTTCCTTTGATTAGCAAAATCGCGGAATTCCCTAACTCTTACTCTAATTTCTGAAAATTGGAATTGGTTGTAAAAAGAAATGTGAATTTGTGAGCATCATAGTCCATCTATTTATATGAATTCAATGGACACTTGTTCAAGAGTCACAAACCTTTTATATTGGACATATCTTTTGGAAGAGACTTGACCCATGGAAATGTATCCATTGGATGATAAATCATCACTTTTCAATTAAATTTGAAAGATGATAAATCATCACTTTTAATTTGAATAGTGCTTATTAATTTGCAATCTATAAATCGCCAACAATCCCCCACTAGATTGCTAATTTCAGAAAATAAGTACACAACGATTAAGCATAAAGAAGAGTGTCTACAGATTGAACCTTTCTTTAGTGCAAGCTTCTCAAAGTATAAAAAAAGTGAATGGTGGCTAGGTGCTTGAACCATGTAACACTCTAAAATTTTTAGGGAATAAATTAAGAAATTATGAAGATTTACGGGTTCTTTGTGTAAATTTGGTAAATTTTGGGACCTAATTGGGCATTAAATTTTTCTTTGGACTTGGTTGTGAATAGGGTAAAAATATGGGTTTAAATCGAAAAATCTAAAATTTTTCGAGGGTCTCCAATTAAAATTTTGTTTTTTTGTAAGTTATTTAAACACCCTTAAAAACTTTTTTGTCTTTTCTTCTTCCCAATTTGTTTGTTGTTGTCGATTCATGCTCTCCCCAAAAGCCCTCTCAACTTTCTCATCCCTTTAATTTCCGACGAAGCTTCGATGAGTGTCCTCCCACTATCCGTACCTTACATCGCCACCACCAAAACCTTCCTTATCATCTCGCGACTAAAACCCCTTCAATCAAAACCCCCAAGCCGTCACCGTTAGTGTCTTTTGTGGAGGAAAAACATTCAGGTTGTGTCATCGCTCCTTTTTTCTATTGTGTTGGTTGCCGTTCGTGACTTTGGGTGAGTTGTACTCTTGGTGTTATGGCCGTTTAGGCCTTGTCGTTGTGGTTTTTGCCATTTCTGTAAGGAGGGGCATGGTGGTTAAGGTGGTGTCATCGGTGGGCAAGGGGAGATCTCTAAGTGTGTGTGGTTGTGTTGTCAAGTGGTGTTTTGGGTCAAAGGTAGCAGGCCAATGTTTGGTGCCCAAATTGTGACTCAATAGCATGCTTTTTGTGAGCCCAACTTATGACCCAAATAAAGATAAATTAAATGACCCATAACTTTGACCCAATTACCTTAAACCCTTTAAAAACCTTTAACCTAAACCAATTGAAAACCAAACCCAAAGTTTTTAACCTAATAACCCAAACTCAAAGTGAACCAAACCCAATTAAACCAAGTCCAAAACCAAACCAAGTCAAATCGTTGATTGACTGTTGACCGACCTTTGACTTTGATCATTGACCGTTGACCATTGACTTTGACGTTGACCGTTGACTTTTTCTGAAAAACCCTACCCTGCCATTTGATTAATATTTCTTCCTTAATTACTCCTTAATAATTAGTTCATGCTGTTGAATTGAACGTTTTTGTGCGTTTTCTATGCAGGACTTTAAATTTTGGAAATTGCACTTAGAAGGCAAAGTTTTGCAGTTTTATTTTTGGAATCAAGGCTGGGCTAATGGGCATGACTTTGGGCATGAAAGTCTGACGTGACATCCAGTCAATAGCTTCTAAAAGGTCCAATCAGCAGTTTCTAGAAGGTCTAGTCAGCAAGGAAGGACGAGTGGATCAACTGCATTTTAAATTCAAAACTAGAAATTATCTTTTGTTTTTAGGATTTAATTTAAATATTTTCAAGAATAATCTTTTATTATTTTTAGGTTATTTTTAGGGTTTTAGAGAACTATAAATACCCCTTTGGGGTAAGCTAGAAAATCATCCCTTATTATTTAGTTTTGTTCTTGTTTTCTAATTTCTATAAAATTCTCTTTTTCTCTACATTTCATTTTTAAGTTTTTTCTTAAAAATGTTGAGTATGATTTCTTCCATAATCATGCTCAGCTAATTTTCCAAAAAGCCAAAGGTTAAAGAAACAACTCAATTCCAATCGTGAGAGTTGGAAAGCACTTTATATCTTCGAATATATTTCTCAATTTTCTGCAAACTTGGACTGACAATCAACCTTTCCTTTTAAAATCCTTACAGTTTCAAGTTCAAAAAGGATACGTTGGTTTGAAGGTTGTTTTGATTTATAGTTGGGAGGAAGGATCGACTTGTAGCACATTCGACTTTCTGTGAACACATTTATCGGCAGAACGTTAAGGGAAATTGAGATTGGATTCGATTCTCATTGAGACAACATAGTTTGAGTCGGGTTTTTCCAGATTTTAAACTGTTCTATTCTAACGGCGATAGTTGTGGTTAGTCTAGCCAGAAAACTGAAATTCAAAAATTGATTTTGGATTTTCGGTTCACCGGATAGAAAAATAAGTTTAAAGGGTTGGGCTTTGTAGACTGTAACCGGCATTTATTAGAAGTAAAATCTTATTTGATGATCGATTGGAAATGAGTCAAAGCGGAGCCCAAGACTGATACTTAAATTGAGTTTCATTTTAAATTTACTTTCGTTAAATTCTTAGATTTAAATTTCCATTTCTTCATTTTACTTTAATTAAACTCTTTGATCAAAACCTCCCATTTTTATCCCATTTCACCTAAATCAAGAACTAAAAACTTTCTACATCAGAATTTCCTAAGTCCTTGTGGATCGACCCTTCTTCTCTTTACTACGCTATTTAATTATTTCTTTTGAGATTAAGGATAATTATTTTGATAGCTTACGATGCTTGTCAAATTACTGCTGTTGCCGAGGACTTTGGCAAAGTTACTGATAAAAGTTTTTGTTTTTGATTTATGACTAGGAACAACCCGTGAGAACTAGTAGATTTTGACTTGGAGATAGAAGCACGAGCTCGTAGAACCCACGCACAAACACTTCAAGAGAAAAAGAGATGACAATAACAAGAACATCAACGTCAAACAGATCCACAATGAGTCTAGAAACACCCTCTAACGCCGAAACACACTTTGAGTGTGATAACAAAGGAATAGTTTCGATAGCAGACAACGACCAAACCATTCGAGAACTTACCGCAACACCTACTAACCAACCACCTTTATGTATCACATTCCCAAATGGAGATGCACCGTTCGTGCTAAAAACTGGTTTGATCCATCTTTTACCAACTTTTCATGGCCTGCCCAGTGAAAATCCACATAAACATCTCAAAGAGTTTCATATGGTTAGTTTGAGCACAAAACCACAGAGAGTATCTGAGGACCAAATCAAACTCCGAGCTTTTCCTTTTTCCTTAGCTGATTTGGCTAAAGATTGGTTATTTGATTTACCTCATAATTCTGTTAATTCATTGGCCGACATGAGTCAACTTTTTCTTTTCAAGTTCTTCCCTGCAGCTAAGGCAAGCGAACTAAGGCAAAGCATCCTTGGAATCCGACAAAAAGATGGAGAGTTACTCTACGACTACTGGGAACGATTTAAGAAACTCTGTGCTAGTTGCCCCTAACACGGATTGAGTAAGCAAACTCTTCTTCAATATTTCTACGAAGGTTTGCTTCCTTTGGAGATGAAGATGGTTGATGCTGCTAGTGGAGGAGCCCTTGTAAACATGAGTCCTAATGCGACTAGAACCTTGATTTCCCACTATGGCCGCCAACTCCCAATAGTTTTGCCCTCCTAATGAACCTTCTCGACGGGTTCACGAGATAAGTACATCTACTTTAAAAAGTAAAATCGATAAATTAACTGATGTGTTTAATTCTCTTATTTTAGGAAAAACTGGTACAACTAGATTATGCGGAATATGCACATTACCAGACCATCCAATTGACAGCTACCCAATGTTACAAGATAATACCAAAGCCCAAGTTAATGCATTGAGGAATTTTTCAGGCCGTCCCTAAAGGCCTTACAACCCCACGCCAATACTTACAATCCCTAGTGGAGGGACCATCCGAACTTGAGCTCTGGGCAAAATCAAAGATCGAATCAAACCTATCAATCGAGGCCTTCTCATCCTCAGCCATATCAACCGCTAAAGTCTTCCTTGGAATCCATTGTTGAAAGGTTAGTTTTGTCTCAGGAAAAGTTTCAGAATAGAATCGAGGTTCATCTACAAGAATTAGAAAAGGAAATGAGCCAAATGGCTTAGACAGTAGGATGCCTTGAGTCCCAAGGAAAATTGCCTTCTCAAACGGAGTCAAATTCGAGAGAAAATGTTAGTGCCATGACTCTCCGAAGCAGTACTGTTGTTGCACCTAAGACCACGGAAGAAGACACCCAAGAGAAAGATAAAGAGAAAGTATCATCTCCTACCATACAAGGTACACCCACATCATCTTCCACTCCCTTACCTTACGCCGTTCCACCTCCCTTTCCATCGAGGTTGGTAAAACGAGATAAACAAGCCGAAGAAAGGGAAATTTTAGATATATTCTGGAAAGTAGAAATTAGTATTCCACTTTTTGAAGTAATCAAAAAGGTACCAAGGTATGTCAAGTTCCTAAAAGATCTATGCACAAATAAAAGACGACTTACCAGAATAGAGAAAGTGAATTTGGGAGAGCACGTCTCAGTCGTTTTCTAACGAAAGCTTCCACTAAAGTTGAAGAACCAAGGTATGTTTGCTATTCCTTGCAAAATCGATAAGATTGGAATTAAACGTGCAATGTGTGATTTAGGCGCTTCCATAAATGTTGTGCCTCTTTCTTTGTACAACTGACTCTCTGCTGAGCCTTTGAAGGATACGAAAGTAACAATATAGCTGGCTGACCAGTCCGTGATATACCTAGAAGGACTCCTCGAGAACGTTTTATTAAAGGTAAACGAACTTATTTTTCGATAAATTTTTATGTCATCAACATGGAAAACGACCGATCAAACACTTCTTCAGAAATCCTTCCCGGCTGTCCCTTCCTTAGTACAGCACACACAAAAATAGATGTAACAAGCGAAATTCTTACAATGGAATTCGACGGTGAGGTTGTTAAATTTGATGTTTACAAAGCAATACGATATCCAGATAATTTTGCTAGTATAAATTTTATTGATATTATTGAGTTTTCCGTTGAAGAGTTTATAAAAACTAACTTTGTTAATAATTCGTGCAGGGAAACAGAGGACTTTGAAGAAGAAATCAGGGAGTTTGAGAAAAAAATTTCAGTTGATTCTAATTCATGCGATAATCCCTTAAACTCTAAAATTTTACCTTCCATTTTGCAGGCCTTTCAAATCGACTTGAAGCAATTGCTGGAACACTTGAAATACACATTTTTAGGAGAAAACGAAACTTTACTGGTAATTATCTCAAATAAGTTGTCAAAAGAAGAAAAAGATGATTTGGTGAAAGTATTGCGCGCACATAAGAAGGCCATTGGGTGAACCATTACCGATATTAAGGGACTTAATCCCTCGACTTGTATGCATAAGATAAAGATCGAAGAAGGAGCGAAACCATCACTAAGGTCAACGCCGGTTAAACCCACCGATGATAGAAGTCGTGAAAAAGGAGATACAAAAATAACTTAATGCAGATGTTATTTACCTCATCTCAGATAGTAATTGGGTAAGTCTGGTCCATGTGGTTCTAAAGAAAACCGGAGTTACGGTAACTAAAAACTCAGAAGGTGAGTTAGTTTCGACACAAGTACAAAATGGATAGAGAGTCTGCATTGACTCTAGGAAGTTGAATTCGTTTACCCGAAAAGATCATTCCCCCTTCCTTTTATAGACCAAATGATAGAAAGATTAGCCGGTAAATCTCATTACTACTGTCTTGATAGATTTTCAGGTTTCTTCCAAATCCTAGTGGTACCAGAAGATCAAGAAAAAAATGATATTTACATGTCCTTTTGGTACTTTCGCCTATTGACGGATGCCCTTCGGCCTTTGTAATGTGCTCGCCACTTTCCAGAGCTGCATGCCTAGGATCTTCTCAGACTACGTTAAGAAAGGGATCGAAGTCTTCATGGACGATTTACCTGTGTATGGTAATTCATTCAAGGAGTGCTTTTTAAATTTAACTAATGTACTAAGATGATGCCTAGAATTCAACCTCGTATTAAATTACGAAAAATGTCATTTTATGGTTGATAAAGGGTTAATTCTAGGCCATATTGTTTCTTTTAATGGAATTGCGGTTGATAAAGTAAAAATAGATATTATACGCTCACTACCTTCCCCTACAACTATGAGGGAAGTCCGCTTCTTTCTTGGTCATGCAGGATTTTACCGCAGGTTCATTAAGGATTTCTCAAAAGTAGCGCAGCCGTTGTGCGACTTGCTTCAGAAAGATCGAGCTTTTGATTTCAATCCAAAGTGCAAAAAATCATTTGACATACTAAAAGAAAAGCTTGTATCGGCTCTTATTGTTCAATCGCCAAATTAGGACTACCCTTTCGAGCTCATGTGTGACGTATCGGACACAAGCATTAGAGCCGTCCTTGGTCAGAAAATCGACAAAGAGCCTCATGTCATAGCCTATGCATCTCGTACCTTAGATTCGGCTCAGAAAATTATTTTACGACAAAAAAAGAATTATTTGCTATAATTTTTGCTTTTGAAAAATTTAGATCTTATCTGCTTGGTACTAAGATTACTACTTTTTCTGATCATGCAGCCTTGAGATATTTAATGAGTAAAAAGGAGTCGAAGCCGAGACTCATCCGATGGATTCTGCTTCTTCAAGAATTCAATTTGGAGATTAAAGATAAAAAGGGATGCGAAAATTTAGTAGCCGATCACTTGAGTCATATTCCCCTTTCCACGTCCGACCCGTCGATTCAAGACGAATTCCCTAAGGAGAGCTTGATGATGGCGCGAAAAATTACTCTATGGTTCGTAGATATGGTCAATTATTTGGCTACAGGTAAATTACCTTTAGTCTTGCTGAGAGTTGAAGTTAACCGGATAAAGCGAGAGTCCCGATTTTATATTTGGGATGATCCATATCTTTGGAAACACTGTTCGGATCAGGTAATTCGATGATGTGTCGCTGAAGATGAGTTAAATTCAATTCTAAATTTCTGTCACTCTTACTCTTGTGGAGGTCATTTTGGACCAAACAGAACTGCTCATAAAATTATTGAATGTGGTTTCTTTTAGCCTAACATCTTTCGTGACTTTTATTTATTTTGTAAAACTTGTGAAAAATGTCAACGCGTAGGGAACATCAATCGAAGAAACGAAATGCCGCTCAGTCCAATTCATATCTGTGAAATTTTCGATGTTTGGGGAATTGACTATACGAGTCCCTTATTTTTCATTTGGAAATACTTATATAATTCTTTCTGTAGATTATGTATCTAAAAGGCTATCCGAAATAACGATGCTAAAACCACGGTTAAATTTCTAAAAGATTTTATTTTTTCCAGGTTTGACACACCACAGACAATAATAAGTGATAAGGGAATTGATTTTGTCAATCGAATAATTGAAGCCCCTATGAAGAAATTTGGAGTAGCTCAAAGAATCGCCACGGCCTACCATCCGCAAACAAATGGGCAAGCAGAAGTCTCGAATAGAGAAATTAAAACAATACTTGAGAAGATCGTCAAACCAAACTGTAAAGATTAGAGTATCAAGTTAACCGATGCATTGTGGGCATACTGAATTGCATATAAAGGCCCTATTGGAATGTCTCCGTACCGCCTTGTCTTCGGTAAACTGTGCCATTTACCGATTGAATTGGAACATCGTGCATATTGGGCAGTCAAGCAGTGTAACATGGAGATTGATGCAATCGGTGAAGCACATAAATTGCATATTCAAGAACGTGAGGAAAACTTTTTCTAATGGTCAAAAGAAAAAACAAAAGAATTCCATGATCGTAACATCTCTTTTAAATCTTTTTCTAATGGTCAAAAGGTTCTACTATTTAATTTTAAGTTTAAACTTTTTGCAGGAAAACTTAGATCGAAGTGGCTCGGACCTTTTGTGGTAACCAAAGTGTTTCCACATGATGCAATTGAAATTGAAGATAACACAGGAGCACGATTTAAAGTTAATGGTCAAAGGTTAAAACCGTATTATGAAAACACTCTAGTTGGTTTAATCGAAGAACTAGAATTGAAAGAATCTGTAGTCTGAATCAGGTCGTCGAGCTAAACGACGTTCAATAAAGCGCTTAATGGGAGGCAACCCATTGTTTTATTTATTTAATTTTATACTTCATTATTAATTTATTTCGGTTATTTATTTTATTTTATTTCTATTTATATTTATTTTTGGTATTTTAAATTTTTATTTATTAATATTATTTTTATTTTTTTTTAGATTGGAATAAATGTTGTATGAAAGCGACAACTATAAAAATTGGTGCATATTAGCAAAACCCACTACTACCCTACCATTTTAAAACACATTTTAAACAAAAATCCCACCTTTTTACTCCCCCCCAATCGTCCCTATTCCTAAATTCCCTTCATTTGTTTTTTTTTTCATTTTTGTTTTTTTATCCCCACACGTGGATCCCACCTCATCTACAATTTCAATTTTCAAAACCCCCATCTTTTTGACCGGTCACATCCTTATTTCCCCAATTTTTTTCCCTTTTATATTATAAAAAAAGGGAAACACAATAATAATAAAATTATAAATAATAAAAACCACCCCACCAACCCATTCTTCCCTTTTTCAGTCGGCCCCCTTCTTCTTTAACCTCTAGCCATACCAAAACCCACCCATCATGGTGTGAACTAGGAACCAAGCCCGACGACTTCCTCAAGCATCGATCAACCTTGTCGGCCAGAGGCGATATGCACCGGCGTTCGTGCCTTTCCCAAGCGACTCAAATTCGTAATCACTATCGCCAGAGCCACCTCCTCGTCGTGGCCAAGCACGACGGTACCAAGCGATCGCCCCTCCTTCACCGAAACCCAAATCAACCCCGATTTCCATTGCTGCTCCTTTTCCACCTATTGTCCGAACATCTCGGTCATCACTCCAAAGTGATGCTACCGGCTCTTCATGTTCTAGGCCACAACCTCCATGCCTAATGCCGTCACCAGCTTCTTTCCATTCAATACCACCAGCCACTTCCTCTCACTCGGTGCCCGATGCTTCTCCCTCATTCTCAATGCACTCGGTAGGCCCAAAGCCAATCGGACGAGGTAAACTCTGAACCCATTAATATTCAACCTTTATTAATGTACCATCCTATTTTTGGATATACAGAGGATTTCGAGCATGGTTTTCCAAACTACGCACCGTCACCACAAACTGTCGAACGTGGTTCTCCCTCACGGTGACATTCCGAGCAGCAACCATCCTTTCTTTCTTTTGTCGCAAGTACGGTCGAGGTCCCCTTCCATGGTGATGCTGCATCTGATCATACCGAACATTTCGAGCGTCACAATCATGGTTGAATATATTCTGTCCCTATCGAGAAAGTTTTTCAAGGATACTTGCAATTTGATGACAATAAAGCCTTGAGATTTAATAGCATTCGACATCATAAGTTTCAAGTTTGCAAGTATATTCTTCCCCATACTCTCGATACTTTACATTTGCACGAATTTGTCATGCATTATTTTAACGCCATTGGTTGGACTTTATATTCTAAGATTAGATGTAGCACATACTATGAACTGGTTTTTGAATTTTACTCCATATTTACATTTCTGCAAAATAGAGTTGTTACAGTAAATTCGTCTGATGTTATTTCTTTTCGGTTGATGGAACAGTATTTTAGGCTGTCGGTTACGGATTTTAATTTTTCCATGGGATTCGTGACTGCTGTCTAGGATCCTAGTTATTTAACTGCTTTACTTAAGATTCCGTAGGATTTTGATACCGAACTTGCTTATGAGGGGCTCACTAGCTCGGCAGGTAGAACGTTCAATGCTCGCACGACGAAAGGATGACACATACATAACCCCGCGCTTCGCTACATTCACCGGTTCCTAGCATACAATTACTCCGGACGTAACGATACTACATCATGCTTAAGTAAGGTTGAACTATTCTTTTTATGGTGTATACAAACCGGTATTAAGGTAAATTTGGGCTTATGGTTCGCGCGTGCTTTCGAGCGTGTTGTGCGCTCCGATCGCCCACTTATTCTCGGGCTTTATATTACTCACCTTGCATCTCGTCTTTTTCCATTGACATTTGACATTATGCATTTTACTTATGCTTTTGCAATGGATGCTTTAGATGCACGATGTTTGGATAAAATGAGACTTCTAGTCGACACCCTCGACACACCTTATATCGTTTCACTTGATACCATTACACCTTGTAATGAGCGTGTATTCCTTCGGAGGATAGTGCCTCAATCGACACCAGTAGAGAATTCCCAGTCGGACGTCCATGCCGAGATCCATGAAGTGCAAGGTCGACTCGACTCTATTGAAACCAACCTTACCGAGATTCTGCCTTACCTTCGCCTTGACATATCCCGACGTGGCCGCGACTACGGTCGTCACTAAACTTGGGGAGCATCTCTATTCCCTCTCTTGTGCTTTCTTTTACATATTGGAACAATATGATTTAAGTGATGGGGGTAGAATTTGCATCAAATTTTTATCTTGCTTATTCGATTGGTTGAAATTGAGTTTTTCTTAATTGTAATATGTTGAAATTTCTTGTTGCTTATCTTTTGTTTCACTTTATCTCTTTGATTTCCTTATGACTTGTGATCTTGCTTTTGTTGGAATTTAGGATGCATGATAGATAATGGGCATGACTAGTGATTTTCAATAAAATTTTACTTGACATTTTACATATTTGTTATTGCCATGTTGCTTGACTTAGTACACGTTCCACCTTTTCATGTAAGTTTTTTTAGTCTTACAAGCATATACTTTCATTATTACTCTTTATTTCATTGAGTGTTAACATTCTAGAACTTGTAGCATAATACTTGTCGAGACTACATGCTTGAATATGATGCTTTAATATGATAGGGGCACTTAGGATTAACCACTTCTCTACCCAAAATTGTCTTCCCACTCATTTCCCCTAGTTAGCCACTTTTGAGCATATTTTCATTCTTTGTTTTTACCACATATACAAAATTCAAACCTTTTCCTATTTTCATCCCTCTTTTTCATACCCTTGTCGAGACAAAAGAAGATTTGTTCCACAAAAAAATAAGGAAAAAAGAGAGCAAAGAAAGGAGTTTGAATAAAGAAGAAAAGAAAATAAAGAAGAAAAAAAGAATAGCAAAAAAAAGAGAGAAAACTGTTTGTACGAATAGCAAAAAAATAGAAAAAAAAAAGAAAAAAAAAGAGAAAAAGAAGAAAAAAATGGTTGCTTAAACTTCTTTGCTTGTCTCATTATATTGGTTCGATTCGTGACTTGAACTTCAACATTTTGCATCTTTTGTCTTGGCATTTTACCACACATTTTTTTTTGCCTTCTTCTCTACCCTACCTAAGCCCTGTTACAATCCTATTTAAAGACCCCTTGATTTTGCATCATGTTCGATTTTTAGTAGTGGAGATTGGATTTAGTTACAAACTTATGGTAATGTTTTGATTAGTTTTGGCTTGAGCGATTCTTTAACCCAACCACTTTGAGTGGAACGAGTGAATCCTTGTGAGGCTATTAAGTTTTGCTTCATTGAAATTGACAGGTTATTGAAATGTCTTGCTTTGTTTAAAATTGTTTCTAGTTATGCCTTCACTTGATTGTCTCTTGATTTCAATAATTGTTTCGATTTTGGGTCATTTGTTTATCTTAGATGCATTGTGAAATGAAGGATGGAACTTGAATTTTGATATATTAGTTGAGAAATGCTTAAGGACAAGCATTGAATAAGTGAGGGGGAATTTGATAAGTGTTTCACTTGATTAATATTTTATCCTTAATTACTCTTTAATAATTAGTTCATGTCGTTGAATTGGACGTTTTTGTGCATTTTCTATGCAGGACTTTAATTCTGGAAATTGCACTTAGAAGGCAACGTTTTGCAATTTTATTTTCTGGAATCAAGGCTAGGCTAGTAAGAATGACTTTGGGCATGAGAGTCTGACGTGACCTCTAGTCAGCAGCTTCTAGAAGGTCCAGTCAGCAGTTTCTAGAATGTCTAGTCAGCAAGAATGGACGAGTGAATCAGCTGCATTTTAAATTCAAAACTAGAAATTATCTTTTGTTTTTAGGATTTAATTTAAATATTTTCAAGAATTATCTTTTATTATTTTTAGGTTATTTTTAGGGTTTTGAAGAACTATAAATACCCTCTTGGGGTAAGCTAGAAAATCATCCCTCATTATTTGGTTTTGTTCTTGTTTTCTAATTTCCATAAAATTCTCTTTTTCTCTACATTTCATTTTTAAGTTTTTTCTTAAAAAATGTTGAGTATGATTTCTTGCATAATCATGATAAGCTAATTTTCCAAAAAGCCAAAGGCTAAAGCAACAACTCAATTCCAATCATGAGAGTTGAAAAGCACTTTATATCTTCGAATATATTTCTCAATTTTCTACAAACTTGGATTGGCAATCGACCTTTCCTTTTAAAATCCTTACACTTTCAAGTTCAAAAAGGATCTGCTGGTTTGAAGGTTGTTTCGATTTATAGTTGGGAGGAAGGATCAGCTTGTAGCACATTGACTTCTTGTGAACACACTTAGAGGCGGTCTGTTAAGGGAAATTGAGATCAGTTTCGATTCTCACTGAGACAACATAGTCCGAGTCGGGTTTTTCTAGATTTTAAACCGTTTTATTCTAATGGCGATAGTCGTGGTTAGTTTAGCCAGAAAACTGAAATTCAAAAATTGATTTTGGATTTTCGGTTTACTGAAGAGAAAAACAAGTTACAAGGGTTGGGCTTTATAGATTGTAACCGGCATTTATCCAAAGTATAATCTTATTCGATGATCGATTGAAAATGAGTCAAAGCGGAGCCTGAGGCTGATACTTAAATTGAGTTTCATTTTAAATTTACTTTTGTTAAATTCTTTGATTTAAATTTCTATTTCTTCATTTTATTTTAATTAAACTCTTTGATCAAAACCCCCCATTTTTATCTCATTTCACCTAAATCAAGAACTAAAAGCTTTCTACATCAGAATTTCCTAAGTCTCTGTGAATCGACCCTTTTTCACTTTACTGCGCTATTTAATTATTTCTTTTGAGATTAAGGATAATTATTTTGACAGTTTACGACGCTTGTCAAATTGTGACTGAGATTATATGGATATAATTACGTAATCATTCCATTCTGTTTTCATGGGGTGAGATTGTATGGTGGAAGAAGTGGTTATCATTCCTTTTAAGGTTGATACTAAAATCGCAATGGATTTGTGACGATTGGTTGGGAAAGAGTTTTGGGGAACCTTTACATTGTGTTGGAGTGTTGGAGTATTGGGTGCATTGCATCATGCTTGTATTTGCACCATGATTTGTAGTTACTTTTTGAGTTATATATATATATATATAATTGTTGTGAGTATATGATAAGTTGTATGTACTTTAGAGACACACTGAGCTTTATAGCTCATACCCCTACAGTTCTTACAGGTATTCAGGATTTAGGTGATTTGGTACTGGAGGCGTTATTACAGACTTTTTACATATTATTTTATGATATAATTAATTTGATTTTAGGTTTTTATTATACCTTGTTCACTATATTTATAATTGGGGTTATAAATACATTTTATTTTAGGAATTTTTGGTGTTTTTATTTTGAGATATTAATTATGATATTTTATTTTAATTATAGATTTAATATTATTTATTTATATTTATAATTATTTTTGTAAATGATTTTCGAGTTGTGTGTGGGTGAAATTATTTTTATAACATTTTGGATTCGATTGAACACTTTGGATCGTGAAAAGAGGGTTACATTTAATGGTATCAGAGTTGAGTTCAACCCACGAACTATGAGGCTCTCCAGACTTGGTTTTAAAATTTTTGGGTTAAATAGGGATTTTTAAAAAAAATTGATGAGTTATAATAATTTATGATATTTATATATATAAATGTGTGATTTATTCTAAACCTTCGATACCGATTCTTTCTGCAGTACTTTTTACTGAGGTAGATAGATAGTATGTCACCACATAAGAGTGCTAGACTTACGACTGGCCGCGGCCAAGGTCGAGGCTGAGGCTTTACTGCTAAGGCAGTAAGTGACCCTACTCCTGTGTTCGAGTCTGAGGAGAATGTGGAGGAAATGCCAAATGTTGATGAGGATAAGCTGCACGTTGGTGTTGAGGGTCAGATAGTTGTTGGAGGAGACTTTCCTACTAAGGAAGCTCCTATCGAGGATGTTCTCAATACTGGGGACAGTGAGATCGTAGAGTTAGATAGTGCCACGGTTAATCGAGAGTTATTGAGATTACTTCGTGGATCCATTGAAGGTCAGTCTGAGGGTCCGAGGAGGCCCATTTCTGGTGATTTTATAGCTGTAAGGATGAAGGTGTTTGAGGGTAGAACCGGTACAAATCCTTCAGTTGTTGAGTATTGGCTAAAGGATTTACAAAGATTGTTTGTAGAGATGAACTACCCTGCTGGGCAGAAAGTTAGTGCTGCTATCTCTTTACTGAGAGGTGAGACCCAAAATTGGTGAGACTCTGTGGAAGAGTCTACTTCCACTAGATAGATTACATGGGATTAATTCAGGGAGTCTTTCCAAGATTGTTATATGGGTAAGGAGTTTCTCGACAAATGTAAGGACGAATTTATGAACTTGAGATAGGTGGACATGTTCGTTAATGATTATGAGATAAAGTTCTTGAGATTTGTTCGTTATGCGTTGGTAACAAATGAAAAAGAAAAATGTGATTGGTTTAGGAAGGGATTACGACTTTCATTATAGGTTGGGGTTAACATGTATCACGATAGAGTATTCAGTGACCTGGTTAGTTGAATTAGATCTGTTGAGAGTTTGGAGGCTCGTACTAAGGCTCAGAGGGTTCAGGACAAGGAGCATAGTAAAAAACCAGTGGGCACATCAGCTCAGCCTGTTACAGGTGGTCTTTCTGTTAAGAGGCTTAGAGAAGATACAGCTCAGCCTAGTTATCTGAGAGTAAGGCCTGTAGTTTTGGTAACTCCAATGGGTAGTGTTGGTAGTTCTACTGGACCTCTTCCCATGCATCTATGTTCTTATTGTAATAAAAGACATGGGGGCGAGTGTTGGAGAAAGATCGGGGCTTGTTTTATGTACGGTTCACAAGAGCATTTCTTTAGAGATTGCCCCCACCTTCCTATTAGTTCTTTTGTGCAAAGTCTGTCTCAGGCTTCAGTTCAGGCTATTATTGAGAGTAGAGGATAGGTTAGACTGGTTACTTCGGGTTCAGCTACTAGAGGTAGGCCGGTTCAGAGTGGTGGAGCTTCTAGATTTAGGGCGAGACAGCCTGGGTTAGTATATGCTACTAGGAGGCATGACGCTCGTGATGAGCCTGACGTTATAGCATGTACTTTCTGTATTCATTCTATTCCTTATTTTGCTTTACTTGATATTGGTTCGACACATTCCTATGTGGCAAGTGCTGTGTCTTGGGGTCATAAGATTACTGTTGAAAACATTGAGTCTGCGGTAACTGTTCAAGGTCTGGTGGGTAACTCTGTGGAGGTTAATAAAATATACCGTAATTATGCCTTAGAGATTCAAGGGGAAATCTTTCCTACCGATTTACTAGAGATGACATTAAGTGAATTTGACCTTATACTTGGTATGGACTGGCTTTCTAAGCACCGAGTTAATCTGGATTGTGAGAAGAAAAGGGTAACTCTGAGAACCTCCGATGACCGACAAATAACCCTAGTTGGTGAACATAGAGGGGTTCTCTCTAATGTGATCTCAGCCCTTAAAGTCGAAAAGTTGATTAGAAAAGGGTCCATGGCTTATTTGGCTTACGTTCTAGATCCAAGGCAATCTGACTCTAGGATTGATAAAATTCGAATGGTGAAGGACTTCCCTGATATATTCTCGAAAGAATTGCTTGATGTTCCACCTAAGCGTGATGAGGTTGAGTTTGGCATTGAGGTCTATTCTAGTACGGCTCCTATGTCTATGGCACCTTATCGAATGGCACCTAAAGAACTCAAGGAGTTGAAAGTACAGTTGCAAGAGCTGTTAGATAGGGGTTTTATTTGACCAAGTGTTTCACCTTAGGAAGCACCAGTCCTATTTGTAAAGAAGAAGTATGGATCACTTCGGTTGTGCATTGATTATCAGAAGCTAAATAAGTTGACGATTAAGAACAGGTACCCCTTACCTCGTTTTGATGACTTATTTGATCAGTTCCGAGGAGCTACTGTGCTCTCCAAAATTGACTTAAGATCGGGGTACTATCAGCTTAAGATGAAAGATTATGATATGTTCAAGACAGCTTTTTGAACTCGATATGGGCACACTATAAGTTCTTGGTAATGCCCTTTGAGTTAACTAATGCCCCTGTTGCTTTTATGGACATGATGAATAGGGTGTCTCAACCCTTCCTAGATTAATTTGTGTTGGTATTTATAGATGACATTCTGGTATACTCTAAGTCTGAGGCTGAGCATGAGGAGCATCTGAGAGTTGTTTTGCAAACTTCAAGATAGAAGCAGCTTTATGCTAAGTTTTGCAAGTGTGAATTTTAGCTATTTGAGGTGATGTTTTTGGGTCATATAGTTTCTGCTGAGGGTATTCGTGTGGATCCGAAGAAGATTAAGGTAATTATGGGCTGAAAGCAACCTAAGAATGTTTTTGAGATTCGTAGCTTCTTGGGTTTAGCTGATTATTATCGAAGGTTTGTTGAAAGGTTTTCGATTATTGCGGTACCTCTGACTAAGCTTCTAAGGAAAAGTGTTCCATTTGTTTGGACCGAGGCTTAGGAGGCTAGTTTTGAGAAATTAAAGTCTGTGTTGACTTAAGCACCAGTTTTGATCCAACCTTAGCCTGGGAAAGCTTATACTACCTACAGTGATGCTTCTCACACTGGATTAAGTTGTGTGCTAATGCAAGAGGGAAAGGTTATGGCTTATGCCTCTCGGTAGTTGAAATCGCATGAGATTAATTGCCTTACTCATGATCTTAAGCTTGTTGTAGTAATCTTCGCTCTTAAAATTTGGAGACACTATCTCTATGGGGAGAAGTGTTATATCTTCACTGATTATAAGAGCTTGAAGTATTTGCTTACTCTGAATGAGCTTAATTTGAGGCAGCGTCGTTGGTTAGAACTCCTTAAGGATTATGATTGTGAGATTGAGTATCACCCTGATAAGGCTAATGTGGTTGCAGAAGCCTTAAGTCGTAGTGCTGTGACAGAGCTGAGGGCGTTGTTTGCCAGAATGAACTTGTTTGAGGATGACAGTTTATTAGCTGAACTCCGTGTTATTCCCACTTTACTTTCGGAGATTAAGGCTGAGCAGGAAAATGATCTATATCTTGAGCATCATAAGAGAGAGGTGGAGGAAGGTACATCTGTAGACTTCTCGATGGATCAGAATGGTTTACTATGTTTTCATGGTCGATGCTGTGTTCCGAGGGATTCTGAGATTAAGCAGATTATTCTCCATGAGGCACATAATAACCCTTATTCTATGCACCCTGGCGGAGATAAGATGTATAAGAATCTTTGTGACAGGTATTGGTGGAAGGGTTTGAAGAGGGATGTTGTGGATTTTGTGTCGAAGTGTCTGACTTGCCCGAAAGTTTAAGACGAGCATCAATGCCCTTCAGGGTTACTGCAACCGATTGAGATTCTTCAATTGAAATGGGAAAGGGTGACTATGGATTTTGTAAGTGGTTTTTCCTTAACACCGTCCAAGAAAAATTCAGTGTGGGTGATTATGAATCGACTCACTAAGTCCGCACATTTCATTTCTGTAAGGATCGATTATCCTTTGAGTAAGTTAGCTCGACACTACATCTCAAAGATAGTTCGTCTTCATGGGGTGTCGTTATCTATCATCTCTAATCGAGATCCGAGGTTTACTTCAAGATTTGGGAATCCTTGCATCTTGCTTTGGGTACTCGATTAAACTTCAATACTCTTACCATCCGCAGACTGATGGTCAATCCGAGCTAGTGATTCAGGTCTTGGAAGACATGTTGAGGGGTTGTGTGATTGAGTATCAAGGGAGTTGGGAGGATTTCTTACCGTTGGCTGAATTCGCTTACAATAACAGTTATTAAGCTAATATTAATATGGCTCCTTACGAGGCTTTGTATGGGCACAAGTGTCGTACCCCTATCGATTAGACTGAGTTGACTGAGCATCGGTTATTGGGACCAGATCTTTTTAACGAGTCTGAGAAAACTGTTAAATTGATTCGTGAGAGGCTTAAGGCTGCTTTTGACAGGCAAAAGTCTTATGCCTACCTGAAGCGTTGGGATATTGAGTTTAGTATAGGAGATGAGGTTTTCTTAAAAGTGTCTCCATGGAAAAAGGTGCTTAGATTTGGGCGGAAGGGCAAATTGAGTCCTCATTTTATCGGTCCATACCAGGTACTTCGTCGAGTGGGATCAGTTGCTTATCAGCTTGAGTTTCGCCTGAGCTTGAGCAGATTCATGATGATTTCCATGTCTCCGTGTTAAGGCGTTATCGATCGAACTCATTTCACATTGAGCTTATTGAGGAGATCGAGGTTCGTCCAAACTTGAGTTTTGAGGAAGAGCCAATTGAGATCATTGCTCAGGATGAGAAAGTTCTTAGGAGGAAGACCATTAAGATGGTTAAGGTCTTGTGGCCCAACCATGGTTATAAGGAGGCTACGTGGGAGCGCAAAGCCGTCATCAAGGCCTAGTATCCACATCTTTTTGGTCCAGGTAAATTTCGAGGACGAAATTTCTTTTAAGGGGGGAGAGTTGTAACACTCTAAAATTTTTAGGGAATAAATTAAGGAATTATGAAGATTTACGAGTTCTTTGTGTAAATTTGGTAAATTTTGGGACCTAATTGGGCATTAAATTTTTCTTTGGACTTGGTTGTGAATAGGGTAAAAATGTGGGTTTAAATCGAAAACCCTAAAATTTTTCAAGGGTCTCCAATTAAATTTTCATTTTTTGTGGGGTATTTAAACACCCTTAAAAACTTTTTTGTCTTTTCTTCTTCCCAATTTGTTTGTTGTTACCGATTCATGCTCTCCTCAAAAGCTCTCTCAACTTTCTCATCCCTTTAATTTTCGATGAAGCTCCGATGAGTGTCCTCCCGCCATCCGTACCTTACACCGTCATAACCAAAACCTTTCTTATCATCTCACGAGTAAAACCCCTTCAAGCAAAACCCCCAAGCGATCACCGTTAGTCTCTTTTGTCGAGGAAAAACATTCGGGTTGTGTCATCGATCCTTTTTTCCATCGTGTTAGTTACCGTTCGTGACTTTGCGTGAGTTGTACTCTTGGTGTTGTAACTGTTTAGGCCTTGTCATTGTGGTTTTTTCTGTTTTCGCATGGAGGAGTATGGTGGTTGAGGTAGTGTCGTCGGTGGGCAAGGGGAGATCTCTAAGTGTGTGTGGTTGTGTTGTCAAGTGGTTTTTAGGTCAAAGGTGGCAAGCCAATGTTTAGTGCCCAAATTGTGACCCAATAGCATGCCTTTTGTGAGCCCAACTTGTGACCCAAATCAAGACAAATTAAGTGAACCATAACTTTGACCCAATTACCTTAAACCCTTTAAAAATCTTTAAGCCAAACCAATTGAAAACAAAACCCAAAGTCTTTGACCCAATAACCCAAACCCAAAGTGAACCAAACCTAATTGAACCAAGTCCAAGTCCAAACCAAGTCAAACCGTTGACCATTAACCGTTGATCGTTGACTTTTTCTGAAAAATCATACCCTACCATTTTTCGACGTCCTGAGTTTGTTTACGCTGTCTATTTTACTAAATTTGAACCTGAAAGCCTCGTTTTGACTATTTTATCTTTTGTGTTATACTTTAAGTTATTTAGAGTTTTAATTTGGGATTACTAATATAAGATATTTGTGTTTAGGTGATCATGATTCCGAGGCGAATAATCTACCTCCTCCTTCACCTGTGCAACCCATTCCTCCATCGGTTCCGAGAGCTACACATAAGTTACTTTAGTTTAGTCTTGTGTTAAAATTGTGGTTAGGATTTTAATAATATTTAGTTGTATTTGTAGGATCTAATCCTGTTAGACCGAGTACTCGTACAGCACGTGACGGACGATCTCCTCGTCGCTAGAGTTCTATTTGCTTGACGTGTGTTTTTAACTAGACTTAACCTATCTTTTGAGATGTTGTGACTTAGGTGATTGCATGATATATTAAGGTACATGTTGTTGATGTGATGATTATGTTGAGGTATGAAATTGGCATGATTGAGACTGAGTTGAGTAATTTATGTTGACCATGTCATGCATTTACTCTGAGCTTGTGTTGATTAAAATTATTGTGTTCTCTATTGTGCATTGAGGTATTATAAACTTATGAGAAACACTGTGAAATTGTGACTGAGATTATATGGAGATAATTACGTAATCATTCCATTGTGTGTTCATGGGGTGGGATTGTATGGTGGAAGAAGTGGTTATCATTCCCTTTAAGGTTGATACTAAAACCACACTGCGATTGGTGACGATTGGTTGGGAAAGGATTTTGGGGAACCTTTTCACTGTGTTGGTGTGTTGGAGTATTGGGTGCATTGCATCATGCTTGTGTTTGCAACATGATTTGTGGTTACTTTTTGAGTTATATATATATAATTGCTGTGAGTATATGATAAATTGTATGTACTTTAGAGACACACTGAGCTTTATAGCTCATACCCTTACAATTTTTACAAGTATTCAGGATTTAGGTGATTTGGTACTGGAGGCGTTATTACAGACTTTTTACATATTATTTTACCATATAATTAATTTGATTTTGGGTTTTTATTATACCTTGTTCATTATATTTATAATTGGGGTTGTAAATACATTTCATTTTGGGAATTTTTGGTGTTTTTATTTTGAGCTATTAATTATTTTATTTTATTTTAATTATAGACTTAATATTATATATTTATATTTATAATTATTTTTGTAAATGATTTTGGGCTATCGAGTTCTGTGTGGGTGAAATTACTTTTATAACCTTCTGGATCCAGTCGAACACTTTGGATCGGGTAAAGGAGGTTACAAACCATCACTCTTAAAATCAATACCGAAAAAATTTCACACATAATCGTAAAGAAATAGAGTAAGAGTTTAATTTGTTTTAGTACCGTTATGGCCATGTGCTCATCCCGTTTCATGAACATGTACAAGGGAAAACTATAAATAAAATCTCGTTGAAGTGGCACCACTTCATGTCCACATAGGTGGATTTCATGACAATTAATCTCCATCCATTAAGAGTAAAACTCATCCTCCTAAAATATAATCACTAAATCATGGTTTTTAGTGCACATTGTCATACTATAACTTTTTATTACCCTTTAAACCTTGAAACTAACTTTTGGCTAGAAAAAGGTAGGGTTCCATTATCAATGATGCAATTAGAATGATTTTAATCCCATCTTAGGGGTGATACTTTTAATTAAATTCCTTGACAAACCTTTTGTTAGTGGATTCGCTAAATTGTCAATTGAATTAACATAGGTAACAATTATCACACCGTCCCTAATCAATTGTCTCACATACTCCTGTCTCAAACTTATATGTCTAGACTTTCTATTGTACACCTTATTGTATGTTTGAGACATGGTGGATTCATTATAACAATATACAGAAATAGCGAACCTATGTTTTGGCCACAACTTTATATCTAACAATAGATTTCTTAGCCATTTTGCTTCTTTACAAGTAGTCGTCAGGGCTATAAATTCAACCTTCATAGTTGAATATGAGATCCAAGTTTGTTTCCTGGAGGCCCAATTAATGGCTCCACCTCCGATCGTAAAAATCTATCCAGATGTGGATTTATTGTCACTTAAACTTGTAATCCAACTTGCATCCGAGTAACCTTCTAGTACCGCATGATAATCACTATAAAATAATCCCAAATTTTATGTTTTCTTAATATAACAAAAAATCCTACAAATTCTTTTCCAATGATCGGCACTAGGATAATTTGTAAATCTTGCCAATTTGCACACAGCAAATGCGATATCGGGTTTAGTGCAATGCATTGCATACATTAGACTTCCAATTGCGCTTGCATACTCAAGTTGCGCTATAGCCCTACCATTATTCTCACTGAACTTAAAGTTTGAATCGTATGGAGCATTCAAATTCTTAATATTCAAGTGTTTGAAACTTTTCCAATACTTTCTCGATGTAGTGAGATTGGCTGAATGCAAAGCCCCTTTCATGCTTTTTCACCTTTATACCTAGAATTGTATCTACCTCGTTGAGATCCTTCATCTTAAAATTTGAGGTTAGATACTCTTTGGTCTCACGAACACCTTCCATGTTCGTCCAAAAAATCAACAAATCATCTTGTGTTCATTCCCAGGAAGCATAAAGCCTTTGGTTGCTCCATGTAGACTTCTTCTTCGACATCACCATTCAAAAAATTCATCTTAACATCCATTTGATGTGCATGTAACTTATGGATGGATGCAAGTGCTATAAGAATTCGAATGGAGGTCATCCTAGCCACTGGTGCATAGGTGTCAAAATAATCTAGGCCTTCCTTTTGCTTAAATCCTTTAGCCACCAACCTAGCCTTAAAGATTGGAAATCCCCCTATTGGAGTGTTCTTCCTTTTAAACACCCATTTACATCTGATAAGCTTCGATCCTTGAGGAAGATCAACTATAATCCAAGTATTATTGGATAATATTGAATTCATTTAATCATTGATTGCCTCTTTCCAAAATGCCGCATCCTTAGAAGTCATGGCTTCACCATAAGATTGTGGATCACCATCCACATTAAACATTATGAGGATCTTCTTAATTACGGATTCTCTATTTCCCTCAATAAGGAATGCTAGGGATTGTAAGGAAATAAAATCGAGACCAAAATCCTTTACTTTTCTCACTCTTTGACTTTTCCTCGATTCTATATCTTTATTGTCACAAAGACTTCTTTTGGTTTGATCACTTGAGATCATTGGTTGATATTTTTTTTCCAAATCCGTTAAAACATTGAAAAACTTATTTTCAATGAATACAACATCTCTTGTTTCAATTATCGTATTTGACACTAAGTCAAGAACACGATATGCCTTAGAATGTTGGGCATATCCAACGAATGCACCATTGACGACTCTTGGGCCAAACTTTGTTCTTTGTTGGTTAGGAACTCTATAGTAAGCCAAACACCCCTACACTTTGAAATAATTTAAGTTTGGCATCCGACCCTTCCATAACTCATATGGAGATACTTTGAATTTTCTCGATGGTATTCTGTTAAGGATATAACACACAGTCAATAATGCTTCACCCCATAAATTATATGGAAGTTTAGCATTTAACAACACCGAGTTAACCATATCCACTAAAGTACGGTTCTTTCTTTTCGCCAAACCATTTTGTTACGGAGTATAAGGCGCAGAACACTCATGTACCACACCTTGTTCCTCACAAAATACATTAAATTCATTTGAAAAATATTCACCACCTCTATCACTACGAAGCACTTTGATTTTCTTACTAAACAAATTCTCAACCTCATTTTTAAAATGTTTAAACATATCAAAAGCCTCGTGTTTACTTTTCATGACATACACTTAAGTAAATCTAGAAAAGTCATGTATAAAAGTGATAAAATATTGTTTTCCACCTCTTGTTAGAGTTCCATTTAATTCACAAACATTCGAATGAATTAAATCTAACACTTGCGAATTCCTTTCACACTTATTAGGAAATGGCTTCTTGGTTATTTTTTATTGAATACAAGTTTCACATTTATCCACAAACTCATCATTACTTAGATTGATATAACCATTCTTTTGCATATATTGTAAAGTTTTAAAATTAAAATGTGTTAAATGTGCATGCGACAAAGGATAAGACTCAACAATATAAGCAGAAGAATTGACTTTATTCATATCAGTGCTCAACTTGAACATACCTTCATTACAATATCCTTTTCCTACATGTATATCAACCTTAAGCAAGACAAACTTATCGGATTCCAAGATAACCTTGAACCCCTTGTTACACAGAAGACTCACAGACACTAAATTCTTTCTCACATCGGGAACATGCAACACATTAGTCAAAATCAATTTCTTCCCAGATGTGAAGTTGAGTTCCATCGTCCCTTGACCGATTGATAGTTACCCATAAGCACTTCATGGTTTGCCACTAATTCATAATTCTTGAATTGTTGTCGGTAATTACACACATGGACAGTAGCACTAGAGTCAAGCCACCAATTATGAGACTTATCGATCATGGCTATGTTGAGTTCGGTAATCATACCAATCTCCAATTCTTGACCCCTTTTGTAACCATGGCCACTAAGTTCATATCCTCCACCATATTGCCTTTGGAAGTTGTGGCATCTTGCTTCTTTTTAAGAAGTTTACAATCTTTAATGTAGTGTCCTTTCTTATTGCAATTATAACAATTGCAAGATTTTTTTTCTTCTTGTTTTGCATGTCATTGGTCTCGAATGTGGCCTTTCTTTTACCATTTCAAGAGTTCTTGGACTCGCTCACATGGTTCACTTTTGAACTTTGAGAAAGATACACAGCATCACGCTTTCGAGTTTCCTCTTCAATGTGCAAATGCCTAAGTATTTTCTCCACAGTGAAGTCCTCTGCCATATGCAGAAGTTTCTTCCGATAATTATTTCAAGACGAGGGTAATTATGAGATGATAACCTCGACTTGTAACATTTCCGGAATAACAACTTTCAAGTCACGAAGTTTGCTTACAAATACTTGTAATTCATGGACTTGTTCCATGATCGGGATACTATTAAGCATTTTGAATTCAAAATATTTCATCATTAAAAATTTATCGGTACCTTGTCGCTCGGTGTTGTATTTCTCTTTAAGGGCTTTCCATATTTTCACCGGGGATTGCATCGACATGTAAAGATCATACAATCGATTGGACAAGGTGTTTAGAATGTGTCCACGACATGTGAAATTGTCATCCTCACGCTTCTTCTTGAGTTCGGCCACTTTTGCAATTTCTTTTGGATTTGCATTAGGGGCGGCATCCTCCATGGGTTATAAGTTTGGATCCAGAACGTACACCATATTCAAGAAGGTAAGAAGGAACAACATCTTATCCTTCCAACGATTGAAGTTTGAGCCATCAAATCGGTCAAGTTTCACAAACTCTTGGTTCATCACATTGAATGCGGTGGTAGCCTCCGTCGCCATCTTCAAAATAGTTCTCTTTGATTGGCGTCACTCGTGCCTCGAAGTTTACTATTTAATTCAATATCGTCTCCGGATCTATCTTTTCTCAAAATCTCCAACATTAATTATAATTGGAAAAAGAGACATGGTCTCTGAATGAGCTCCTATGTTCAAGATGACGAAAGGTTACAAGAAATGATAGAATGTGCTCATTTAGCCGCCCTAAAGGATAAGAAAGACAAAAAGATAAACGAAAATTAAGGAAATTGCGGATACGATACAAGAAAAGAAAGAACAAAAGGAACCAACTAAGGATGGTTGTTTCTTTTGTGGTACAACATGTTTACAAAAGAAAAATTGTACAAATTATCATGCTTGGCGTGTTAAGAAATGTACAATTTTTTATTTTGTTTGTTTTAACGTTAATTTGACTTCTGTACTTAGACGCACATGGTGGATAGATTTCAGAGAAATAACTCACATTGGTATGTCTATGCAGGGTTACGAGAATTGCAAAGGCCAAATTATGGTGAAAGATACATTTATATAGGCAATGGCCATTCAATAGAAATTGAAGGAATTGAAACTTTATATTAGTATTTAGAATTGAATTTTATTTGGATTTGAATGAAGCTTTTATTGTTGCGTATTTTAGGCAGAATTTGATTTATATTTCAACAATTTACAAATTTGGTGAGCCTTGTTCATTTAAAATAGGAAAACTTAGTCTTTTTCAGAATTCAAATTTGGTTGCCTCTAATTCTTTATCAGGTTATGATAATCTATATTTACTTGATACTATTGCTTCATTTAATGAACCGTTACGTACTATCGTAATAGGTAAAAAACACAAATTAACCCCTAAAAATTTGACTTCATTGTGGCATAAAAGATTAGATTATGTCTCTAAAAGGAGAATTGAGAACTTATGTTTGATCTTATTCTTGATCCATTTTATTTTTTTGGATACTCAGGAAGATCAAGATCTAAGTTGTTATAAATTTTATGATGTTGAAAAATTTTGGTTTAGAAATCAATTTTGTTGCATGGTAAAAATTAAAAAAAAAAAATTGAGTGGTTGGAAAAATTAGTACATGTTATTTGAGTTAGGCGCTCTATTTGTTTCTCGAGTTTGATCAAAATGATCTTCTCAATTATTCTTAAACTTCGGTTTGCTTAGAGTGTGGACTCTGATTTCACAAACCCGATACACAAAATAAAAACTTTATCTATATTCAATAGGAATATTAATACATCTTAAAATCTAGAAATCTAAAAGACAAGCTTTCTCAAAATATGAAATTTATTTGGGAAAATAAATAACACTAGATTTTGACAAAGTGTCAGCACTTCAGTGGTGTGTGTTTGACCTAGCCAATGATTTCTATTTATAAAGAAAAACACAAGAATCTCAGTTCAACAAAAGTTAAATAAATAATATTATTTTAATTGGAAAAACACAAGCATTCCCAAAGGAAATACCAAGAAGCAAAAGCCCAACTCTTTGTCTCTGGACTAGAGTTGCTGTCCACTGTCAATCTCTCCCATTACGAACAGTTATATATATATATATATATTATCTCGTCTTTAAATCAACTCATATAATTTTACTAACCAAAAAATTATTTTTTTATCTCTTAAAATATTATTTATTTAATTAAAATAAATTTAATTAATTTTCTAATTAAAATATTTTCTCAATTCAATTTAATTTCATTAAAATCATGATGATTTTATCATATTAAAATCTATGAATGAATAAATTTAATTACCTTATTCACTAAAATTATAATAATTAATTAATTTAATTTTTATTTCTAACTTCAATTATTTAATTATAATCAATTAAATAATAATTCAAAAATATTAATTTAATCTTTAAATCATCTATTACATTATTGCATTAAGGAAGAAACTTTTTTCTTAAAGGATTAAATTGATAGATTACTCTTTTCAAATAAATTTTTAAATGAATAATTTAAAAAATTACTTATCACAATAAAATTAGGAATTCTTAACTATTTTAAAATAACATATTTAAATATTTTAATCATATTAGAAAACTAGTTTGCATCCCATGTGATGCACAGATTTATTATATTTAATAATATAAAATTATAACTTTAAGTTTTTTTTATAAAAATAGATTTGTAGATAATAAAATTTTGAAATTAAAATAATAATTGATAACTAAGATTGTAAAGAAATAAAAAAAAAAAATCATAGAAAAGTATTAACAATATTTAAAAATCTTTTTACTTTTATATTAAACAGTTTAAAGTTAATAAGAAATATATTTGTGCCTTAAAATATAACAACTATTTTTTATTATGTTTTAGAAACCTTGTAATTTTTACATATTTTAATTAAAATATTTTACGTAATAAATTTATAATTTTATTCCTCTAGCAATTACTTAAATATTAAAAAAATTTAAAGAAATTAAAAAGATATTTTAGTTTATACTAGCCATGTATTAGATTATTCATCTAAGTCCGTCCAAAATTTGGTAAAGTTTGAGTAAAAATATTAAGCTTAAAAATTGGATTGAAGTAAAAAAAATTAAGATCGTTTAAAATATGAGTTGAGTTTATACTTGAACATTTAAAACTCGAATCTGACCTAATCTAATCCATTTTAAGTTTATATTATGTAATTTAAAACACATTAAAAAATTAATTCTATAATAAATATATAATATTATTCTGATGTGAATATAGTTAAGATAATTATATAAAAAATTTAAATAAATAAAAAATTAATAAATATGAAAATAATATAATATATATATTTTTAAAAAAATAAAAATAATATTGGCAGCCGTTGAAGAAAAATTTTAAGCCCAAATGTTAGTATCATGCATTCATGCTTAAACTCATCCTCATAAACGCTTCTGGTTTATATTTAAGGGTACGACACTTAGCCTGTACGAGAAAAAAAAAGAGTAAAAAGCTAGAAAAAAAAATTGGCTTCAGCCGGTCCAAGTTGGTCACGTCCTTAAACACGGCGTTGCATCGACTCGATCCCTAGGAAAAAGGCGACGAATCAAGTGATCCTCAGTTACGCAGCCACACTTGAGCCATGGCTGCTCCTCTGCTTCGTAAAGGCATCTCACTGCTCCGCCTTCGGCTGCAACAATATAACCTTCTTGCAGCTGGAATCCCATCGTCTCCTCGTCGTCCTTGGTGCGCTGCTGCAGAGTCGGCTGGGCTCGAAGAGGAAGTATCCTCCGCGGAGAAGAGCAGTGCGGTGCCTAGCGTGAGGGACCCGAAGGATTACCATGTGTTGGATGATCCTGATTACAGGAAATGGAAGGATAAGGAGGAAGAGATTCTTCGTGATATCCGTCCTAGGATTTTGCTCGCTAGAAAGATTCTTCGTGATTATAGGTCAGTCTCACAGCTCTTGTCATTTTCACCATTTATTTTAGGCTCCATTTGCATATAATTCATTTGAATCTTTGCTGATATGATTTCATATACGTATCGCTTAATCAATACAATATAGTTAATCTTTCACCCTAAACCCTAAACAAGAGAGCAAAAGTAATAAAAGCAACTTGAATTTCTAATGTATTAAAGTTTAGTCCCATATTTATGCTGATGTTAACTTGAATTTCTAACAAATGATCAAGCTTGGCATGGTTGCGTTGCAGTTGCTTCTTTTTGCGATTAGAGTAGGAACTTGTTCAATCTTGTGGATAAATCTTGAATGCTTTCAAAAACATTGCTTTTTATTGCTTGGATGAAAATTATACTTCCTATTTGTATTTAAAAGAAGTTGTGTAAGTAGGAATGTGGAATCTAATGGTGTCAGCAAAAGAGCTTTTTAATGTCGCCTAATCATCTTCTTGCCTGCTATTCAAAACACTGCTGCTAAGTTTCCTATATCAGTCTCTGAGGTTATCTTCTCTTATCAAGGACATGAGAAGATGAAAGCAGAACTGGGATGTTGTCTACATTGGCTGTACAGACATTATAATCCAATTTTATATTTTACCCAAATTAGTAATAGAGAGAAAGAACACTATCAAATAAATTGCAGAGAATAATTCTCTGTGTGGTTGGGTTATACATGTGCAAGAATCAAGTAGGTAAACTGTAGCTGCAGATATTTTTACATCTTGTGAAAATTTGGGAAACCAAATAAATGAGCAAAAACGGAACTCTCTAAATTGTCTTAAACTTTCAATATGTTAAACATCCCTTCTGAGGTTATTATGGAAAATATTCTCCAGAGTGGTAATGTAGCTACATTTTAGAAAAATTACTAATGAAATTAAGTTTTGACATAGAACCTACGAAGTTTTGACATAGAACCTACGATTCACACCACTAATAGAAAATCAAGCTAACATTTTTTAGATACTCTTTGGATGAAGCAGTGAATAAGTTGAATCAGTGTGTATACAGTGCAACAATGTTAAATATTAGTCAACGTCGTCAATGATTCTTCCTTCTAATTATTTTTCTCCTATTGTTAGGTATAAGGATGGGGAACACTTAACTGTTGCAGATGAGGAAGCTGTAGTAGAGATGCTTCTTCGTTGTCATCCAGATTCTGTAGATAAAATTGGATGTGGAGTTTATTCTATTATGGTGAGTTTCTGTTGGCATTACCTTTTGTTGGGGGTTTCACTGTTTTGGTTGAGTTGCTAGGTAATCAAACATATCTTCTGGATAAAAAAACTTCAAAGTATTTCCATAGTCAAGTCTGTTCTGTAGATCAATTTGGTGGTTTCATATCTGGATAATATCTATCGTAAACTTAAAAGAACAAAGCTCTTTGTTTCTTATGTCCTACTTTCAAAATTTTTCCTACCTGTATTTGCTTTGAATTTACTCAAATAACTAAATGATAAGCTACCATTCTCTGTTCCTTGTGGTTAAGTGTTGTTTTCCTTCATAGTTGTTGCAGCATCTGGCAAATTGTGCAATTTAGAAGAACAAACTATGGGTTTTCTAATATATTTTTGGCTCGGTAAGCCTTGATTTAGAAGAATAAATTCCCACTGAATGTAAAATGGTGCCCTGAGTTTCAATCATGGTTCTACCATGTTTTGGACCTTAGTTCCTTTTCTATGAATTTGTCACGTTTTATCCCTTGCCACTTGCTGATATAATCTCCAGTTATCTCAAATTGTGATTGAGAAGAATCTCCTTTTGGCCTTCTTGCTCAGGTGAGTGGTGAATGCATGCATCATGTATTTTTTGCATACTTTTGCCTACATGGCAGCATGACATTCTCTCTCCCTCCCTCCCTCTCTGTCTCAAGTACCCATTTAACCAACAACACAATACAAAATTAGGTTGCTCAGACTTCCCTTGCACTTAAAAATTGGACTAACACCCCAATTTTTTTCCTTTATCAAGATTGGAATTTTTCTCATCTATTTTTAAAAAAAAACAATATTTCAGTTTCCTTTTCTTTATTCTAATGCCTTGTTTGGTTACTAATGTAATAACATGAGGAAAATGCTTATTTATTACATATGTATTACAATAGTTAGACATAAAATAAAAACTAGTTAGTACAATTTTAAATTTGAAATTAGAAAGATGAGAAAGAACTCTTATAAAAAAATAAGACACTTTCAAAATAAGCGAAAAATATTAATGACACTTTCAAAATAAGCAAAAAATATTAATTTTTGCTAAAAATAAGTCATGAGAATAGCTAAACATTACGAATTTAATTAGTTTATGGCTCACTCGTATACTAAAACATGCGTAACAAATAATACTCCTGTCAAACGTAGCATAAGTGGTAAAGTCTTCTTACAGATACATACATGTAAGCATATCTCTGTTTGTGGTTGTATGCAATTGTTGGGACATGGATCAACAATTTGAACCTTTCGACTGATGCATTCTTTCCTCTATTTTGGAGACATTAAATCTGCTATTTTGCTTCTCTTAATCTGCCTGTTGATTTGGCTTTTCTTACTGTTGAAATGAAGGTGGTTTTAATGTTTAGTAGCCATTGTGGTTGGATGCAACTTAGTTAGCAGAATGTTGCCTTCCATATATGGATCATTATATGTTCTATGGATGTCTTTGACATAAATTTCTATTGGCTTCAATAATGTGCTTACTCTCCTTTTAAGGTCGATCGACATCCTGAATTTAGACATACAAGATGTCTCTTTGTTGTTAGAACTGATGGTGGATGGATAGATTTCTCATACCATGAGTGTCTGCGAGCTTACATTCAAACAAAGTACCCATCCCATGCAGAAAGATTTATTGGAGAGCATTTTACGCGTCGACGCCTTTCTGTGAGTAATTGGCCACAAGACCCCAAAGTTGCTAAATATATAGAGGAAAACAAATAACCTACTCTTAGTAGTATTCCCAATTAGAAGAATTTATTTTTCTTTTGTATTTTTGTATTTCACTTCAAAGTTCTTAATTTTAGTTTCCTATTTTACATGAATATTTTCCAATTTAACCTCATAAATAGTGGGCAATTTATAGTTATAAAACAAGACAATTCATTCTAATTACATGGGTTAAAGACAAGTAAAAGTATCATGGAAGTCCTTGTATTAGAAATGAAATTGTATTTTGTTCTCTCTACTAAAAAAATAAATAAACTACTTATACATTAGATTAAAGAATAAATTGGTTTTTTTCATTAAAAATTTCATTCTTTTGTATTATTAAAAGTTAGCGTGATTGACAAAATAACATCATGTGTACCTCATACTAATATATAGAGATCAGTTTTTATTGGTAAAAATGATGAAATTTTTAACACAAAGACCAATGTTCCATTTAATTTAATGCAGAAAGATTGATTTGTTCATATTTTCAGTAGAGAAGGCGAATTACAATCGAACTCACTCTTACTAGTGCCAACGTTTAAATATTTCATTTTGGTATTGAGATTCTCAAGTTTTGTGACTGAACTATAATTTTCAATGTAATAGATGATTCTTGACTAACACTCAGGTTAGCTATAAATGAGGACAAAGAGGAAAAAGTGGTTGAATAGAGCCTCCCTTTGTTGACTTGTTACATCTTTCTCCTCCGTTTATCATATTACAAAGCTTTTCTTGAGATGCTTTTACTTAGGTGTGGGCTTTACATGAACTTAGGTTGATTGATTATGAGTTCACTTTAAGACAACAGAGTGGAATGCCTTCGGGATTAGGCAGCAATTCACAAGTTCGATCGTTCTTCGTACTGTTTACGGTGATGGGCACAATCACCAAACTCTGCTGTAGTGGTTGAAGGCCTGAAACTGGACATTTAGGTGAGTCAGAGCAGTCAAGCTCAGCTGGTCCGCTTGTCCAGTTGTTAAACGCTACTAGTCAAAATGGCAGATAACTCCATTCCCTGACTCTTGCAAGAATGTATATGAGTTGTTATGAAAGACAAAAGACACATTTTCTTTCTGTACATGTAGGTGTTTTGGATGGTCAAATCTCCCACAGTTGAAACAAGAAAATAAAAATCCCTGTAGTCAAAGTATAGCATGTGCTATTGCCTTTGAATATTTGAAGTAGCTCAAGTTAGGTTTCTTATATATAGAATGCGGCATTTTATTCAATGGTTTCAACTTTGCGCTGTCTTTTTCTATTTGAAATTGTATTACCAATGCCTTGATATGAAATTGAAGGAACATAGTCCATCTCCTCTCCAACTGTGGAACTGGGTCCTCATTACCAATAGAGTTGGCAATGACTAAGAGTTTGAAGGTAACTTCCGTTGTATAAATGTTAAAATTAGGGTTCAATCTTGTGGAGGTTCTTCACAAAAAGATCAAACCTTTTAAAACAGTCAAATAAGATATTTCCTTTTACAGAAGTGTTTAAATAAGGATTTTTGACGCACTTCTACCCGATTTGTAAAAAAAAGATTATGTGAGTGTTGATTTAATTAGAATGAAACGCATAATACATAAATTAGATATTACTCAAAAAGAAAAGAAAAAAATAAGTAAAACATAATTTGAAATTTGATATATGGCATTTGAAAAGTTTTTATTTGAACACTTTTATTTAACAATTTTAAAAATCTTAACCTTTATTTGAGTATTTTTTTTATAAAGATCATATCTTTATATGATCATTTTAAACGATTTAATTCTTACGTGAATCATCTCTAAAGAATTGGATCCTGTTTGAGCAATTACCCTAAGAAAAAGTGATGGAATGTAATGCTTATTGGTAATTACAAATCGCGAAATGACAACCATGGTTTTGCGTCTTGTGCAGATATGGTACTTGGTGCAATTGTAATGTGAATGATTCAGAGTACTAAGAAGCATGATGTATGGTTGAGTGGAATGCAAAGCTATAGGTTGAATCATGATTAGGAGACAAGCATGATGATTAGACTCAGACTAGTCTTATGGTCAGTGGGTGGACCGGCAAGTACTGTGGGGAGGGTCCACTGCACAGCTGGATGAACAAAATCAATTGCTCCCCCCGGTTGGTATAATTTGCTCCAACACTCTCTCGAGGAAGAGGATCAAAGATTTTCCAGTCAAGAGCCGTGAATTATGTGATACTCACCCTGGTCTTATCAGTACAGTTTTTAGTCCTGTAATGCATTTTATTTGAGACTGACTTTTGACCAAGCTTCTAGAAATATTGGTCCATGAAGAAAACGAAAAAAAATAAAATAAATTTTAAATGTTTGATTGGAATTAAAAAAATAAAAGTAAAACATGATAAATTAATCATAAAATTGTTCCAAAATCTTGAATATGGTATATGGTAAAAGTATAGGTCCATTTATACGTACATGAGTGTGGGGGTGGAGAGCAACACAAGCTCCATTATTTCAACCACTTTCCTTCTATTTGTGTCTTACTCTCTCACCCACTACCACTCACCCTCTTTACCTTTTATTCTTCTTCTCTTAAACCGGTAGCTTAATTCCTTGGAGATCGAGCCCGTAGGAGTAGGGCAAAAGCAAAGCGAAGAAAGCAACGTGTGAGGGGTGCAAAACCTCTACATGCGTCTCCTTCTTCCTAAAGCAATGGATTCCCATCACACATACATCTTTGTCTATATGTATTTTTGGAGATGGAGTTGATAAACATTTGGGATTTCATCACATAAGAAACCTAAAATTGTTTCACAAGTAAAGTATCAAGGATATCTTTACTAAAAAAATTTTTGTATAAAATCCTGATTCCATATCATCCCATCTATTTCCAATAATATAATGATAAATCAGATTTTTCCTCTTGATTTTCAATTTTTTCTTCTTGAAAAAAGTTCAAATCCAACTAAAAAAGCTGGAAACAAGGAAGAAAAATCTTATTTATCATTTCTTTATTGAAAAGGAATAGGGATGATATGGAATCACAGTTTCATACAATTTTTTTTTGTCCTTGCTAATGTGAATTGGGAGTAAGCATTGTATGAAACAGGGATAATATCCCTTTCCAATAGCTTAAAGTGAAATTCAATATGAAAATACTGATGTGGCATTAAAATATTAGAAAAGGAATACGAACGAGGTGGTGTCACTGTTTCATTTAATATTTTACTGTGAACTGAATATCTTTGCTTAATAGAGTGAAAAAAATTAAAAATTAAAATCGGTCAAAAATTAGAAATATAAGAAATATAAGTTTTTTTTTTTAATAAATGTGTTTGATAGCAGAGATGAAAAATTTTAAATATATATATATATATATATTTTTCATCAATTACTTGATAGAGTTAAAAAATAAAAAAATTGAAAATTATATAATTTTACAGTAACATACATAACTCCATTTTTATCTCTTATCATTCTAATTTGGAATGATTGATTTTTATATATTAGGATGAAAAATTATTATATTTTCTTTTCTTTTTAACTTTTCTTTCTAATCAAGTCATTCAATTGATTTTCCGTTCTACTTTTCCACTTTATTATTTGACTTTTTCATTCAACTGAGCTATTTTAAATTTAATTGAAAAGAAAAAAAAAAGAATTAAACGTGTTTCAATGGTGCTGTTTTTCATAGTGTCGAAGAAACATAAAGAAAATACAGAAAATGAATGTAAGGTTTTAATATTCTCTTCTATCCCCCAATCAACATTACTTATTTTGAACGTTCTAATGTGTTTTTGGACAAAATGGTATTAAATTCCTGCTCAAAAAGTAATTAATATTCAACACGATTAGGTGTGATTTGGATACGAATTACGTTATTGTTAGGATTTTACCTTTTTCTTGTAATTCAACCAAAAAAAAAAAAAAGTAATTTATATTAAATCCTCTTTAAACATTGCATTTTTATTTGTTTTATATAAGCATTCATATGAAAATATCATTATATTAATAGCCAATCTTTTAACCCGCAAATGTTGGGTGTAATGATGAGTCCCGAATATAAATTGAAAAATAGATATGAAAAATATCAAAAAAAAAAAAAAAGATATTTAATCTTTTATTGAGTTAACTCGCGACAATAACTCAACCAGATAGTAATAATAATAAAAAATAAAGTATTGGGGATGTACTGGGTAGGCATGCAAAGGCTTTTGTTTGCTTGTGGGTGAGATTGTTTTATCAGTTAGTTAAAAATGATGGGATTCCTGATTCATGTAGCCGTAAGACGGAGCATAAAGTGGGTTGAAATATTTGGAAAAGAGAGGGTGACAACTCTGCCTTTGCTTTACATCTCTGTGTTTTGTGGTTTGGGGGCTTCAAGTGTTTGCTTTCTCCCACTCCACCACCATGAGATAAGAGAAAGTGGAAGCCATTACTTACTTCAACATCTCTTCTTTCTTTCTTTCATTTCATTAAATATGGGTTGTCGATGTCTCATGACTAGCATTCACAGTTTGGGTAAGTGGTCTAAATGCATTCGAAGGTACATAGAATGTATGCTATTTTATGATTTTGAAATTACCCATATATTTCGAAAGTTTGGTATTCTTAAAAATGTAAGGTTATCGGCTCAACCTATTCTTTAGAATCCAAACATGAGAATGTTATTCTAAAATATTATATTATCATGATAATACGAGATTCCGTGAATCAAACATCCTTTAAATAATCTTACATTCCATTGATCTTATTACCATAAATTGTACAATTTTAGTCGCAGATTCTTTCTACCTCTAGTATGGGACATTCCTTTATAACAATAAACCAATATGAAAGTCGAGTCATCAACATTTAGTAGGATGTAGTCTTCATTTGAAGTTGAGCGAGAGATTACAAATTTTGTTGATGATTTTAAAGAATTCAAAATTTCAAAGAGTACAAAAAATTATAACATATTTAATTTATTGATATGAATTTTCAGTGGTGCGATTCCCATTCGAACTTGAATTTTAGACATTGGATCTTAGAAGTAAATCTGAAACATCCATTTATAAACTTGATTACAAGTTAAATTGTTTTGAGAAGTGAACCATGAAGTTTTAATCACGTGTGAAGATTATTATTTTTTCATTGATTTTCTCTCACTTGATAATTGAATAAAATAATTTTAAATTTTTATATTAATATTTTTTTAATTATTTTCTTTTTTATTTTAAAATATGTTAGCATTTAAAATTATTTCTGAAAACCTCCAAGGCTCTACCACGTGTTAGTAATCTTTCAAGGAGCTAAACCCCTTGCAGCCAATAAAGTTGACTTTTTAAGATTGTATTTTTATTATATTTTAAGGTTCTTAAAATTACTAGTACACCAATATGTCATCACATTCATCCATAGAATAATCCAATTGAATTAATAATTGTATGATTAAATATATTTATCTACGATAAATATAAAAATCTTAACCTTGAATATATAATTGAGTCCATTAGAGAAAGAGAAATAAAAAAAATTAAATAATGTGGTTTCATAGTTGATGATGAAACAATGATACTGTAATGGTACAATCTCATTTAATGTAAACAAGCGTGAAAATGGAGTGTATTCAGTAAATAATGTATTTGTTTTTTTGTGATAAAAATTTTGTTTCCCTCCCACTGCCCACCCACTTGTCCAATTTTATGAATTTTCCTCTGCAACACAAAACAGTTTGACAGCCTTTTATCAGACCTACCAGTAATGATATTCCTCTGTCTTCCCCACACTAATCAAAATTAATTTGTAATTTCCAAATAAAAGAAATTGCCCACTTAAACTTCTATCAACATTCACCCCTTGAGAGTTCCAAAACGTCAATTCAACTCCATCTCATCGTGAATATCGTATATTAACTTAATGATTAAAAATATTATTTAAATTAAAATCGTGTGAGTTATAATTATTATTAGGGTTTTATCAAGTCATTAATTATTATTATTATAAATATTTATCGCAACAAAATTAACAATCATGATATAAATTTGTAAGGTGAAATATGAATGGGGTCCACTTGCAGAGAGTGAAGGAAAAGAATGTCACGTGTCCAGTAAATGCGATGCATGGGCCATGATTCAGGTCTGGGACTGGGTCGACTTTCCCTTGTTAAATTACAAAACTTTTCTTCCTCCGACTCCCGACTACTTAAGTTGTACTAAGTACTACCCCTATCCTTTGATGCTGAGCAGAGCAGACATCCCTCAAAACAAATACTCGTCCTTTTCCTACTGCTCACACCCTCAGAGAGATGCCTCTGCCTCTGTCTTTTGCCCTGTCTTTCTCCTTCTTCTTCTCTGTTCTGTAATGGAAACAAAGATCTGAATAGCAGTGGTGGTGCTTTTCTTTTTTGGTGGAACAAATGGCTTTCAATCGTCAAAACTCTTCATTTGTTCTCGATGCTCTTTATTGTTCAGAAGAAAACTGGGAGGAGGATGAAGATGAGCGTTGTTTCAATAATGGGATTAATGATAATGATAATAAATTAAACCCTTTTCCGATCTTGTTAGAACAAGATTTGTTCTGGGAAGATGATGAGCTTTCTTCTTTATTTACAAAGGAAGAAGGGAATCAACTGTACGATAGTCTTCAAACCAATGGGAATCTAGCTGGAGCTCGCCATGAAGCTGTGGAATGGGTGTTGAAAGTCAGTGCTCACCATTCCTTCTCTGCTCTCACTGCTCTTCTAGCTGTCAACTATCTCGATAGGTTCTTGTTTAGCTTCCGGCTCCAAAGTGAGAAGCCATGGATGACTCAACTAGCTGCTGTTGCTTGTCTTTCTCTTGCAGCCAAAGTGGAGGAAACCCAAGTGCCTCTCCTTCTGGATTTACAAGTACATATGTTTGGTTAATAGCCAAGTTTGTTGTCATTCTATTCATTTGCTTGGTCTCATATATGTTGATCTGTTCAGGTGGAGGAGACCAGATATGTGTTTGAGGCCAAAACTATCCAAAGAATGGAGATTTTGGTGCTCTCTTCCCTTCAATGGAAGATGAACCCTGTTACCCCATTTTCATTCCTTGATTACATTACAAGGAGGCTTGGATTGAAGGACCGTCTTTGCTGGGAATTTCTTAGGAGATGCCACCGCACTCTGCTCTCTCTCATTTCAGGTTAATTGGATGCACCCCGTAATCTGTTGCCTCAAATTTTCATCTTTTTATTCTCAAATTCTTATATTAATTTTCATGGGCAGATTCTAGGTTCATGTGCTACCTTCCTTCTGTAATGGCCACTGCTACAATGCTGCATGTTGTGGATAGTGTAGAGCCTAATCTTAGAGTAGAATACCACAACCAGCTATTAGGCATCCTGGGAATTGACAAGGTATTGTTCATCTCCAATTTTTCTAAAATTTCTCTATGCAAAATTCAGCCTGATCCTAATTTTCCCTAATCAACTTGTAAAGCAGGAGAAGGTAAACGAATGCTGTGAGTTGATAATGGAATGGGCAACGACAAGAGTAGAAGGCAACCAATCAAACAAGCGCAGGTTCAGTTCCATCCCAGGGAGCCCAAATGGGGTAATGGATGTCTCGTTTAGTTCCGATAGCTCAAACGATTCCTGGTCTGTGGCATCATCAGCATCAGTGTCTTCATCACCTGAGCCTATGTCGAAGAAGACAAGAACTCAACAAGACCAGCTTCTGGAAAGGCTATCCCACGATGCTCCTCCAGATTTTCTCACCATTCCTCACTGAATTCCCTCTTTTCAAGTTTAGACTACAAAAATAATTAGTCCTTGTAATAATATTCCTCTTCTTTTTCCATGATGCAAAGTTAAATTGCTTACCATCTCTGCATCTTGAACCGATTGGTGAGGAAATCTGGAATCAGAGATGGTTTGCATTTTATCCGGAAATTAAATCTCAAGTAAAAAACCAAACAAATATGAAGTGCAGAGTCCATGCATTAATGCTTAGGCTTTTTTTTTTTGTTCTACTTCTATGAACATAATATTAATTTCACTACTTCGTTTTAATATAAATAATTTAGAAAAGAAAGGAAAAAAGGGTCACGTTGTTTTTTATTTCTTACACATGATTGAAATACATACGAAGGGTATGCATGCATGTAGTATGTATGTATGTATGTATGTATGTATATGTAAACGCAGTGGCGGAATGGAATAGAAGGGCGGGAGGATTGTAAGTACACACACATAAGAAGAAGAATTTTTGTTTTGTTTGCATGTGAAGAGAGGAACATGCTGTCGGCCACTGGCGAGTTTAGAGTAAATTTCGTGACTATAATTTTGGGTGTTTGACCTCGTTGGAAGAGCCCTTTTTCGTTTGAAAATTTTAGCCCCCCCCCCCTCCCCCCTGGTGGTCACCAACTTACTGAACCTGGAGTCAGCCAACAGCTGTAAACACCGTCCATCATCCTATATCCTAGTATAAAATTAAAACTACCATACTCACCCATTTTACTTTACATTTCCTTACTTGGGTCTTGTGTCTTAAATAGTAATCACCATAACTAATGGATATTTTGGTAAAAATAATATAATATGGAAACTTTTACTCAATTTGTTTTTATTTACGATGAGGAGTGATAAATTAATAACTATGATGTCTATAATCACGATTGGGATTTAAATCTTTGGTGAGAACTGTTGCATTGACTTGTGAAGGAGTGGAATTGTAGGTTAAGGTGATTTTGGGTCAGCAAATGGAAGTGATGTGAGGTTTGGGACCTCGACCGCTCACCTAAACCATAAGTTTTCAAATGCCAAATCTGAATGCAGGGAGCAATGGGGGACTCCGATCCTCAAAGCTGAAGTCAATGACAGACAGCTCACTCTGTTCACGATGAAAATGCATGCACAACCTGACAATCCTTAATTCTGTACTTTGGCTTCTGAATTTAATAGCTCACTCTGTTCACATTGATTTTAGACAATGGTGAATGGTGTTGTGACGAAGATATGTCGAAAGTTGCGACTATTCATTTTTTATAATCTTTGTACTCAGTCGAGGGATTTGTGGCGGGTAACTATTCGTTTCGATGTTGTTTTCCAAATACTAAAGTTGGACATTTAGAGGTTTTAAATAAGACTGTTACCCTTGATGAGATGAAATAACTTCTCTGTGTCTTAAAAACGCAATATATCTTAATATCACACCAATATTTGTTAAAAATAAATGATTAATAACATAATAATAATTAATAACTTTTTATTAAAAACGCTACATAATTTATAGTGTAGGAATAAGTTACTGATTATATACCATAATTTTATAATACCACAAAGTGTAATTATACTTCTAAGTTTTTTTAACATAATATTTGTTAATTTGTTGATCAAGTTACATCTCTTTAGAATATTGTTTTTATTATGTTTTTGTTAATATGTGAACTCATAATTAATTTTTTATTTATATGCTTTTAGATGTTAAACTTTTATTAAATAAAATTATTAGTAAAAAAAGTGAGATATAAATGATTGGTATTGTATTAATAAATTTAATAATTTTAAAGATTAGTCATTAAAAATTAATAGTAATAGTCATTTTTGTTTGCTTTAGATTACATTTTAATTATTTATGTTTGAAATATTACGTTTTAATCATTTATATTATCGTTTTGTTACGAAATAATTATTCTGCCATTAAACTTCATTACCTCCCTAATAGCACCATCCATCCAAACTTACAAAAAAAAAAAAAAAACTTGAAAAAGGGGTGCCATCACCTCGTCACCCTTTTAAATTCAAATATTATTTTTTTATTAAAATATTATTTTTATAATTGATGTCGCCCAACGTATTGGAGACACTATCTTTTACTATTCAAAACGATCTATTCTTGTAAATAATCTGTTTTCAATCTCATTTTCATAATTTTTTTTCATATTTTTTTGAATATACTTGTGTGATTACATGATAGTATCTGTTCATATTTTTTTTAACCCTTTGACAACGCACAAACACTTTGAACACACAGGTGCTCGATCTCGAATCTCCTAAAATGAACAACATCCTCTTTACCATTAGAACCACTCATTGGGTTCAATGTAAATAATATTAAGTAGTCATCATTTTGAATAAAATATCATGATGAAAATACTTGGAAGTTAGTGGAATAATATTATGTTTGTTTCAAGTAATCTTGTATCCCAATAATCAATTACCAAAGATAATCTTACCTTTTGTAAGCCAAATGTCTCTTAATAGTATTCATCATGACATGTAGGGTTTGAGTAAGAAAAATTGATAAATCAAAAATCGATCCAAAACGAGGTGTTTGAATGGTTTATGAAATACAGATTTAAAAAAAAATCAAACTCATCTAAATTAAATCAATAATTCCAACTCCTCCAAAAATAAATTTCGAGCCGTGATCCATGCTTGGTTGGAGGGTGCAAAATCTCCCCATTAATTTAGAGAGAGTAGGAAGGATTAAAAGGGTGTTTAGATACACCAAAACACACACTAAGGAAAAAGGTGAAAAGTGGAGAATGTTGAAATTGGAACACAATATCTTTTTATCTTGTTTGCTTATGCCTTTTGCTCTTTGCTTTTGGTAGTCAGCAGTGTGGGTGGTAGAAAAGTCTTAGAACCCAAAATGAAAAAGATTTTATTTTATTTTTATTTTCTAACGGAAGAGGACAATGATAAAATATTATTTAGTGATGATGGAAAAGAGAGAAGACAATTGGTGCCCACTCAGCTTCTTCTCATCTTCCATCCACAATTGTCTTAGTCTGACTTTTCCCTTTTCTTCTTTCAATAGCGGTATTCTACATTTACGTACAACACACATGTCAACATGTTAAACATTAAAAACGAAATAATTTTAATTTCTCTTCGGTAGTTTTTATTTTTATCCACTTGATTTTTAGAAGAAAACTGTTATAGAAAGTAATAGTGATTTTTGTTGTGGTTATAGTTTCTAGTTGTGTTTTAGTATATGTGTACCTATGGTATTTATCAAGGAAAGGCTGTTGTTATATCTATTGAAAATTGTTCTCGAACTTTATGCATCACTAATGTCGTAGATTCTTTGGAACTTTTGGTAGTGAATTTTTAGTTGACTTATGTTAGTTAAGGGGATTATGGTGCAATTTTCGACCGTATGATAAAATGTAGTGTGTATTTAGTTTGTTTCTATATTCTTTCATTCTTACGGTAAAAATATAATTTTATTATTTTAATAGTTTATATCTTTATAATTTTTAAAGGATTAAATCAAATTTTTATAATTTTTGAGGGTTAAAGTATAATTTTACCATTATTAATTTAAAATTTTATAAATTATAAAAGATCTAAATGAAAAAACTTACATTTTAGGAGCCAGGGCCTTGGCTCAGCCACCTGTTTTCAAGTCTCTTAATTCATTAAAATATTTTCTTAAAATAAATAAATAAATAAATAAATAAAATTTGAGAATATCTATTAAACTTCTCAAAGCTCTTGGACTTGTTGAGTAGGAGTGAGTATTTGATCGAGTCGAGTCGAATTGAGTTAAAAAATTTCGAGTTAGTCGAATCTTATTTTAGCAACCGAACTCAATTTGAAAATTTTTCGAATCGAATCGAATTGAGTCAAAAAATTTCAAGTCAAGTCGAGTTAACGAATCCTATTATTTATACTCAATGCTATGTTTGTATGGACAAATTATTTAACTAGTAGACGAAGTACAAGATTATTTAACTAAATAAACAATAAAACGGTTTTGCCTTTTAACTTAATGGGTAAACATTTATCAAAATGATATGGTTTTACCTTTTTAACTTAATGGTTTTGACATTTAAGTTTAGCAAAGGTAAACATTTATCAAAACGACGTAATTTTGCCAATTCTGGTCTAGTCTAGGTTTGGTTCTCTGTTTTCTTCTAATTAACCTTGCCTATTGTAATTTCTGCTATGTAGATTATATACAATTAAACTCTTAATGTGGACGGCTCATGAACTCATTGCAATGCCTTAACATGCGTAAATAGGTAGTAGTAGTAGTTCAATGTGTTTTCAAAGTATGGTCGAACTCGGGGACCTCAGAAGCCTTGGCCAAAAATTATTGAATGAACCACGCCAAAGTCACTAGATTCAAACACTGATGTGGACAGATTAACCACTGGTGCCAAAGTTTAATGTTAAATCATTATGATGCTGATCTAGCTACTTACACAGCATTTGAAACTAATCAAGAGTTTGGGTTAGACAGTGAGGAAAAGATCAAAAGAAAAGCCAATGGCAGTGACATAGTTGGGGGGTACAGTGGTCCTAGTGATAGCCTTCTTACCTGCAAAATTCAGGCTGAATTTCAACCCTAGTTGGCAGTGGGGTCCTATGGGATTACCGTTAAAAAGCCAATACAAGCTATATGTCAATGAAATTTAGGCCTGAACGGCCCCTTTCTATGGGCAGAAAGAAAGGACCATTGGTAGATTTTTTGGGGGGATTTAGGGCATTAGGGGGGTCAATACTGCCACCCAAGTCATTTAATATTGCCGGCAAAAACCAACCAATCTCTGGGTCTATTTTGGCAAAACACACATTGTGCAACCCTACCCTATCTCTTATGTTCAGAGGAGGCTGGAATTGGTGTTGGAGTTGAATGGAATGATAAGGGTATGAACATCATTCTAATTTGGTTGCATTTCAACCAATGGATAACAACTTCTAAATATCCATCCAACTGCTCCACGTCTGCCCAACATCTCAAATCTATCTCACTATCTCCTATCTCTTTCCATTTACTCATTCTCACTCGAGTTTATTATCATAATTTATATTTAAAAAATTAAATAAATGAGACTAATAACAGCTTCATAATTTCGTTTATAGAGTTATACACTATAAAAAAAAAAGTAATAGTTTAGGAAGAGTTAAAATTGATTGTATGGATCATTTTGGCAATCATCTCAGGTTGAACTCGTGAGCATGTTATGTCTACAAGTTTAGGCAATTCTCGTTTAAATGAAGTATTACATTTTATGTCATATTTACATGTTTATGGGTTGGGCCACCCGTCCACGTCCAAAATCCGTCTAAAATTTGAGAGGATTTGAATAAAAATATTAAGTTTGAAAATGAACTTGAATAAAAAAATTAGGTCCATTTAAAATATGAGTTGGACTTGTGTTTGAACCTTCAAGGCCCAAGCCTAGCCCAACCCGACCCATTTTTAAGTTTATAATAATTTATATTATGTTATATTTATATATTATGTAATTTAGAACACATTAAAAAACTAAATCTATACTAAATATATAATACTAATCTAATGTAAACATTAAAATAATGTTAATATGACTATATATGATAATGCTTATGTCGAAACCATCCTTTTTATTGGAAAACGACGTGTTTCGGAAATTATTTTTATGTTAGAAAGTGAGAGTCGCCACCAATTCTTTATTTGGTGTGATTGGATCGCCACAAAACATTTTAAAAAGACCGTTTTGAAAACACGTAGGTCTTTGAAATCCAGAAAAACAGGTTCGGGAGTCGGTTATGCATGAGGAAGGATTAGCACCCTCACACACCCAAAATCGGTACCGTATTGATTATTTTCGGGTCTTAATTTGTAACATTTAAAAGTTCAAATAAAGCTTAAAATACGATCCTTGAATGCATGAGTTAAGTTTAAAAGAAATCCAGCGTTTGGAAATCCCGCTATTTCAAAGTGATCGAGGAAGAAAAGCTACGTCCAATGAGTTAGGACATGACATTTCAAGATCTAGAAATAATGAGCTTTCCTTTGTAAAACTTCATTTTTTTAAAAATTTTACGAAGAGGATATTTGATTATCTTGATTTGTAGAAAGGTTGCACCTAGTAAGTTAAGGCGCAATATTTCAAAATCGAAGATAAGGAAACATTGCCTCGATTAAGGGTATTCGATTGTTTCGATTTGAGGAAAAATTGCACCTGGTGAGTTAAGGCACAAATTTTCGAAACTCGAAATAAAAGAATATTGCCTCGATTTTTAAAGCTTTTATATAAAAAAAACAACTTTGAAAACAAGTATGCGAGTTAAATATGAATGAGCAGTTGATAGTGAATATCATATAGCGCGAAATAAGATAAATAAGAAGATAAATTAGTTGCGAAAAAAGAATCAAAGATACAAAATACGAGTGCATAATGATTTAAAATTAAATGCAAATATTGATGAGAAAGAAGAATGATGCAAGCGGAGTTCAAAATAAGACTTTTCGGAGTCTCGGGGGTAAAAATGGTATTTTTGGATTCTTGAGAGCGAAATGGTAATTTTGGGAAAATTCGAGGTTAAAAATAGAATTTTTAGACATTTAGGGGTAAAAGGGTAATTTTGAGAGTTTCGAGATCGAAAATGGAGTTTTTGGACATCCGAGGGTAAAATGGTAATTTTAGGAAGTTTTGAAGTCGAAAATGGAGTTTTTGGACATTCGGGGGTAAAATGGTAATTTTAGGAATTTTTGGAGTCAAAAATGGAATTTCTGGAAGTTTGGGGCTAAAAATGGAATTTTGGGAAGTTTCGGGGTCAAAAACGGGATTTTTGGAAGTTCGAGGCTAAAAATGAAATTTTTGGAAGTTCGAGGCTAAAAATGAAATTTTTGGAAGTTCGGGGGTAAAAATAAAATTTTTAGACAGCTTAGGAACCCTCGAGGTAATAAAACCCAAAAAGCAGATGACACGTGACAGCCTTTCAGGCCTCTTAAAGTCAAAGGATCATTTTGAAAATCAAGGAAAATTTCTGGGGCAATTTTGTAATTAAAGCGAACCTGATTTAAAGATCAAATTAAAACAAATTAGAAATAAAGGAGATCAGTTGCATAAATAAGCCAAAATCATGATAAAAGTGTAATTTATAAAGGGATTTTCAATTGAAGTTAAAAGGAAGGACAAAAAGGGCAAATTTTCCCTTTGAAATTCTTAGTGCCGGATTAGGTGGCAAATTGTGGCCCACCTTTGTTTAAAATTTAAATAGAAATAAAATTAAGAAAAGAAAAAGGAAAGTATGGCTTATAAGTGGAGTGGGTGAGAAAGAAAGAAATATCTTTCTTTCTTTCAAGCTAAAATTCGACAGTGAAGGAGAAGAAGAAAAATGGGAGGGAAGCTTAGAGTTTTATAAGTTCAGTGGGTGAGAATGAAAGAAATATCTTTCTTTCTTTCAAGCTAAAATTCGACAGTGAAGGAGAAGAAGAAAAATGGGAGGGAAGCTTAGAGTTTTATAAGTTCAAGCTTTAAATTGGTAAGCTTAATCAAGTCATTTTCTTACAATTTTTTTATTTTTGGAATCCCGATACCGTAAGCTAGCCTACCCATGTCATATTTTTAATTATTGTCAAGAATATTAAATTCTACCATTGTTGGGTAGATAGAGTTTTAATGATAAATTGGTGTATTTTGGAGCTAGAAGTGAAATAGAAATAAATGGTGGGATAAATTGATAACTTTAATAGTATAAGGAGCAAATTTGAAAGTTTGATAAATTGATGTAAAAATGAGGAAATCGAGAGTTAAATTTAGTAGAATAATATGGATGTGTTTTAATAAAATATGTTGCATATTTAATTCTGTAGCTAACGTTGACCCGAACTCTTCCAAAAAGAAGGGCAAAGACAAGGTCGACATCGAGTTGCTCGGAAATTATAGTTGGTGTTTCTATAACTTTAACTAGTTTATTAAATCGTCAAATTATAATTAATTGCTCAAAGTAGAAATCAAGGTATGAGATTCTCTACTCAATTGGGTTATATTGAATAAACTGATGATATGATAATTCAATTGTATATTCTCCATGTATAAATTTATGATGTGAAATTGTGATATTGATAAATTTCTGCTTGTTATTATATTTCATTTTAAATGCATTTTTGTTATGAGTAAAATTAAATATGAAAATGTGGTTTGATATTAAATGAAAATTATTACCTTATTAACTGTTCAGGCTGAGTCGGATATAGATGACATGCCATAGGGTAAGAAGAGTTCAGGGTTACTTCGACTACGAGTCGATGAGGCACTGGGTGCCAACTTACTTCGATTTAACCGATGAGACACTGAGTGTCAATTTTATTTTAGCGCAGGGCGTGATTTATTGCTTAGGATTTATCCGATGAGGTACAGGTGCCAAACCGGTGTGTTGGTTGGATCCGCCTATCCGTTAGAGTTCGAGTCGTGTTAATAGGGAATTATAAATAATGAATATTAAATTTACATGGAATGAAAATATTATGAATGTTGTATTGAAAAATCAAAGAAATGAGAAATGGTTATGCAAGATGATAATATGAATAATAGATATGAGAAATGTATCGAAAATTCAAGAAATGGTATATAGAGATATATGCATTGATATTATGCATAAATTGAATAAAAACTAGAAAACGAAATGAATGGTGTATTGAGATCGAAGAAACGATAATAGTTCATGTAATTAAATAATGTGCATGAATACTTTATGAATTAAAAGATAAATATGATCAATAGTATTATGATACTTATATACATATGTATGGTTAGTATAATGATTCAAGTATAAGATGACAAAATATGATATTTGTCTTAGCATGAACATCTAATTTTAAGAAATATAACAAACAAATTTTATAAATTAAATTCAATACTTAACATTTTAGAACTAATTTTTTAGTTTATCAAACAACACCTTAACTCTAACAGCATGTTTGGTTCGTTGGAATTGAATAGGACTGTAATAGAATAGAACTGTAATCAGTAAATTAATTGTTTGATTGAATCGAATGAAATAGAACTGTAATAATATTATTGTGTTAAATGCAGTAATAGCATAAGAAAAAAGCTAAAATTACTAGAGCACCCTTAACAGAATTTTTTAAATAAATAATTATTGTTATTGTTATTAAATTTTAATAAGATTATTATTAAATATAATTTAATAAAATAAAAATATATAATTTAATAGCATTATTAATATAATCTTTTTTATATTAAATATTTTTTTATATTTTTTGAGTCCAAGTTTTAAAGGACTAATATGAAAAGTAATTTTGTTTTATTATTCAATGTTGCATGAAATAGCCATTTTTTAGTATCACCAAAGAATTGCTATTATGGGAGGACAGATAATATGAAAGTAATGATTATTCCCTAATGAATATTACTTTCAACCAAACAAACAATGATTTATCATTCAATAAATAAAGGGGAAATGCTATTCCATTCTCCCAACCAAACATGATGTAAGTTTTTAAACAAATGTCACCCGTTCAATAATAATATTTATAATAGTATTATAAATTTGAAATATTTAGAAAATTAATTTAATATTTTGATAAAATTTTAAACCTTGAATCTAACACCATAAATTTTAAAATCTTAAAACCCTAAATCCTTAAATATTACTTTTAAACTTAATTAAAAAAATAGAAACAAAATTAATCCAATAGCGGATAACAGTCCATAAACTTTTTCTGTATAAGTTTCCAAGATTTTTTTATTAACTTCTTGTAATTATTAATAATTTTTTTTATTTTTTAATATTTTAGTAATTATTTAAAGAACCACATCTAATATGAATCTAAACAAGTGGTTGTCCAATTCAAATGAACACGGATAATTAATTTGTTCAGTTTCATCCTAAATGTGTTATTTTCTTTAAAAAAAACTTTTTAAAATTTTTCAAAGATGTGATGACGCGACATTTATTGTTAAATAAACGTATAATCTCGTGGCATTCCACATTTCATTGTTTAGTTGAACCATTAGCCACGTCAGTAAAAAAATCAAGATCAATGAAAGTGATGTTAGTCAAAGGCTTAATTGATTATTTAATTTTTTATTAAGAGTGTTATTCTTTTAATTTTTCCCATGATAACTCTTTTATTTGACAATTAATATTTAACGTTATCTTATATTAGTTAAATTTTAAGTTAGGGTTTGATAAATCATTGAAAATGAAAATTTTAAACCTTGAATATATGAAATGTGTTTATAATAATTTTTTTACTTAATATAAAATTTTCAATAAAAAAAAAATGTTGGATAAGATAAAGAAATTGGTAGTTACTTATAATTTAATGTAGAAAATATTAAGTCAATTTTATTTTATTAGAAAATTGAAATAAATTTTTTGTTAAAAAAATGAGGTATTCAAATTACCATATTTATTTTTGGCTAAAATTATTCAAAATAATATAAAATATTATATTAATAAGATTAAAAATAAATAATCTTTTAAAAGTCAATATTTACTTTTATTTAACAACATAATTATATATAATATTTATATTTATTAATTTATCAAAAAAATATTATAAATTTAACAATTATAAAATTTAACAGTAAAATTTTAATATTTAATTTTTTAATTTTCTCCTAACTAATTAATATTAGGTTAGATACTTTGAGATCAGAAAATCCAACCTAAACAAAAGGCCACACACAATTAAATTTAATTGATTAAATACCACTTAAACAATTAATTAGTAAAAAACCAACAACTATTTGTTGGAAAAAGAATTAAAAAAATAACAATTTTGGAAGCAAGAATCATTGTGCCTGATATTGTCATGAGTCAGCTCTTAGTTATTTTATAATATTTAATATAAATTTTATAGTTATGTCAACGTTATAATTTTGAAGTTGTGAAAATCTTATCTGCTGCTACGTTCATTTATCACGTATAAATTATGAATTTAATCTCTAATTCTAGATTTTGTACGAAATTCAACTCTGATTTAAATAATAATAGTTAAATTTTTTAATTTAAAATTTGTTGTTAATCTCATAGCCAACGGCGGATTCACATCCCTTCTAAAATGAAAAATTATTTATTTAGATTTTAAATTAGTAAAAATAAAATTATATTTTGTCCCTTTAAAAATGATAAAGAATTGAAAAATTATAAAAATATAGACTGTTAAAAATTATAATTTAATTTTAGTCCCCTAAAATAATTTTCTGATTTCGTCCCTGCTCATAGTATGCTTAAATTATGGATTTAGTCCATGTTCTTTAATTTTATATTTTACTTTTTATTCTTTTCAAAATTTAAAATTTTAATCCTAACATAAACAATAACCGTTAATGCATTTACTAAAATGACAGTGATTTTTTGTGAGTATCATATCAACATAACAAGCTCATGGAGTTGCACATATTATAACATGTTTATTGTTTAAAAATTTTAGAAATAATAAAAAGTAACTTATCGAACATAACAAATATTAAAATTGAAATTTCAAATTTATATATATATATATAAATTAAAAATAATTAAATTAAAGTAGGAGGAGTAAATCCATAAGTTAAAGATTCTTACAAAGGCATCCTTGAAAGATGAGTTTCATACGTAAATAAATTGGAAATCCTCACTGACTGCCACATTTCATTCCTTGAGTTTTATCACTTTGGGATAAATTGAAAGTGCCAAGAAAACTAATGCTTCATTTGAATGATCGGTAGACAGTTTGTCATACTGCACAACTGGAATCAATATAAAAATATATTTTTATTATTTGTTTCTTTGTTTGGAATAAGATGTTTAGATTTTATTAAGTTACTTTTATTATAAATTGATTAGAATAAAATTTTTCAACCTATAAATAAATATAATCATCTTCTCTTACAAGTATTTTAATTTTCGATATTAATGAATTTCGTTTTTTTTACCCGTAGTTTTTTCCCTGAAAGAGATTTTTTTTTTTATAAGATTTTTTCGTTGTCAACCTTCAATTTTAACACTGTTTTAAGAGAATTGCATGCTAAGAAAAGAACCGTGACATCTTTCTCGAGATATTGTCCTATTCGAGTGCCCACCCATTTTGTCATCCGAAGGGGTACCTAACCAATGACCTACCACTTGTGGGGTCCAGACCTCTTCGCAGCAAAAGCACCGATTGCCATCCTTGGATTTAAGACCTCAAAATAGCTTATACACGCATCATGCTTCATGCTTCCCATATTGAGTAAGATTTATTTAATAATGGTGAATACGAATAGGTTTTGGAGAATTAGTCCTTTTCTTCAGGATAAGATAATAGAGACATTCGAGCAGTTTTCTTCATGCTTGGAAAGATTAAAATGGGTTACTATGCAGATCGCATTTCCGAAACTTTTTTTGAAGAGGAGCCAATGTTAAAAGAGGCGTGTGCTGTGCTGCATGGTGAGTGATGAGCGAACAAGGTAGGTAAGATGGATTTGGTATTCGTCACATCTTTTGCCACACACAAAGCTCTTTAGAATCTTCAAGATACCTTGTTTTTTTTAATGCTTTTCCAATGACGGATCATTGTGCACTTCAAAAGATTCGTATCACGTGTTCACTGTCAGCCGGCATCTCCACTGCTTCCGCTCCTACTCCTTTGAAACATTGCCTGGAAAACGACTGAAATTTCATAAATATATAGTTTGGGATCCAGCAGCCGAATATCTGTCGTTTTCGACCATATATGCTTACTTCACTATTCCTTTTGACTCATTTTAGTGGTTTCGGCTCCGTTTCAGGCTTCAAACAGCTGATCTCACTCAAAACTTTGACAATGCAGACATTAGCTTTGTTTTCTCAATCATCTCATTAATGACATTTTAAGATAAGGGCCAAATCAATTCTAAAAGATTCTATCATCAATTCTATAAAAACCAATAATGCGACCTTGTGTTAGGCAAGGTTGAAGCTCGGATCTTAAGTTAAAATTTCATTTTATTCTTATTTGTTAATTTGAATTGAATTAATTATTAAATTTAGTGCTTATAATGATTCCAATTGAAATAGTTGATATAATTGTAATTTAAAATTATTATTAAAAACTACGCTTAGAATGAATTTAGATAAATTGTTGTCCAAATGTATTGAACCTAATTAAGTAGTTGTCCAGATTCATTTTGAGCAGGTTTATAATAATTTGTATTTTTTAAATTTTTAATAAAATTAATAAAGTTTTATAATTTCATATAATTCTAAATAATTTTATATTTTTTATTAAGGGCTTAATTAAATTTTTTTTTTAAATTTCCACTAAAGATTTTTTTTTTTTTACCAACACACCTTAAAAAATAACAAGAGAATAAATATTTATATTTACATAAAACATCTAACATGAAATCTAACTAAGGGATATAATAATTAAAACAAAGTACCATAGGAAGATGAAAAACCAATATTGACAAACATTTGTTCAGGTAGTGGAAATTTTGGATTAGCTTTCATGTTAGGTACAAATATTTTGTATGTTAAACCTCACATAGATTAATAGTTATTTAAATGGTATTTATATTAAAATGTTATTTTTTGATATTGTTGGTATAGTGTACAATAAGGGAGGAGGATAAGGTTGATCAAAGAGGAGATCAATGTGGTGTTGTGGAGGTTGATTCACCTAAGGAGGTCGAGAGTTGGAAGCAAGACAAAAGGATAGGTTGAGAGGGAAATTGCTTAGAGTGACTTTAGGGTACTGAAATTGACCCCTTCATCATCATTGATTAGGATATTTATAGGAAAAGTCCCCTTGTCCATTAGTGTGACATGGCTGATTACCGTGAAGAAGATTATCCTTATCCAATGCATGAAAGATGTGCATTGTGGGGTCCATGCTTTTATTAATTTAATTAGTACATGGTTGTTACGCTCAACTGAGCCCCTTATAGTCTTAAAGGCATGTTCACACTTAAAAAAGGGTAGATAGCTCCTTTGAGGAAGGGACGAATGCTCTCACCAAAGGGTGCTAAGAACGGATGGTCAAGCAAAGCATAGTTTCGAATGGAATCAACAGGAAGCCAATGATACTTCTAGTGGTTGAGATGTGTTCGAGTGGCGGAGGGGCATAACAATAGCCCTCAAGTCAAATAAAAGGTCATAAAGTGACCTTCTATAAGACATGACTTGAACTGAGCATTTGATGATGGGAGAGGATTTGCCCTATCGAAGAAGATGAAGAAACACTAGATTCATTCAAGAGTACTAGCAATAAATGTAAAGTTTTGGGGAAAAGTGACCATGATGCGAGGCATCTGACATTGCACAAGTGGCCAGATGTCATTGGTCAAGGTTGTTTTTCACAAAAAGGTTGCTTTTAAGCATGTTATAGAGTTCTATAAATCTGTTATTTTTGTAATACCCCTACACCCGGTTTACATGTATAAACCCGATATCAGAGTATTACATAAAGTGTTAGAGAATTAAAAACGAGTATAACAAAATTTTCTTTAAGAATAATATGTAATTGAATCGTTTTACTCAAAATATCACAAAATAATCAAGATCGAGACTTAAAACAATTTTGAAAATAATAAAATATAAATTTTGATTCGAAACAGGGTAAATTATCGATACCACCATAAAAATATTGATACCTCTGTTCTAAAATCAAGAAATATAACTAGAAGCTTCAACTAACCCCCTAAAATTATATAAAAACTTTATCATTTGTACATGGCATTTCACACAAAATAAATATACCTCATCTTGCAATCTTCCAATGTTGATGTGATTTGATGAGAGACAGCTAATCCAACCTTAGCTTCTCGGAGGTCTTATACCCACGAATTGAAATAAACACGTTAAGCCGGTGAAGGCTTAGTAAATACTACAAGAGTTATTAATCATTCATCTTTTAATCACACATTTTAAACTCATTCATATAATTTTTAATTCATGTAAAATACATACTTTTTATGTATATAACATTTAACTTACAGTAGTGTTATAAATTCACATATTCTTCATCATTTCACATTATAGCCATTCCACTCTCTTAGCTTATTTAGTTTTATCATTCTTTGATTTTTTTATATATATATTGTACTTACCTTTCATGTGATTATCATTTCACTTACCTCAATATCACAATTTGCACATTCTTTCTTTTTCACATTGTTTACCCTATTAACAAGACTCGGACCTTGGCGGATATACGGATCCAACCAAACACACCAGAATGACACCAATGCCTCATCGGATAGTTCGAAGCAATAAAGTGACACCCAGTGTCTCATCGGCCTAGCCAAAGTAAACTGGTACCTAGTACCTCATCGAATCTATCCGAAGTAAAATTATGTCACCAAGTGTCTCATCGACTTAAGGTCGAAGTATCCCTGAACTCTTCCAATATTATGGCATGCCAACTATATCCGACTCATCCCGATTAGTTAATAGGAATTTTCAATTTACAATTCATATCACTTTCAATTCCAATTTCACTTTCACTTTCACTTTCAATTTTGATCACAAATCATTCACAACTTATAAATCATATATACATTTTTCTTCACATATACTTAATCATGTATTTCTCACCTTTATTTTCTCAAATAATCCACAATTTCACCAATTAATCACACAATCAATCTTTATAATTAACCACATAATATTTCACACATACATTTTTCTAACATATTCATCATCATATACCTCTTACTTTTATTTTCACATTAATTTTCAAAGTTGTCCACTTGCATCACAGTCACTAAATTATTTATATCTTGAGCTAAAAAATTCAAAATTAAAATACGCTTGATGTTTCTGAAATTAGACTCAAATATATTTTTAGCATAAAAATTTCAGAATTTTTATTTTATCCAATTTGTACAGTAAATTCTTTCAATTTACCCCTTCTGTGCTGCCTGACAGTTTTGATCTTTCTTCACTAAAAATTATTTATCTTTTTGTACAGAGATCAAATGATGTTTCCGTCTATTTATTTTGAAAATAGACTCATCAAGAATTCAACCATATAAATTTCAGTCTATAATAATTTTTTACATTTTTTTATGATTTTTCAAAGTCAGAACAGGGGGACCCGAATCTACTATGACATTATTACACTAAAACTAGTATATCTCGAAATATAAAATTCCTTTTATTTTACTGTTTCTTCCATATGAAACTACACTAAATAAGCTTTAATTACATATTTAATTCAATTCTTAAATCTTTTTTTATACAATTTTTGGTGAATTTTCGAAGTTAGTCCTCTGTTCTGTCCAAACTGTTTCAATGAGATTAATTTCTTTCTCATGTTTCTTTATACTAAATTTCATTCAATCACACATAATTATCATACTTATAATTAAACATCTCATTTTCATCATGATTAATCATATATATTAAAATTATACACACTTTAACTTAATTGTTACTAAGTCTTTTAATACTTGTAATACTTACCTCACTTGTAGATAATTTCTTCTCACACCTTAGCTTTCTCCTTTCCTTTTTCTTCAATTTGGTCCTTCTCCTTCTTTCTTCTTTCTTCAATTTCATACAAACACATATAAGCTTAAGACTAAAATTCAATACTTTTTCATGTTAGATTATGTAAATATACATGTACGTCATGAAAATTGAATCATCTCTTACCTTTGTTCTTGAATTTTCAAAATTCTAATTCAATCTCTATCCACTTTAACACTTCAAAGTGGACTTTATAAGGATATTAAGGTGCCTACTAGCTTTCTTCTATGTCTTTCCTTAAGAAATTTTAAAGAAAATGGAAGATTTTGCAGCTTGGAGGGCTTAACAATGGTGGAAGGACTTAATTGAAATAAAAATAAAAGTTAGAAATGAGAGATGAAGGCTTGGGCGGCTAGCTTATGGAGAGAGCTGATATCTTTGATTTTTAATTGATTTTCCCCTCTCTCAAATTCTCTAGAATTTTCTCTTAAAATATCTCACTTAATAAAAATGGTAAAATTGCACTTTTAGTCCCTAGGCCTTCCAACTTTACACTTTGGCCCAAAACTTTACCTCCAAAAATATCTTCCACCAAATTACTCTTTTACCCCTCCTTAATCAATCTAATTCCCATGATGACTCATAATTCAATTTGGATAAATTGTTATTTAGTCCTTCCTCCTTTCTCACAATTACTAATTAATCCTTAAATTTTCCTAATCTTCTTATTTTAGCTACATATTCTAATTCTTGACTCCTTCCCTATACTGTTCCAACTCCGGTTAAAAAATGCGGATGTTACAGTTTTCCTTGAAATCACATTTTTTTTTGTTTTGAGTTCTTTCTTTTTCTTCCATTTGGAGTTTTTTTTAGTGGTTTAAGGTTTTCTTCGTTTCATCATAATTTTGTCCATTTTGATAAGTTAATCATGGTTAGGCTTGCAAGGAGAGGAAGAAGAGTTGGTAGAGTTTCGTAGCAAAGAGGCTGGGGTAGGTCTTCCGCCACAAAAAATAGGGTGGCAACAAAGATTCCTAAGGAAATTGTATCAATTCCGAGTGATGAGGGGAACATCCAAAAGACCAAATGCCAATATTCTACCTACTATTGTATTTATTAGAGGTAGGGTTTCATTTTCCATATCAGTTTGTCACGGACTTGCTAAGTTCATATTGGTTGGCACCTAGCCAACTACTTGGGAACTCTTGGTGGTTGATAATCGGATTCATCATTTGTAACAACCCGATTTTCAGTGGTGTCGAAAACAATGATTCCGAGGTCACAACTCCGACGAGTTGAGTCATAAATTTATTTATTTTGATATTTATGATGTCATTAGCATCGTATTAAATTTTGATTAGGAAATTTTATCATTTAAATGGTTAATTAAGTAAAAAGGATTAAATCGTAAAAGGCGTAAATGTTGAATTGTACTTAGTAAAGGTATTAAATGCTATCTAAAAGGTAAAGCAAGGCCCTCAAATGGTAATTAAACCATGAGGGGAGTAAGTGGATGGTATAAGGCATGAAATATGACAATTTAATTATGTTAAACAAGGGTAAAAGTGTAAATTAGTAAATAAGGCATAATACGGAAAAACCTTAGGAAAAATTGTCTTCTTCTTCATTTAACTAAAAGAAAAAGAAAGAAAACCCTAGGAAGCTTGAAGTTCAGCCAAGCCAAGAGCATCGCTTAAGAGGTGATTTCTCACCCGTTTTTAGTAATTTTTATGTTTTTGAGTTCGTATTAACTCAATCTAGCTTACTTAAGGACTAATCTGTGAATCTATCAAATTTTATGAAAATTTCCATTGTTGAAAATGCTTGCTCTTGAAAGCTTTTGATGGATTATGTTTGATGTTTGGGGTGGATCTTTTTGTAAAGTAATTTTTGATGAATGAGGGTTTAAGGACTAAAATGTTAAAATGATGCAATTGTGGGTATTTGGTGTGAAATTACTAAATTTTAGGGACTTGTATGGAAGCTTGGAGAAATCAGTTGGTATGGGTTTAGTGAGAAAGGATTTATTTTACATGTTTTGTGATTAGGGACTAAATTGAATAAAAATGAAATACTAGGGGTAATTTCATAAATTTCCCAAAAAAGATCAAAATGTTTTAAATGATTTAATACATGATTTAATGTGAGAAATTAGATGATTGTTTTGTTAGATTACGATTGAGCCACAGATCATGGAAAAAGAAAAGTTGTGAATTAGTCCTAGAAATCTATTCAACAACTACAATCCAGTCCGGTAAGTTCGTATTGTTAAATTCCAATTTTAATCACATATTTTGTGCTTGTATACGATTGCTGTAAATTTGGAATGATGATCGGTAGTGAGGAAGACAAGAACAAAAGAAAGGAAGAGATAATGAGCTTTGAGCCGTAAATGCAAAAAGGTCCAATGACTTTGTGTCATTGTGAGTTATATGAATCCTATTTCAGATTGAAGGTCCGATGACTCTGTGTCATCATGAGTATATTAATCTTATACGAATTATGAGGTCCAATGATTATATGTCATCGTGAGTATATGAATCCCTTATGGATTATGAGGTCCAATGACTATGTGTCATCGTGAGTATATGATTCCCAATATGGATTAATGGTCGGATGACTCTGTGTCATTGTGAGTATTAAAAATGCATAAAACCTACCTCGAATGTATACTACTTATTAATTCAATTGATTAGATTTTACAACTCTTGAAGTTGGTAAATCCATTTAACTTTATGAAAATACTAAACTTTGGAATGCTTACTTGTTGAAATTGTTTTTGTTTTGTTGATTCAATTTCGCTGTTCGGAGATCGGGTCATCTTGGAGCATTACACTATCCCGGAGTTGTTTGGTAGTTCTTATATCATTTTGTTATATGTCATGTACTAGGATGATGTTATCTTTTACTTTATGTAATTGGGATTGTGATAACCTTGTTATGTTTGATGAAATGTTGAAGTAGAAATGTATGTTTGTACAAGTTAGGTTATAGACTTTAAAGCACCATGTAATGACTTAAAAACTATGTAATTTGTGTTAGCTTGTTGCATATTAGAGTTGTGAATGCTTTGAGTTGATAAATTTGTGTTTTGGTATGATTCTTGTCATTCTGCAAACTTGTTTCGGTAGAACTCATGCATGTATTGGTTGAAATACATGGTGTGAAAGAGGTTGCTCATTAACTTGGGTTGTATCGGTAGTTGAATTGTAAGTATCAGTACTTCTATATTTGGAAGTATCGGTAGACTATGTACTTGTTTTGGTAAAAGTTGCAGGGTTAGACTTCTTAGCTCTTTAGAGTTTTTAGTATCGTAGAAGTAATACTTGTTTCAATAGAAGAGTCACTTGTATCAGTAGAACTGTCACTTGTATCGGTAGAAGTTTGCATTATTCCTGAATTGTTTACTGACTTGACAACTACCGATACTTGTCCAACAAGTACCGATAGAAGTCTCCAAAAATCTTGGAAATGACCTTTTTGCCTTTGTTGAATTGTGATTATAATTAATAGATAATTTCTAGCGTGTTGGGTGTATTTCTTTAAAAATGTAAGATTAAATGACATGATTTTAAATATCAATAATGACAGTTGAATAGATTGACACCAGGACCCTAGTCGACAATAGTTTCGAGTTTCGAGTATTAGAACATCAAATGTTGGCAAAGTGGTATATTATCTGTTGTGTTGTTATTCTAGTATATGTACAACCTTCAAGAAAAAAAGGGTTAGTTAGGGCTTTACTTTGTGGGCTGAAAGGAGGGGACGGAGCAACTTATCTTTGGTGGAGTAGGCAGGCTACAAGAAAAATCAAAGAATTATATTTTGGTAGAGTTGAAGATTTAAGGATCCTTTGTGTTCCTCATTGAATGGAAAAGATCTATGCCTTCTTGCTATCTTTATTGCACAAAATTTGAGGAGATTCTGAGGGGTGTTTCGTTATTGTCTCTAGGAATAAAGAGCTATGGAATATGTACTTATGGACCTGATAGATAGCATGAGATATCCTAGGCATTGGAAACAATGCGAGCATTCTTGGCCCTTTGACTCTAGAGATGTTATTGCTAAGTAGCTCTAAGTATCACTACTAGAGCCTTGGCATTTTATTACGTAGTGTGTGAGGCTTTCGGATCATAGATGGTAGATCCAGCTTCGGTTTCTCCAGATGGTGACCATGCTAAATTCAAACCTAAAAGAACTAGTCTCTTCTCTTGGTGCCAACTTCTCTTCAACCTATTATGATGAAGCAACTGTTGGACTTTCGACGGGTATGTGATGCTTAACTCTTTGTTTGTTAGCTTATGTGGTTGCATGCTAACTTTGTCTTTATGTTGCAATCCTGCCTTAGATTGTAAAGGTACATGGTTGGAATGCAATAGCTTGGGTCTAAGAGACTAGCTGAAGAAATTTGCAACGTCTGACCTCCGTCCCCACAGACCCCTTTATCTTGCCACTTGTATTTTATTTATTTAACAAGAATTTGGATCACACAACTCTAACACTAATAACAGAAGTATCGTACAACTAGTAATAAAATTCCCTATTGGCAAGCCAATCATATGCAAACCATTGAACAAAGTTACTAAGGTCTTGTTTCAAAATCTCTAGAATGTTAAGTGTTAAAAATCTCCAAATTCGAAATAATATCCAAGGCAATAAACACTATATCACAAAATAATGATTACAATCATAAGGATTAACTACTAAATCAAGTTTCAAACTCATATTAACTTCTTTTCAAGAGACTTAACTTCATAATCATTTATAAAATTGTTTTCTTATCATTAACTACACTTTCATAGCATTGAGACATTACCATACCATAACTTATTCAAATTGATAATTATAACAATTCAATTTGAAACAATATTAATTCAAAATAAGTAAATTAATGGAGTTTCCAAATATCTCACCAAACTAAATATTCAAAACTTGTTAAAGAAATCTATATCCACATCAATCCACTATATTTTCCCCTTTGCTAGTATTTCCCCTTCTTCTATTTCTTCACAACTAATAAAAATTTCATAAACACCAAAACATTAAATACACGTTAATATGATTTAACAATATCCAAAACTTGTAATAAATATGCTTTCATGTATGAATGAAACTTATGCTTTAATCACATCATTTCTTCCTCCTAACACTTTCTCCATTAGATTTCAAACCCTATACTTATGTTTATTAATTATGATTTTACAAGAAATCGATAGGAAGCGATGAGAAATGATGACCATTTAGGAGAGAAATGAGTAGAGTTGAGAGAAAGATGAAGAGAAATGGAGAAGTTTCTCTAGACTTCTTGATCGGAAAGTTTTTGATGAAGAAAAAGATATATCCCTTTTTATATTTAATTATTTTTCAATATAATGTTCACTAAGAGAAGTCGGCAAGTCAAACGTACTTCTATCACGTGTTAAAAATGTCATTACAGCACTTAAAAATTCTATAAAAATGTCTCACCATCATCTCTTCATCACAAGTCACAATTTTTTTTTCTAATACTAAATCTCATGTTCTTTCTAAATGTCTAAAATACCTTTGGTAGAAAAAAATAATACTATTTTGCTCCTACTCTCGAATTTTTACCCGATTGGGGTAGTAAAGTTAGATTAGCTAAAATTGTCTTCTAAAGGCTTCCCAATAAATTAAAATTAACCCCTTGAAAATTCCAATTTCTTCATATCAAAATTCTACTGCATTTCTCGGTATATCAATATACGATAAATCAATAATTTTGGGATGTTACAACTAGAAACTTTATGAATTTTTTTTGTAAAGGTTATATATTATATATTTTGTTTTATTTTATTTTACTTAACTTGAATATTAAAAAATGGTTATAACATAACATAATTCTTTCACCAAATTAAGTTTATATTATATTTTATGATTAAAGCAATAATATTTTTGAACCATGAACTCAAATATTATATGGTAGAGGTTAATTATGCAAATACAAAATTTTTTTTTGCACCATATCATGGGGTATGATATAATTTGAGAGAATATATCTAGACACAAGCACTTGAGACGACTCACAATCTCTTTAATTTGATACATTTAAATCTTTGAAATGTAGTTAATATGGCATTTATTGCTCTAAAAAAATATTTCTCATATTAACAACATCACCTTAGTATAGCAAAAAAAACCCTTCGGATTCTAAGAGCATGTTACATACTTCATTGCTTCATTTATATGTGAATTTGAGATGATTCATACTTCGAAAAGTACACGGAAGAAAGAGATCTTTATAATCTTAATTATACAGATTCAGAATTAGATGATGATGATGAACTCGATCAAATATCAACATTTGTTAGACATTAAAAAGGGAATAACCCAACAAATATGGAATATTAGAACAATTAGATAAAATTGATTATGATGTTTATTTTTCTTGTTATTTTTTTAGTAATATTATTATCAACTAATTTTTTGGATTAACAACATATGATGATTTGATTTGTACTTTTTTGTTACTTGTTTAGAAATTTTTTATTGTGCTAATATTTTTTTGAAATATAAATTATGTAGTAATTGTAATTTGTATTATGGGATATGACATAGAGAATTACAATATAATTATACACTGTCAACCTAACACATTTAGGGAATTATAATTTTTCGTAATTATAAAAAAATATAATTACTATTTTAATAATTACACTTTCATTTAATTACTCTGTACTTTTTAAAGAGACTCTAAATAAATACAAATAAAAACTAATAAAACCCTTAATGGGAATATTAAAACCATAAGTTGTGCAGAAAAAAAAAAGAAGAGATAGAAGCCAGAAATTCCCATCAAATTCATTAATTGTAAAAAAAAATTATACCATTTTCCTCTCAATTCCTGAATATTTGATTTTAAAAAAAAAAGAGGTATTCACTATAATTTACTTGTCATTTCCAAATTGCAACTTTGAGGTGATACAAATCCCACATTAAAAATATAGAAAACAAATATTAATTTCTCTAAATAAATTTTATGTGTTCATTATCTGAATTTGAGTCGCATTAATTATATTATTATTAAAGCATTACTCTTCAATTGTAATTAAAAAAAAATACTCTCGAACAACCTTATGGAAATTAGCAACTGCCAAATTAATTAAAGACCTCTTAAATTTTTATTTATTTCACTTTCCTAGAAATAATGGACTATTAGCCCAAGTTCAATGTAGGCAAAAATACTTCGTGGAGGAACTCGATGCTTTGTTTCTTCTCTCTCTTCCCAAGTCTCCATGTAAGATTCTATTGAACAGAAACATATTAATACATAGCTAAATGCCAAAATCCAAAACCCAACATTGCAATTAATCATTTAATATATTATGTCCCTCCCATTTTTAATTTGTTATTATTTGAATTTTGTTAATAGATCATATAAATTATTTGGGTTCAATTAAAAATGGTGTAATATTAAATTTAGTCTTTTAATATTTATATATTTTTTATCAATTTGATTTATATTATTTTTTTTTAGTTAAAATCTTTTTCCAACTTTAAAAAAAAATCAGTTGGACCATTAACCTTTTGAAAAAGAGTATAAATGATGCTTTTTATTAAATATATTGACTAAAATGGTAAATTTTTAAATGTGGTAGCATGCATGACAATCCATGTGTATTTCATGCAATTTTTTTAAAAAAATTTATGATATTTTTTAATGAAATTTGATTACTTTTTATTTTTATAAATTTTAAAATATTTGTGAACATGTCATATAAAACAAATAATGTTATGTTAGCATGAAGTGCACGAGTACTGCCACGTAGGTGGTCTAATTTGTCACAATTCGTTGTGGCAAATTAGATACTTTTCGACAATTATGGAGCTTGTTTTCAACTATTTGATGTTAATTTGTTTAGTTTTCTGTTTCATTAGTTTAGGTTAAATTATTAGCAAAATTAGTGTTTTTACGCATAATTTAGGATTAGATGACCTATTGGGCCAATATGGGCCTAAGGTAGTATTAACGAGCTTAATCGAGTGTGTATGACACCAATTTTTGGGCTTAAGAACATCAGGAATGACAACCATGTCGCAACACAAGCTTCTGGAGTCGCAACACTGTAGATCTAACTCCAGAATTTCGATTTGAAGTTGTGTGTCATGACACCCACATCCTGTGTCGTGACATTGCTGTGACGAGCGCAAAAATAAGCCAAGGGTGTTTTTTTAGTGCAATCAATGATTATTAGTTTTTGGCTTGTATTTGACCTAATAGGGCAACAATTTTTGCCTATAACTAGCAAGGCTTAGGCTAAGGTAAAGGAGGCCAATTTTTAGGTTTTAGTCATTAGATTTAGTTTTAATTTTAGTTCTTAAACAATTTTCATTCTTGTTTCAGACTTGGATTCTATTTGAGTCCAAGCCTTTATTATTTAGTTATTTCATAATTTTCTTTTATTGAGCATGTTCAACATCTCAAACAGATCAATTTCTCTTTTTCCTTTGTTTCAGTTTAATTTGTATGTTTTGTATGTTTAAATTAATTATAGGGAAAATTGCATCTATATTCATGAGTGGCTAATTCCCTTAAGAAGATTAATGAGGAGATGTGGGAGTAATTAACGGAAGAACAATGATTTGTCGTAGAATTAGTTGGCTTAAATTATGCATCATTAAACCCTAGGATTGACAAACCTAGGAAGTAATCTAGGTAAATGAGATCGAGAGAATAATTTACTGAGCACCTCATAACTTATCTTTGTTTAAACTACGAGGTCGATAGATAAATGGTTTTTATTGATTAATTATTACATTAGAGTCCGAGAGATAGTAATTGGTTAGTTATTAGCTAATTCATTAAAACCCAAATTTTGAAGTTAATTATGAACACTGAAGTGAGTTAATCTTTTGCTTGTTATTTGAGATTTTTTTATTGTTAATTTATTTTAAGTTATTTTTTATCTTCAATTTTATTATTGTTTGTTGCAATATAATTTTCGATTATTACTGTTTAGACTTGTTATGGTAGAAAATAATTCTGAGTTTGATCCATCCTCCATTGGTACGATCCTCAGAATATTTCCTAAAGTGATTCGTTGTAAAATTCACTATATTACAATTTGACCCGTATACTTGCGGATACCGTTACTTTATCTTTATATATTTCTATTATAGTATTTCTAGTCCAAACGTTCAAACGTTTGGCGGTCGTCATTGTCACACCAACAATGTTACAAAACTAATGTTTTAGTCAGCATTTTCGTTTAAAAAAAAAAAGCAATTTGACTCTTTTTGGAAGGTTAATGGCTAAATTTGCTAGGAAAGGAATAAGGCCAAATTGACAAAAATTGTAAACATTGAGGGCTGAATTTATTTTTATGCAATTTTAAAAATTTCTTATTCTTTGTTGTAAATTAATAGATCATTAATATAAATAGATGCTATTAAGTTTAATTAATAGATCATTAATGTAAATTAAACTATGATTAAACTAATTAAACTAGATTACATATAACTTAGTCCTAGTATATAAACAAAGGTAAGTGGAGAAGTTGATAAGTTATCATCTTCTTCATTGTCCCTTAGAAACAAAACAAAGAAAACTCCATTTTCGGAGCTTGAACAATTGACCAAGAAAGTTTTAAGGTAACCAAGCCATTTTTCATGTAATTTTTATGGATTTATGATCATGAGAACTTGATTTAGCTAGCCCATGTATCAATTTATTCAATTGTTGAATTTTTAGCAAGTTACCATTATTGGAAAATTGATTAATTAGACTTTAAATTGATAGAAATTAAGCTTAGATTATGATAAGGACTAAATTGTAAAGCTTAATAAGCTTGGTTGTTAAATTTGTAACATTAGGGACCAAATTGAATAAATTGAAAACTTGTTATGATATTATGCAAAAAATAGAAAGTAAATTGTTCCTAATAAAAGAATGTAAAATCAAATTTTAATTCGATGCTAAATATCGAAAGCTAATTCATATCCCAAGTATAGGAGTTAAATTGAATAAAATGCAAAATATGCTTGATTTTATATTTGAATGTGAATTGAAAGAATTTTGATATTGTTCCTTTATTAATTATCGATCAT